>CM024182.1:1722500-2322500 GCA_013433145.1 Ascaris suum | reverse complement strand
AAGTGACCCCCTCTTCATGCATTGCAGGAGACTTCCTGCTGAGAGTTCGGAATTTTATCTTTTGTGGCGGCATCTCACTTGAAGTTTATAAATTAGAGTTGATAATTTGAGCTTGAAGTTTAGAGAGATTTGAAAGGTTGGTGGAATTTGTTGTTTTTTTTTGCCGATTTTTAGCTTTTCCGGAAGCTTTTGATCCCATTTCATTGCATAAACGGATGCAATAAATAATTCAGATATGCGAAAAGCACTTTCAAGAGACGTTGAGAAGAAATCGATGATTCCGATCAAACAGCCTGTCACATGCGATGAGATCGATTTGAGGGACTAAGTCATTTCATAGGTGGCATATTCACTCATCCCATCGTCACCATGTGTGTATACACTTGTATTGTCGTTTTGAAATTGTGGATAGATTCAAAGACACTATAGAAATTTAAAGCAATTGGAGGGATTTATTCTAATTTAATGGATTGGTTGAATTTTTATTCCTTATATCCAGAAGAAGAAAAGAATAGACATTGTGGGTATCGCAAAGAGAGAATTTCATCGAAAAATTTCGACAAGAAAGCTGAATTTTTAAGCAGATATTTGTGCAAAATGTGTGGTGTTGCTTATTCGAACTTCCCCCCTCCCATCTCCCGTTCCCCGCTTGCCTCAAATATCGCACTCTCCTCGTTTTCGTTACTTTGTTAGCGGTGTGGTCATCCGATGTTTTGTTGATTAATTCTGATAAGTTGTTGATGATAATGAACTGTTTATGGGACATTTATAGTCGGTTGGTTCTGGGGAATTGACGTTTTGAATCTTGCTGGGAAATCTGTTCCCATACCCGAGGGTTTACCCATTAGCATCATTTGCGACTGCTAGCCTATGTTAATATTATCTTGGGAATGAAAGAAAATTAGCAAGGGCTAATTACTTTTAGGTAAATGTTGTGCACCTTTGACGTCCAAATGATTTATTAAAAACTTTTTTGCAAGCCAGAATGGTTGTGTCGGCTTTTTAAGACTTTAAGGGACAATTATTAAAAAATCCGTTGGAATTGAATTCATAGAATTGGAGTGGCGCCAAATTTCAAATAAAGGAGCGTTGAATTTTTTTTTTGTTCCGTTCACGATGATGAATTTCGGAAATTACCTTGAAAATATTCACGGGGGAACGTCATAAGACGTCATAAGAAATTTTTTTTAAAATATAGAATAATTTTCTCTTTATTTTCACAACGCTCTCATAGTTTTGTGTGTTTATCTTGTTTAGTATAAACTGTTTCTTTTTCTTGATCGGTGTGAACTATTTGAAAATCTTTTCTTGCAGTTTACTAATAAACTCTTTACCGATGTTTTTTTCCGGAGTCAACTCTTCATTGCATACATACGCACTTTCCAAATGGAAACTTCCTGCATAATGAATATTATTGTATTTCTGTGGCAAGTTTACTTAATTTACATACAATTTCTGCGACATATGTTTAGTTAAGAAGTTATTTGTGAGACGTTACCAGTTAAGGGGAAGTCACACTTCAAGAGGGGACTATGCGAGGTGGTTAGTTGAGTAATGATAGGAAGTTTTGTGTTACAGATAGGGGAGGAAACGATTGTGGAATATTATTTCATTATGTGAATTTTTGAATCGTTTTAAAATAGAATTGCTTTCGCTTCTATAAAGGAAAATAGTTATTTTTTTGAAAAACTTTTTGCAATTAGGTTATTGTTTATTTAATTATTTTTCCTAATCGAAAGTTTTAGTTATGATATTGTAAGGCATTCGGTTTTTATTTAATTTTGATAGAGAGGATGAGGAGGAGGAGAAAAACTCATTTGAATTCTCTACGAACAGAGCCATGATCACTTGCACTTTAGTTAATATTATTTAATGTCATCGGAATTTATCATTTTGCCGAACACTGGATGCAGTGCACCGATTGGTCGGTTATTTTGCCACTGGATTTGAGGATTATTCTCGGTGATGTTGATTAAGAAGGCGAAGGTGGATTGCCACTCCGTTTGCAAATTGCTACTCATAAGCATGATTTTCATTCTTTTTGCCATATATACGTACCTTTAGATGTATTTATTTACTTATACAATGCTTGGTTAGGCCCATTTTTTCAACATGAGTGTACCACCGCAATCACCTTCATCGAAGCCAAGAAAATATTCTGTCTTTGACGGTGTTCAAGTCGCAACAACTGTTAGTGCCACTTTATTATTTCTGCGATCTTGTAATCGTTATATTACCCATGCTCAACGTGGTCGGGCTATCGTTGCATGTGCAGGTTGGTGCTTTTCTTCCTCCCTTCATTGCCAAATTTGCAATGTGGAATCTAGTATTTGATATCGTTTAGCATTTTGGAGAGCTTTTCGATATAGTTTATCATAGACGTAAAGGTGTCGAGCCCCGTTTTGGCCCTCTACCACTGATTGTCCCTGAAAGATTCGCAAATTTCACCTCTTTCGACGCCCGATCACATGCTCTGCAATCTGGCAACAAGACAAAGGTTGAGCTTCGTATTAAGCTTTAAAAAAATCAACAACAATAAGACAGGGGGTAACAGGAGGCAGGCGGGACGTCATTCGGATAGAACCTCGTCACGAATAGTGCCACATCCACGCCAACGAGCACCGGTCACTCCCCACACCTGAGGCAGTTTGCAGTTCGAGTGCGAACCGACATTGGCTGAGACAATATCTCACGTAGTAGTAGGTAGCTAGAACCACATTGATTCTTGTGAGCAATTACGCTTTCCTTTTATACGCACCGACCCTTGTCTTACGGCATTTGTAGAGAATTTGCTTGATCTTACGGTCATCGGTTTCTGCTGTGCCAGAAAGCAGTTGATCTTTGCGATCAGTTTAGACCTCTAAGTATACCTTTCGAGTCTTGTCGTTAAGAGAAAAATAGAAATAAGAAAGCTCGAGAAACAGTTCGATTTAGTCTGGTCTTTCGCTTTTTATGACAGCCTTTAATCATTTATGAGGTCCTTTAATCATTCATGACAGCCTTTAATCATATTTCTTTCAGAGTTCCTTTAATTTTCTTTTTTAGGCAATTAACACTCGTTGTATCCGTTTTTCTTTTTCAGGCACATTGAATTCGTTGAGTACTGAAGTGCATAATTACAGACATTTATAAGCATATCACGTGTGATAGTCAGCCTCACATGTTGCTGTCGACTTTATGCACTCTTGTAGAGATTGCAACTTAAATATTCGATGCTTTTAGCTTAAGTCGTATCATGCAATTGTGTAGAACATTCGTTTTTCGACAATAGAGATTTTTTCATCTCGATTTCATTTTGTCCTAATCTCTTGTGCAAAGACCTATTTTCGGGATTTAACTGGTGCACATTGGCGGTATTGTGCATTCTAAAGGTTGTGTGGTAAAATAGAGATGTATGCATTGATAAGGCGATCACTGTACATAAATGAGGCATAAATTCTTTCAGGATGTTTGTATTTGTCTTTGGCAAATGAACTTGGCTGGTTTCCGTTTTCATTTGCCGTCGCTGCTAAGGTTTCGACAAGAAAGATACCTTTAGAAAATGGAGCAAATGAATCGTAACGTTGAAGGTGTTTCGATCCGAATACGTCGGCTAGTAGGATGAGGGTCTAGCAAAGACATCAATCCTTCTATGTTCGTTATTCTTTCACCGATCTTCCGGTCGTTTCCATCTGACTCTCTCGGCCAGTTGTCTTCTTATCTCAGTAGCGTTATTCAAAGGCAAATATGTTTCTGATGACACCCATCGGATTGTTCAAGTTTTAATGGTGTTTATTAATTTAATTATTATACTTAATCAAATATGCACTTAGAAATCAGTTTTACTATATTTTATCCCCGTCGTACAATATTTATTTATATCATTTGAAAGGATTTAAGAAATTCAGCATTTCATAGCCTTTGTTAACTATTCACGTTACTTAAAGAGCCATTGCAATAGGAAGCCATTGCAATGGTTTGATATGAGTAGACAATTATATAATACTGTCATGGCTGCATCTAGAGCAAAGACAGTTATCCTATGTCTTATGGGAATTCATAGCAACCATGCTTTCGTCATTGTTCCTTAATATAAGCAATTGTTGCAATGAAATAGATCTTTGAATAAAAGCGACTAACTTCTGCTTGATTTCCATACTAATTCTATGCTCCTCTCATTAAAACCACATTAAAATTTGCATATTTTACCTAATGTTTACTTGTAATTTAGCCTTGATCATTGATTAGTATCATACGGAAAATATACGAGCCTAGCTATGTTAGTCTAATTTTAAATGATTTGATGATTCATTCGGTATTCGTATATGTTAGCTTCTCATTTTGTTGCAAAATTATTCATCATTTCAGTGTCACTTTTTATGTATTTATTGTTGATTGAAGTTTTTCAAAGATCGCTCTTTTCCTATGTTTTTTTTATTGTTTTATTTTTCATATATATATATATATATATATATATATATATATATATATATATATATATATATATATATATATATATATATATATATATATATATATATATATGTAAAATTATGCTTTAAGCTGTATTTTCATTCATCTTTTGATTGTTTATCAATTTTGTAATTCTCCAATTCATTTTTGTGTTTTTTTAATGCTAATAAAACGATTATTATTTTTTCGGCCGTTTTTCGTCGTGTTGCACATCACTGTTATATTTATATGTCCCCACAGAGATTCCTCTACCACATCAATCTTCGCATCTCTAGACTTCTAAAACATTGGTGAAGAAGTTGCAACTATTCAACTCGTGATCCATCACTTTTATTAGCGCAAATGTCTTTTGGCTTAGCACAGTACAGGATTCACTCGCGAGTACAGGTTGTTGCGCTTTGAGAAGCACAAAGAGAGCAGAGTGTTGACACGAAAAGTGGGGGTGGAGATATGGGGAATCGAACCCCAGACCTCTCCCATGCTAAGGGAGCGCTCTACCGCTGAGCTATATCCCCTGCGATAAATGCCAATTGATCGTGGAATTTTTGCCATTAGTAAATTTTAGTGGCTGTCTATAACGACGTTAATTCAAAAATGTTTTGTAATGTCATGGTAAAAGTGGGCATCCCGAGGTTTATGACCATTTCACAAACATTCCACGTTGCATTTTTTTGCAAAAAATACGTTATTTCTTCCTTTACTTTCAAGAAAAAAAAAGATATTATTTTCCATTTCTGAGGTGAAAAACTTTTTGTTTCATCATTGATATTCATGTTTACCGTTTTCTTATTTTTAGCGAATATATCCAATATTTATCGTAAAACGAATATTTTACTCGTTTAATTCAATATTTGATGTTGTTTTGTTTCAATTCTAGAAATTTTTGCATTCATTCTGCAACGATTCGCTCTCTTGGCGTATTGCTTCGAGCAAGAGATTGGCTATTTTTTGTCGGGAAAAGTGCCGATTTGCGGCTGTCAATAAATCGCGCCATCATTGTTTCGTTCTAATCTATTAGGTTGGTTCTTGCGTGCACAAATTTATTTTCTTTCATAGACTTTAACGCTTGATCGATTTATCATTTTCTAACGCCTTCAAACAAGGAGCCATGCTCTAAAGCCCTTACGAAATATACAATCCTCATAGTTTCTGTTTTGAGTGGAAAAGATAGGTATTTCCGTTTATATATAGGTAATTGCTTTTTATCGATTGTTTAGAACGTCTCTTTATGCATTATTTTCGATAATAGAAAAATTTCATAAGAGCATTTATATTCAGCCTCTCAGAAATTACACTTACAGAAGACATAGATCCGGTAGAATGACGAAATGAAGAATAGCAGAAGATGATTCAATTCAATTCCGATCATTTTAATTCACGACAAAATTCAATTCAATTCAGAAAATTTACATTATATGGACAGCATTGTATATGGACACCATTGCATGTAAGCAAAGGCATGTAAACTGTACTTAATGAATTTTGGTTGTCGTCTTTCGGCGTCAATTAAACAATACAGCGTGAAATTTTTTCAAACAAGACTTTCACATTTATCCTCGTCGAGTGGAATATTCTCTCATGAATTTAGCGGTTACATTTCTCCATATAATTTAACTTCAGATGGTCGTTTTTTCTTTAAAGAAAAAAAAGGAGAGAATAATTGCCAATAAAGTTATTGTTTACTTTTATAGACTTTATAATGTTCCTGCGTTAATTACTACTTAAGCGTTCATCTCCTAATCAAAGGGGATGGCATTGCTCTTTTTTTCCGGTTTGTCCCATCGTATTTTATATTTATTCAACTTCCCTTTAATAATTTTTAGTGATGAATAGCTCTCTTTTTATAGTTGTTGAGGCAATTTATTGGATGATTTTATTTAACGACGAAGCAGCAACTTAAGTTACTACTCTTGCACTACTCTTAAGGATCTTTTTATTTACTACTCTTGAATCTTTTTATTTACTGCTCTTAAGGTACTACTCTTGAAATCGCTCATGAAAGTAGAATCTCTAGCTGTTTTTATTTCGAACTAAGTTTTCACGTGACCATGATAATAGCTTATCTATAAAACTGTTCATTCGAAATGAATTGTCAAAAATTTTGAGCATTAAACGTTTTACTAATATTTCAGAGAATGTCATCGGAGAACGAAGAGGACATAGCACAAAGACTAACGAGTAACCCCGATTGTCAACCGTGCCGTTTTACCGGTACAACAGCTGCATTTGCAATTGGTACTTATATTCTCTATCATACTCGTGGTGGTTTTTATGCAAATCAACCTATTCAAAAACTTTGTATGCGCGTTATTGCCGCAGGTAAATGTTTGCAGAGTTTCTTGTCAAATCGCAGAAATACAAACTAGAAGAGAGTCGATGCGATTTTTAATAGCTCAAGCGAATGGTATCAGATACTTATTTCGCTTGTTGCTGTAGTTTATCGCCGCAATCCGTCCTCATCGTCGATTTATTTTCGTCGCTGAATAAGATCTGATATCCTTTCAATTCAGTTACTAAATCAGTTGATGATCGGATGTTTCATCATCGCTTCTGATTCCTTATTGCACGTCATATGTTGCTTCAATATTTGATATCTACATCAGCGAAATGACGTTCTCGAACTGACTGATAAAGACCTGCTTAAATGAAGCGTCTTTCTGCAGAAAATTGATAGAATAGACAACTTCATTTGGATGGAAGATGCGAGTTCATTGTATTGCTCCTTCCATCGAAATCTCGAGCATATATACTGCATATTTAGTTTATTGCCAGCTGTACCTGTGCCGTATCGTATATGCTGGCTTCTTCTTACGATATAAGTCTAAGAAGATTTTTGTGGAAGTGAGTAAGGGGAAAGAGAGATGAATTGAAAGAGTCAGTGAAGTATCAGATTGGACGTGCACGTCAATTGCAAGATGGTACACAAAATATTATCATTGTTATTGAAAACGATGAGGAGCGTAGATTAAGCGGTTTACGCGAACAGAATGGGATAAAATATGTTAATTTTTATTAAAATAATAAATTAGTTTATTTTTAAGGAAGGTTTATTTTGATTGATGACATCTGGTGGACCTATAGAATCTATTAGAAATGATGTGAGTACAATCGTAATCGCTAAAACAAATATGAAGGTGATTTATGACGGTTGTTATATCAGAAGATATTGACAACAAAATTATTCAGCGTTGATATGTAGCAAATACCGGAAGCTGTGCAGCACTGCCACATTTGCACGTCACGAACTTTCTGTAAACCTACATGTCGTCCGTTATGCGACCTTCGAAGATGACCACTCTCATATGCTTGTCTGGATTCGATATTAGCATAGTTTTTAGCTGTAAAGCTTTTTTTTAAATTCACTAAGCCGGAAATGGAGGAATTATTGTCATCCAGAATTTTTATGCGCTTGGAAAATCGCTATGGGAAGTCGATCAATGAGGTCTTTTTTTGAAGAAACATAATTCAAACATGAAATATGTGATGATGGCTTTGGAGTTTGTTATTGATTTATCTGTCTAATTATTTGGCACTTCAAATTTCTTTTTCAGGTGCTTATTATATGTCAGCAGCTCGATTTATCTATCTACCGCCATTCAAACATTTAGCACCAGCACGTCGTCATGAAGAAAGGCACAGACAATCCTAGTATTGATTAGCTCGATTTATTGATTTTTTTTTTGTTTTGTAAAAATCACTTTTTCTCTGATTTTTTTCATTTATATACAATAAACTGATAAAGAGATTTGTTATGAAATTTCTGCAAAATTTTCATTAATTGTTTTTTTTTCGTTTTCACTAACAACTTTGATAATTACTCACTTGATTTGCCGAAATTATTCCACACATTAAAGCGACGGTTTTGATTTTGATGGAAGTTTTCGAAAGTGAAATCGAAATAAGCGTCGTTAACATTTTGTCGAGAATTTAATCGAATTGTCATCTATGGCGTATATGTATATTTGAGCAATGTGATATTGTTGAGAAATTTTTTATCGCTCGTTTCATCATATTTCAGAATGGCGCTCTAATCCCTCTCGAATGTAGAGTTTTTTTCGAAATTCGTTCGTTTTCTAATTGTAATATTAACTTGAGTAATTTCCCTATCGATTCTAATTATATGAGCACCGATAGGAATATATCGATGAACGAATGCTTTATTTAGTCAATAGGAAATTGTGAGAGATTCTCAAAATAAAAAAAAAAAACAATCCACTTTCCTACGATAAAAGAAATATTTTATTAATAGTATAAAATAACATCATTAATGCATTTGACTTTTATGGACATTTATGAATTATCGATGTTGGCATCTTTCCGTCTAACCGGATATAGAAGAATGCAAAAGTTGAATTCCTTTGAATGTGCCATTTCATTTGCAGTGATTATTTCGTACAGTCTGTCTATTGCAATGTATGGAACTAAACTAAGATGATCCCAAATTTGGAGTTAGTTCTTATTTTGTTGTTGTTCTTCTTTTTTTTTTGTTTATGTCGATTAACTAATAATAAATAATGAAACATTCAGAAGGTATATATTCGATCCATTGGCGGGCGCAATATTGGTTTATTGCTTAATGAATCCTTTCGTACTTTGCGCTAAATATTATACGGTCAGGGGATGATATATGTTTTGATTTAAGCTTTATTATACAGCCGATAGGAAAACGTTAATTGGGCTCTTATTGAACCACAACTGAAATGTCCGCTTTCTTTTACAATATTGTTGGGTCTGTGGTTATAATGAGGACAAATGGAGGAGAATGCCACGAGGGATGGTACTCATGAGCGGCTCTTGACTCCGCATCCGGCTAACCGGTTTCCCAGATCATCCAAAAAAACGAAATGTGCAAAATAATGCAACTCTTTTCCAGCTAGTCCGATCATTCGTTAAAGTCTTCCGGAAGGTTTGTTTTTCTGGGCCCAATCGTTGTACAATGAATGTTCGGCTAAGATAAAGTGAGTCCGATTATTTTTAGTACCTTTGATTTTCTGTGACTTTTTTTCGAACATGATGGGTCGAAAGTGAATTTGGTATGAGGTTATTGGTATAGTGAATGTAGCGACCACGGAATCTAGTAGATCTAGCTATACTAGTTCGTGAACTCAGTAAGCAAATAGACAGGCGGACTTGCAACAGCTCATTTCAATAAGGCAATTTTTAATCGTTATTTTGCTTTGCCTTCATTGATTGGAGGCAGAGCCTGACCTAACATTGGTGTAAATCCTCTAACCTTCCTTGACCTAGTCGTATGACCTTCTAAGACGACCATTTCATCCTTCTCGGGGATGTTCCAACCCTGAAGAGGACAGATGTTGAAGTGATGGTTTACGCTTCATTTATGCCTCAAATCTACCTCCGTCTGATTATTTTTGTGTGGTCCTGCGAACATGCATAGCGCATCATGATGATGTCGAGTGATGTATACCATGTGACAGATGTGGTATGCCCTAAGGTTAACCTGCTATGTCATCATTTCACGTTCGTGCGTCAACTTCGAAAGGAGTTGTGGACATTAAATGTGGAAGAAATTTTGCGTGCATTTAACATCATTACACTTTTTTATACCTGGCGAGGTTACACAATAATTAGTTTTTTGCAGAATGTCCGTACGAGGAGTTCACTTAGTAAAACCACGGGACTGTTACTTCGCATACGTTTTATGTGTCTGTAATGTCAATAACTTATGGAAGCGGCTGGTCTTTGAAAAAGAATGCAAAGTTATGTCTCATATCAGCTCATTTGGCATTCTTTTGCACTTGTTTAAATGCACGTGCACGGAACTCCTTTCTCCGTCTATGATCTTTTCTTGTAATCCACCTCGCCACTGCAGTTGCTGTCTGAAGTTGCTTCTGAATGAGCCGCTTCTCCTCGCTACACCCTCCGTACTCATGAATACAAAGTTTTTGCATGCTGTTGAAAATTTATTTTACAGAGGTGCAAATAGCGACTTTTCTCCATGGGCATGTACGCATGTACGAGAGTGTACGCGTGTGTGTGTGTTTCTGTGCACATCTACGAGCATTTGTATGTCTCCTTATGTCTGCGTATGTGTGTCTGTGCATACGCGTTTGCGTGTACATATGTGTATGAGTCTGTCCGAAGCAGCAGTTGCGGAATGCTGGCCGGTGTACTGAACAGAACAGGGTGGCATCGGATACTGTGCTAAACATTGATTCATGAGCTTCGAGAAGATTGATAAATATATAAGGATGACAGAAATTCGCAATTTTTTTACACCGGTTTCATTGCTACCATACGCTCGTCTCTTCGATTCATTGAGCACCAACGGCGATCAGTGCAAAAGCAATTATATGCAAATAAATAGGTATCCCAGAATTTACATAAACCAGTTTTCCAATGAATGACCGTAAACGGAGAAAGGAGTCCCGTCCATGTACATTCAAAAAAATGCAGAATGCCAAAGGAGCTGATATCACATCCAACTTCGCATTCTTTTCCAAAAACCAGCCGTTTCCATTAATTATTGATATTACAGACACATAAAACGTGTGCGAAGTAGTGGTCCCGTGGTTTTACCGTCAGATGAGAGCATTTTTCCTGCGAATGGTTGATTCAACCGGTTCTGCAATTTTTTCTCAAGCTCTGAGGTGGTGAGATAGAGATAATCCTTGAATGGTCCAAAATAATTTCTGCGCAGTGCATACTTATATTTCGATGTAGTCCATCTACGAATTTCGAATAATACGTTGCAAGTTAGGATCATGTTTAAATAGGGGATAATTTAAGATTAGCGACTATAATTTCAGGTCATATCCTTATTTTAATTTCCCAGCGGCTGGAATGACGATAAAATGTATCTTCGTAATGGGTGTTTCCGGTTGTGGTAAAACGACAGTTGGTAAATGTTTAGCCACCAAATTTGAGGCTCATTTCGAAGATGCTGACGATTATCATTCAGAGACAAATCGTGCTAAAATGAGTAGAGGTTCGTTTCAATTTCATCGTTTATTTCTAAAGAAATAATTCACCTACTTGAACAAAAGAAAAATATTAATTCTGTTAATTTCCAAAAATATTCTCTCTTAGTTCTTTTTTATATTTCCCAACAAGTTTATTCACAGGAATGATTACGTAATCATAAGTACAAAGCTGCGATTGATTTGGGATTTTTTGCAAATCTTTTAAAATAGACGAAAAAATTTGCGCATAGGAATCGAACTTCAAACGACATTAAAATAAACTTATCTAAGTTTAAAATTGCTGTAATGATTAGTACTTCGTAGAACGATTTCATCGATATTCGAAATGGCCTAAACCGGTAGTAAATGATTGATGATTCCTCTACTCATACTTTGAAGAAATTCATTTCTTTGCAATAATTTGATTGCATCACATTGTCGCTATCGCTAACTTATTAAAATATAGGAAATATTCTAATTAAATATGCAAGAAAATTCTCCAAGAAATACAATGGTTCAGTTGTTATTATCATCCACGATATCAGTTCAATTGTACATTAGCAATCATTTACCATATTAAAAAAATTTTTCTTGATTATTCTTAAATATCGATAAATCAATGAGAATATATTTGAGGAATTGCACTTAATGACGAGGATCGCTATCCATGGCTTCAAAAAGTTGCGAACTTAGCCAAATATTCCACTCAAAAGATTGTGATTGCATGTTCAGCATTAAAGAGGAATTATCGTCAGATTCTTAGTGCTCCACTCGACGGCAATTACGTCTTCATTTATTTAAACGTTGAGCGGTCTGTGTTTTTTTTTTTACTCATTATTTGAGGTTTCGTAAATTTGCATTTCGAAAGAGCATCGTCAAATCGCCTATCTCCGCTCCTAATTATGTATGTCTCTGTAAAGCTGCCTACCATGACTGTTCTGTTTCAACAGGGGACCAACTAGACGTATCAAATTTGACGGATGTAAACTGCATCAAAAATTCATATCCAAATAGTCAAATTGATCTTTCATATTCAAAAACAACTTTTAGGCATATATTTGTGCCAAACGATTCACACATAATCCACGGCCCGATTCGGTGAAGTTTTGCAATCAAACCAACGGCCCCGAAAGAATGAATTCTTTTCGTGGAAAATTTGTGCAATAAACCGGATTAAGTGAAATATGCATGGATTATTGAATACAGTTGATTGTAGAGGATGGGTGGCCTAGAAGTTGCTCTACCTCTATCTCTTAGTCCAGAAGTAAATCAAGCAAAAACGTCTCCACAAAGTGCTACTTCCGGGCCACCCTGTAATAAATAGGTGGTTTTTTTCATAATGCATCACCTAGATCTTTAATTTCAAAAGATGATATTCTACTATGAAATAGATTAAGGGATGAATTGGAACGGCGAGTTCGCTTACGACAAGGTCATTTTGTCGATTGCCGTCTTCTTGACAGCCAGCTGGAAACCCTCGAACCACCTTGCAATGAGCATAACTGCATCACTATCGATGCGAATGGTTCAGTTGAGCAGGTCGTGAACGAAATAATTTCAGCGCTCGGCAAGTGATGAATAATACTGAATTTATGTGTCTTGAATAAAAAATGAAGCCTCGTAACTGTAGATGCGCCTACAACTGGCTCGTATCATCGAAGTTTTGAACAAATTATGCAATCGATGATAGGGTGATTCGGGATGTATCCGACTTCACTGCCGAAGTGATGATGATTTCCGGAATTGTGGTTTCGTTGTTTTGATATACGTAACACGCATCGGTATTCTAGTTGCAGAATCGCCGAATTCCAATAGGCTTTTGAAATTTGAATTTTCGACAGCGCTGAACCTTTACGAGCAAGAGCTCAGCAAACCACATTTATGTTTGCGGTATGCAGCAGACTAAATGTGGTGATGCCATCTCAGCTGAACTCTCCTTTTAATCTTGATTGTGATGATAAATGGATCGAAAGGACAACTTTGTTTTTGACCGATAAAGCCTATATTGGCGTTACAAACAGGATAATTCTCATTTTAATTCTCATTTTTTCAATACTTTCGAATTCAAAATATTTGCAAATTACAAAGCGAAGAAGCGTTTGATGCGTGAAAATTTAAGCGAGAAAATATTTTGAAACGAGATAATTATAAGCGGAAACAAAATTATAAGAGAAGTGTTTTGATTTTTGATTCTTCCTTTATTCGATATAAGCCCATCTATAATTTTGCTTTCCTCAAGAGGACGCTTTTAGGCGTTTTCAAAATTTCTGCTTTTCGGTGCTCATACGCGAGAGCTGGCCTAGGCTCGTTAGAAGCTTCTAGTGTAAGAGACCATAAGAAGATCGTTGAAATATTTCATAAGAATAGTGAAACAAAACATCGCATATTGCTTTGATATAGTCGAGACAATTTATTTATTCCTCCTTAGAAACAATTTAATCAGTGATAATCGGTGATAACGAATGCATTAAGTAATCAGCACTATCAATTTCGGTGTGATTATAGTGTTTCTAATATAATCAAATGTTGAATTAGATGAGTGGACATTAAACAACGTGTAAGAACGAGTTTTACGTATCGATGATTTGACACTCCCACTATAGCGATTGATTCGTCATAGACATTCTTGATCAGTCGGAAATGTTTTCCACAACTTTCTTCCACAACAATCCTCGTTGCTTTTTGGAGTTGAGTCGGTATCACTTGCATAATTGGCAATCTTTCAACTTTATCGATAACGATCATTCTCTGATTTCATCATTAATTTGGAAATTGTGAGCGCTTTTTTCTCTCTCTTTTTTTTTATTGTTTTTAATTTCTTATGGTTGAAATAGGAAAATTCAATCCCCTAACTGAATTTATTTTATACCATAATGTTTTTATGACGAGAGCCGATAATATATTACAATTTTATTAAAGAAATTAATTTCGAAAAGTATTTAATGAAATTGATAGGAATTTATAGCTTAATTCATGAAATAGAACTCGAAACAACACATTTTGACTATAAGTTCAACTATAACAAGTACACCTATTATGATCTTGTAGACAATTTTCTAAGCGTCGATATTTGTGATGTTTCTATTTGAGCATTGAGAAGAAAGAGAAAAATCAGAAGAAGAAAAACAGTGGAAAAAATTTCTTACTCGTTGCTTCTTCTCAATTGATTTTTCAATCGAACCATCAAATGATAGAAATGATCGTATGATGTCAAACGCTGATATGACACTTTGCCGTCAACCAGTCTTTGTTTGATTCTTGATCTAGCTTATTGATTCAATCGCTATAAAAACCTCTCCACCTTAAACATTCCGAGGTGATAGTGAAAGGAGGAGAGGGGACGCTTTGGGAGAAGGGATGGGAAAGGCTATAAGCAATTATGACGGGAAGGTATAAGCAATTTTAGAAATATGCCCACTTCTTACTAGACTTATTGTGTTTATTCGTCCAAAAACGCATATCGCTTTCATTAGTGACGTTTAAAAGCCGCACCCACCAAATCGTTGCATCATGAGATTACGCTTAAATTCCATATGATAAGAAATTCTTATTGATAAGGAAAGATAACTTTGATAGAAATGCTTGGCCAGCAAAGAAAATTTCGGCGCAAAATCTTTAATACGACTATTTTCCTTTTTCATTGTTCTTACTAGCAAATAAAATATATTTCTACAATAAATGTGCGTTGTTTTATTTAAAAGAAAAAAAGAAAACATGAAGAAAAATGATACATTCACAAGTTTCCTCTTATGTCGAAAAATTGATCAGAAAATTGCGCTTAACATCTTCCTGTATTGCACATTTTTTTGCTGAGATTTTTCAAAATATTCCACTCGCGAACTTTTTGTTTCGCTATTATTCCCTTTTTATTGATCCTTTAGATCCTTGAAAACGTAATTAACATTTTTCGTTTTTTATTCATTTATTGGGGCTGAGATCGAAAAAAAAAACGATTTTTGCCTTCACCTATTCAATATTTCACCTTACACTTATTCACTAACTTGGTTGAATCGAGGAGGGATTGGAGACAACGACAATGGAAGGAGGAGAAACGGTAGGAGAGGGGAGAAATAATCTACTTGAACACCTGAATACCTCTTGTTCGATGAAGGAAAAAAAGCGGATTCTTAAGTAAAAGTAATAAATTGTGCACGAGGCTTAGATTCCTTAATTTTTTACTCCTCAATACCCACCTCAATGAGTCCATTATCGTTGCGATTTTCTTTGCGTTAAAATGACTTTCTACATGAACGATTCATAAATGGATGCCGTTAAGTTTACATCATTCTTTCGTTTTTACTAATGCTCTAATTGTTTCGCCTCATTTGCTTACTTTATAGGTTTATTGTAATCCAACTATTTCACACGAGTGCTGTGGTAAATTTTTTGAAAAAGAAGTCTTTTATGAACTCATT
The DNA here is from genome assembly GCA_013433145.1 of Ascaris suum. Lineage (NCBI taxonomy): Eukaryota > Metazoa > Nematoda > Chromadorea > Rhabditida > Ascarididae > Ascaris > Ascaris suum. The sequence continues at coordinate 2,306,710 of CM024182.1, read as the reverse complement.
TAGAAAACTCTTGAACCTGAACATTTTCAGTCGCTTAAAAAACTCGAGAAAAGTTTAGTGGATTGATATAATCCTTATGATATAATCCTTAATGATTTTACCATAAAAATTCCATCATTCCAACTTTAAATGAAGAAGATTCCACTAAATGAAAAATTGCGGGTAACTCAGCCTCAATTTATGCATTATTCCACTTTAAATAAAGCGGGAGGAGAGAGGGTGAATTTCATAGTTATGCCATAACTATACATCATCTTGAGGAGATGAGTATTCGATATGTCAAGCGCCAAAATCCTAAAATTTTTCATTTGTTTTGAAACGCAAATGAGCATTTTACTTCGAGTTCAAGTCCGAGCTCGAGCATTCACCTGAGTTTGAGCCTTAAACTGCTAACCGTCTACCAGCGAAAGGCGGATGGTTGGCTTTTAAAAGAAGTTTTCAGTTTTTTTGCTAAATGCTATTCCTCTATGAAACGAATATTTTGCGTAAATCCATTGACCTAAAACATGAAGTCAACACTCCTATCGTGCGAATGACCCAAATTCATGAAATCTAAAGTTTATCACCAAACGTTTCCAAGAGAAGATATGTTATCATGAAGAAGTTTTGTCCTGAACAAGTGATCATTCGCTTGTTAGGTTTCGTTATTCGTAACTGCTTCGTTGAGCTTAGTTAAAGTACATCCATGCGAGTAAGCAGAAAAATATTCTAAAATATCGCTATAATGTACAGCCTTAGGCTAAATAAGTATTCACATGAGCATCTAAATGTGAATATATAACATAGGAGGAAAATATTAAATAAAGCTAGAAAAAAAACCGGATTCGTATAAGAGAGTCGCAATCGAATATTTCTTATACGAATATAAGTTGTTGATCACAACATTTATCGTATTTTAACAGATATATTGATGGGACAATTATTTCTTATGTGATTCGTGAATATAACATGGAGCGTTAAAAAATATAGGCAATAACTACTCTTAATTCATTTCTATTGTCGTTATTTGCAAAAATATTTCTCGTTAGATTGTCTCGACGCCGATACTAGTGACAAGAAGTATAAAAAATTAAAAAATTTTCAGTCAGTACCGATTTCTCGTAGGGCGGGCGGAAACTCGTTTAAAGTCAGGAAAACTTCGTAGAAAGCGATATAGTTTAGTGAATGGAACTCATGGATATAGTTTTCAGCATGGATATAGTTTTTAGTGAATGGAATTCGCATATGTGCAGCAATAATGGCAAATTTCGATTTTGGGAGCAAAAATTTCACCACTGATATCTTGCAATTGAGTGGAACTTTTAAGTGCGTTTTTTTCAGCCAAAGTTTTGTTTAAATGAACTCAGAACCAATGAAAAGTTCAAAGAAAATATTTTTTAACATTTATTAGCCAATATACATCTTTGGGCTTTGAAGTAGGAGAACTCTCTCTTTCCTCTATAGTAGCCACCGCGCTCTATTTACTTTAATGCGATGGTTATCCGAATGATGATTCTTACAGATGTGGTCATCCTTATTCATAGCACTCTTGATTGCGGTAATAACGCTCTGTCAAGGTGGGATATTTTCAATACGAGAATACATTCCGATATTTTCGTTTGTAGTATTATATTATGGTACTTTTTGATTCAGTTAAAAATGTATCGATACTCTGAATACGGTAATTTATTGAGGTATTTTGAATGCGACCAATATTTTATAACACTTTCAACATAGAAACCATGTCAGATTATCGTTTGAAACATTCAACTCACGAAATATTTCCTAATAACCTCGTCAAACCTGAAATTAGAAAGAGAAACGAACATGAAATATGTGCAACCTTAAATTTGGCAAAATTTTGCAGGAAAATATTTGGAAAATACACTGAAATGATTAGGAATCGATAAAGAATAATTTATGCTAATTTTTGCTTTTTATAAACGTTATAATAAAATTGCTAGAGGTTAGTTCAATCAGTTGCTGCCACATGATGAAAGATTTCATTAAGTAACAAGCAAATTTTTCTTAGCAATTTATTTAATGGTATCATATGAAAGCATATATGAAAATCTCAATAAGATAGACAAATGATTGCGATATGCATGTAAGTGGTTAACTTCCTATGCTCATAGGTAAATAAATTGATGTGTCGAATTTTTTTTCAAGACCATTTCAATAGTCATTAGAAAAATTCAGTGTTATAAAGGATGCATTTCGGCGGAATACAGAAAATTGCCCAATAATATTCAAATTTAATTTCAGAATATTATTCTGAAGAAGAGGAGACACACATCGAAGAGATCGACGTTAGTAATGACTATATTCATTTCACATGGATCGTTGACAAATCACTCAACAAATCATTGACATCTTTGAGGATAATGGCTGCCACAATGAAAGGTATTGTTGTAATGACCGTGAATTTTCGAAGGTTTTCGATGGTTGTTTTAAGAAGCAATTTTTTTCGGCAATATTAGCCGCTCGACATGCGGTAAAAACTACTCAGTTAGCTGCAATCTTCAAACCCTAGCTGTTACCAAAAGTTCAAAGATAGAGGGGATTCTCTTCCCGAGAGTGTTTTTATTGAATCATCTCAATCTCTCATCACATATGTTGCTTATCCCATCCATCTAATTGGGTAAATTTTGCCCATTTTCATAATTGTCGATTTTTAGAAAAAAAATCAAAAGCGTTTAACCAATAATGTACCTTAAATTAACTAATATTGGGTAAGTTTTGATCACTGAAGAATTAGCGCAGAAATTTCCGAAAAGCTTCTCAGCTATTTCCTCCAAATGCGTTCAACTTTTTTGTTTTAGAGTTCAATTTTTATCTCTGTTTTTTTTTATTATTCAATGGCTGTTTTAATGCTCATTCTCCATCATATCTATTAGTGCTGCAAAAATATCATAGAAATACCAAGGAGCTGACATGCAAATTTTGGAGAACTTTGGAAGAATTCAAGTTTCTTCAAAAATACTATCCTCCAGCTCAATATCAAACAAATGGTACCGTACTATTAATTAAAATCGAAAATCGTATCTATCGATGTCCATGCGCTCATGATTCCATCATGCTGATTGGTTTCCACAGTGGTCGCTAATTTATTTCTTGTTCCCGTTTCATCATCCATTCTTCACCAGGAACAGTGGCAAACACCTCCTGAACAAGGACAGAAGAATTAGACTTCTTATCGATTACTATCATTTGTCTCTCAAGGTAATACCAAAGTAAAATCCTGGATTCACGTGCTCTAATCCTCTTTCGAGGTCTCACTTATGATGATATCCTTGTAACACAGGTCTGTGACATGTAGTCTTATATAAACTGCACACATTGCTATCTTGATCCCCCCCCCCCCCCCTCTTTCTACTCGTTTGTTCTTTGCATTTCACTCATCTTTATATATAAACGGCACACGCCTTTTGATATATGCCAGAATGCAAGCGATCTTTGGTCGAATTTTTTTGAATACAAATTTATTTTCCTCAATTTTAATTTTCCATTATTTTTAAAAGTATATATCGATGCAACATATATATTACTATTACTATTGCTCATCCGATTTTTATACATATATCCTTATCGATATCTAATGAGTACGAATTTTTCCCCTCTCCACTCCTGTCATATATATAAAACGCGTGTTTATCGATCACTCTTGCTTCTATTTGCAAAAATACGATCGCAGAGTAGAATGAAAATACCACAAAAACTGCTCCCCGTCATTCGTATTCTCTTCTATTGCATTTCGCTGCGTCCGGAACGTGCGTTTCCGGAAACATGAATTGCACGCACCGCCTTCCAAGATAAATTTTTCTGGAGAAGTTCAGGCCTTATAAGCCATAGAATCATAGGTACGAAAGCCAGATATTTTTTCAAAGGGGTAATTGTAAATCGCCGACGACGAAAGCGCCGATCTGCAAGCTGACCACTACGCATTCTATTGCATAAAGTCGTGATTATGACAGTGTCAGTTGGCGCTTTTGTCGTGTTACCATATTGGTGGTGGTACCAATTACAGCGTTTCTTAAATTTCTCAACATTGCCTTTTTTACAGGAAGTAGCAGTATGTCACCAGTGGCGGTTGTGATCGCACCCAACGTGACATCATATAAATTTGAAGGACTTGTTGGCAACACCACCTATAGGATCAGTGTTGAGGGTTTCGCCAATAAACGTAGCGTCTTCTATACGAGTACACTAATATCAACTTCACTTGCAGGTAACTCTATTATATCTTCTGAAGGTAAAATAAAGTTACCTAATTATGTTTCTTTTAATATCCTTTCCGGATTTTCTAATGAATTCTTTGAAAATAAATTCCTATATTTGTTCCGAGAAAGGAATACTATGTAAGAGATTTAAATGCGGTATTTCAGTGCTGCATATCAAGCTCAGCTAAGTACACCAATATATAATATGCGTGACAAATGTTCTGCATATGTAGTTCCGTGCATGATATATGGAGTCATGTGTGACATCAGAACGTCCACTCAGATAATTATTGTACCATTTGTTTCATTTACATGACAAATGGTATTTTCGGCTTCGAAAACGTCCGTTTCAAAATGGCGACTCTAAGATCGTTGAGAATTATCGGCGGTTGTTGATGAAGTCAAAGGATCCCCCGTCGGAAAATTTGATATTTCGTAGATAGTGCTTCCGATAGGGTCTATTCATTGGGGGTCTCATGCTGCATTTCTTCTTACTGCCCAATGAGACCTCATTCGGGCGGGGTCGTTTGATCGTTTCGTTATAACCGGTCAATGGCTTATTATTTTCATTTAATTGCTTCATTTAGTATTATCAACATTATAAGCTTTGAAGGTTTATTAGCAGTACGGAATTAACAACAAATTATTGAATGATTCATCAAGGTGAGTTGTTCTTTCTCGAAGCAGTCGGATTCATAACGCGCACTGACATCCACAGTTTCAAATAAAACATTGAATAGAGAAAGAGCATATTGAGGAGCATAATTACAAACATTCGGAATCCATAAAGCGTCAAAAAATAACGAACAATGATTTCAAAACATCATTTCAAATTTAAATTTTTTTTCAGCACTCGATTGGCTACCAGCACCAACCGATATTTCACTCACAGATAAAACTTCCGATTCACTTGAAATAACGTGGACAACACCGATTGTAGCATCTGCAAGTAATCAAGCGATGGTCAATCAACACCTCGTTAGTGCATATCTTATATCGCTTCTCATATATCGCTGGACTAATTTCTACTTTTTTGTTTCAAGTTTTGAGAAGCAGCAAAATTTCTAATCATTTAGAAGGCAGTTATTCTCTTAGCTTCATAAACCGGATGTTGCACCGTGATATTTAGTGATTTTCTATCTGAGCATATCAATCCGCTCGTTTAACTTCCCCAAGTATATTTCTTCAACCATCATAACAATATGAAGGCATATAGAATTCATTTCAACCAATGAGGCCTCTCTAAGAGTCATTTAGACACCAGCCTAAGATCTTTGCATTCAAAAGGGATGGAACAATGTAGTGGAAATGCATGGTTTGAATACCATTATAGCTTTATCTACGGTCAAGCGAAAACAAAATCGGAGATATAGGTTTTTAGACTAGATGAAATGTTTTCCACCTTTATTGGAATGTAAGGAAGCTTCTTATGACAAATGGAGCAAGGTGTTTGAAAGACAATGAACGCTTGACATGTCCTAAGAATAGTTGTTCTGGATCGTGAATTGAAAGTATTGCGCCAAACGGAGGGCTACACATGTGAGTCATAGAACGGAACTTCCGTTTCTCCTATCACAATCTACTTTCATGCAACATTATGGAATAAGACCCGACGAAACGCTTCCGAGAACCCCATAGGCACCAATCGCATATCTGGCTATGGCACTGGAGGAGCATCGGTTGACTATTCGTTCTTTCCATCTTATCACATATTCCACTTTTACAATTCGTCGATTTTTGTTGCATCGAAGAGCTCCTTCATTATGCTATTCACTCTCCTTCTTCTTTAGACAGCAGAGAAGTTTGAGAGGTGAAATTTCGTACATGAATATGTACACGTTCTGGATGCCTTAATTATTTGCCAAACTAACGTACTAAGTTCGCATAGTCAGACACTTCTTGTCTTCGGGCCTTTGTGTGTTCAGATTTCATCCTCTCCCACCCAAGAAGGAAGGAGAGGAGAGGTGGAATGTGACAATGTTCAATCGACGATAAGCACCATAACAGTTTTGGCTTGTATGTTTTATGTCACCGCTATTCCCCTATATCCCTTCCCCTATACTAAAGAGGAAAGGGAGGAGAAGAGGTTGGCGTGATAGAATGGATATCTGGTCATGAACGATTCCGAGTTGATCGGATAAAAAAATTTCTGTTTTAAATTCACATCAGTGGCCCAACATGAATTACTGATTACGACAGGAATGAAGTCCAGGTAGATTGAACACTTGCGTTCACATACAGAATTAAAGGATTTAGAATTTTCTCCAAATTTCAGAAGAATTTTCTGTGATCCGATGTGGAGCATTTAAGAGAGCTAGAAATACGCGTGTTGGCAGTGGAAAATATATGAATTACTAAGTGTGGCCTTCCCCTAAATTGAATGAAACCAAAGCGGGAGTATGAGATCTCCATCGCAGATCGAACATTTCCGTCCCTCCTCCTCTGAGTTGAAATAAGAGGGAGAAAGGATGAAGCCAAGTGATCAGCAAATGGAACAGAGCGATTAGATAAAAGCGTTCCTGGCAGGTCACGGAGATGGAATTGTGCCATTACCAAACCTCGCTTCACCACCCCACACCCATACTGCCTATTTTTGTAGTATTTCACTTCTCATCCACTATACTTTTGATTAAACCGCCTCATTGGGAGTACAGCGTTAATTATAAGTCTTAGACGACTAAAATTCGTGTCTGCAGGTGACTGCGTTTGAGTTCAATAGCATAACAAAAATTTCAACACAAAGGAGACGATTTCCGGTTAGATTCCCGAACACTCGTATTCGACTTGAGGGACTGCAGCCACGAACCGTATATAACATCACAATTCAGGTCTATTTCCGAACTTCCCAGTACTTTAACAAATATTCTTCTGCCTGTACTATTATAATGTTATTAATACTACACAATCCTTAATAACAAATGAAACAATTATTACTTCATTTAAAACAATCAAAACCAATGAGTGCAGTATAAAACTGTTAATTGGAGTAATTAACCTCATATCACTGTACAATATTTAACTCTTCATGCATATCAAAAATTTGATGCATATTCCTTGGTAAGCTATGCAATTGGAAAGTCAGCGAAAGAGAATAATAGAAAGGAGAGGGAAATTAGTCGATGTGAAATCTACCGAGCACCATTTTTAGAAAGTTTTTGCAAATATAAAGCCGTGACATTAATAATTAAATATAACCGTAAAATTTTAATGTAATTTTATCAAAACCTTCTGGTGAAGTTGGTATGCGTTTTTGCAAATATTCTAATAGCGTCATATTTCTATCCATGTTTGCTTTTCAATTCGAGAATTACTGAAGCTATAATTGTTAAATATGGCTGGTTTAGCGTGCAATATAAGATCACATCCTCTGGCTTATTCCGTATAGTCTGGTGGATGTAATTTGTTCAGTATGATGACCCCTTATACTTTCTTCCACAGTGACCAATTAAGCAAGAGGATATATATATATATATATATATATATATATATATATATATATATATATATATATATATATATATATATATATATATATATATATATATATATATATATATATGTTTTGCCCTACTCCCAGCAAGGAGGCAAATTGTGCAGTTTGAGAAAGTAAAGTGTTTCGTGATTTAGGCGGGGACCGACTTCGGTTTTGGCTCACTTGGGTGGGCAGCATTCGCTACACTTGGTGAAGGTGAACAGTTCATTCTGCGCCTCAAATCAAGAACACCCAACTCGCTAACCGTCAAATGGCCGGTCTCATGGCTTTCGGCGCCAAATGTTCCTTACACGGTTTGTTTACTTTTACATCAGTTTTCACCGTCGGAATTGTTGAAATCATCATAGAGTGGCACGTTATTTCTCGAAGCAGCATGTATTTGCTGTGAATTTAGAGGTTTCACGGCAAAGTTTTACAACACGTTGTATTCACGAAGGCATACGATCAGGTGGCATATGTGCGCTTTTGTATAATTTCATAATTTAGTTTAATTGTTCTGAACATTCGTATGAATCTCCCGCAAAACAATCAGTTCTTTCAATACAGCCAGTTGAAAATCAAAATCAGATAGGGTAAAATATATGCAAATTTTTACTTTCTTTGAATGAATCATGGAGAAAGATGACAAATGACAAAGGATGTCACTCTCGCGTATTCGTGCAAACAAAAATTTCGCAGCTGCAGTCTCAGAACTCCGGTGTCGTAAACGCCGAATACATGCGCATACACGTGAGCATACATATAAAAATATGTGGACAAGCAAATGCACAAACGTACACAATATATACATATATGCATAAATGTATGTAATACACCGACGTGCAGTTGGCACGATGCGCTTTGCAAGTGCAAATTTACAAGAGCATATAAATATTCGCTTATTTTTTGAGCATGCAGATGAAATCATAGTTTCAGAGATTGAAATGCTAATTACTTTCATGTACGAAATTCCTGTTGTTCATTTTCAAATCTTCAGGCATTTTTCCCGAAATTGAAAACTTTTATTCGGAAATTTTTTTTACAAATTCAGCCATCTTTTCTAGACATTTTAATTACTTTCGAGCTAGAGCTTAGTACATTTCGAGGTGTTTGTTTTCAGATCCGTGCAAAAACACTCTATTCAATTGATGGTACCGATAAGGAGGTTTCGGTGAGTAGTTATAATGAACCAGGAAGAAATCCTGAATACACTTTAAGGAATCTCGCACCTGGTGCAATTTTCAACGTAACAATGTCGACACTAAGCGAGGTGAATATTGCATTAACTAACAGCTAAATATTGTTTTAAGAATTATCGGCTATTAGCTGCATAAAAAAACATATTAGCCATTAAAGAAAAGGCCACAGGTGTCATCTTTATCTATCGCAATGCTTAATGAAATTTAGTGTGTTTCGTATATTAAGATGAAGAGTTTTTTTTTAAACCTGTCAACTTGTCTATATTACATCGTTTTCCCCGTAAAAAAAAACTTGTAAGTCATCTCTTTTTAGATATTTTCCAGCATATTGTCGGGGGTTTTAATTTAAAAAAAAACTAGCGAATATAATTCAGTTTGAAGTATAGATCAATCGTATTGATTGATTACCTCTCTTCTTTCAGATACACCCATTTTCTGCTCGCCTCTGTAATGATTCTTTGTTCAGGCTTTATAAACGTAGACATTCATCTCTGAAATAGAGCTCTTCGCCGCCTCTCTAATAACCTTTTACAATTTTCCGGAAATGCATGAAACATTTTGCTTACATTTCAATTCTAATGATTTGCCTTGAAAAAATTGACTGCCCTTTTGAATTCTCTACCGTTCGCACATAACTATCGCTGATTCGTATGCAAACGTTTCGTCTACAATCATGCGGTCCCATATTCGAATACCTGCTCCTTATTGAATAGAGCATCCTTCTTAATATCGCATAAGAATAAAATCCGTAATTTTATGTTATAGCAATATACGATATTCGATTTGTTTTAGCAGTATTATGCGATCAAAATATGCGGTCATTAGCAATCATGCATTTCAAAATTTGCATAAAAATGTGGATAAAATATTTGCATAAAGTTATCATCTCCCTTTCTTTTTCTTCTATTCTTGAGTTTTAATAGGGCGAGTGTCAGATATTGCAACTAGATGGTTCTAACAGTTTTGTTGGATGTCTATATTACCACCAATAGTTACAGTTGGATCTAGTTTGTTTTTGTGCAATGGTGATATTATTCTTTATAGCGCTGCGACCTCATAATTGCCACGGTTGTTTTAATTCCGACCACAGTTCCATATGAAAAATGTTGAAATAATTTTAAAGTCTTTTTAACCTAGGTTTTTCGACCTTCAAATCTATTCTACGCAGAGGAAATATTTTTATCGTTTCCTGCTAGCACCTGTAATAAAAGATATTATAAGTTATCGTTAAGATTTATATTGGTTATTGTCGCAAGTATAAGAGAGATAATTTAGTCAACGAGTGGGAATGTTTTTGGCGTTCGAACGTATTTATCCACTCAATCTCGAAAGGTGACATGGGCTGTTTTTTCAACTCTTCAACAAGGTATCTTTTTATTGGTGCCTATAGAAAACAAATAAAACAGCCGATAGAGTTCAAAATATCCTTTCAGTTAATGCAGCATTTTTACCTATGTAAGCAGAAAAATATTTAAATTCATCAATTACATCAGAATTTCAACCTTAGAATTTTGTATATTTTATTATTGTTTCTCATATTTTCTTTTTATTTTTTATTCTAGTTCATTCTTCTAAATTTTATTACCTTTGTTATCTGCATATTCAAAAAATATTACCAGATGATTAAATGGCATTCTATCTAACAGGAATACTCGTATTTATACCCTTTTATTGCAATATTATTTGCGAAACTTGAGCACAGGAAAGAGCGAAGCTAAGGAGAGGGAACGCGAATGGTAGTGATGAGAGATAAAGGTGGGTAGCGGAGCACTTTTGAAGCACTGAGTCCGAAAAGCATCGACATAATTGCAAAATATGAAATATTTGTTGCAATTTTGTTTATACTCTGATCTATTAAAATTCATCTGCTATTAACGAATTCACCACTTCGAAATTTTATTCTCACCTCCGAAAAAAAAATTATGGCTATCGTTCTGAAACCTTATTACTATGTAAGATAAACGCATTGAAATGGTTATAAAGAGAATCGAAGAACTATAGAACCATGATTTTTGCCTCGTTAAGAAAGCTGTGAACCTTTAAATAAGGAGATACACGCAAGAAAACGGGTTAGAAGAGCCAATCGAAGATGGAAAACTCATCGCAACTGCGAGATTCTTCATTAAAAGTATTTGTTCGGATGCATTTTTACTTTTTATACTGATCCGCTCGTTATTCAGAAGAACCGAAATTTAAAAAAAAATGGTACCACCTGCTCATCAAAAGTCTTATAGGGACGAAGCAAAAGACAGCAAAAACAATCCTGATTCATATTTCACTGTTATTGATATCAATGAACAAAATTGTTGCCCCTTATTTCTATTGTTAGAATGTCGCTCGCATATAATTATGCAAATTTTGAGGTGAATTCGTTGTTGAGGAGCCAAGATTAGCAGCCGAAACGGATACAGCGGCCTCAATTGTTTGGCAAAAAATTCACCACCAACAAGCAGTTTTCTATCAGGTTATTCATGCATTTCTGATTTGATGTCGTTGATCGTAACGAGTGCGTATAGCATTAACGAAAATATTTTAAGCGCTTTTCAAGAGTTTTTCCTCCGCAAAATTGAGTTGAGAATTTATGGGAAAATAGATGGATCTAATCAATATCGCAGGAAGAAAATGGAGCTGATATTGTTCAAATCGCTAGAAGTACTTTCATTAAATGTTGATTTTAGCATGATTTTCTTGTCTTATGACTCCATTACTCAACTGAAACATAACTGCAGCATTCAATCGTCTCTTCACTAAAAAATGAATTATAGCCTTTGGCGATTACTTTACAATTTGCTGCTGTCATGATTAGCTTGCAAAATTTTCTGCAGACAAAATAGAAAAAATAAACATAATGGCTGGAAATTTATACATTATATAACTCTCTACCTGCATCACTACATCATTTAACGCCTGTCTCATCCATACATCCGCAATAGTTGTTGAAAATTTCTATCGTCGTCAAGCAACACTTGGGAGCCAGCATAATTGAGTAAAGTTGCACACGGCTCTACAATGTGCAGCTGTGTACCGCAATTCTGTTTTTACGCGCTATTTAAATTTATGGTTATTTACAATGTGTGATAAAGTATTCATAATTATATTTGTGGTGTGAAAAAAGTTTTCAAGTTATTTCAGGTGCGATATGCGCCCAATGATGGTGGTAAGCCTTCCATTTTGGAACCTCAGTCCGAGGCGGACTTGGAATGTCCAAAAGTGGGTTGTGATTGGCTGTGTACACTCGTTTTTAATTTACCACAGAGACCACGCGACTTCTCATTTGACGTTCGTGCAAAAGTGGAGGGAATCTGGAATAAATGGGTGCCGATTGCGCGCAGGTATTATTTTCCGAACCTTGGACCGATACTTTATAAGTCTATCAAATTTTTTTCCGAAGCTCATTATGGCGACATCATCTCTCGACAAATACTGGAAAAAAAGTTTTTTCCACAGTGGAACAGTAGACATATAATGCATTGCGCGCATGATTTCAGCAGAAATTTTGGAGATTATTTCAAATTTTGATTACCGCGCGTGATATGGCTCCTTGAAAATATTGAAATACAACCGCAGTGACTAAAACAAATGTTCCGGGCACTGGCGCAACTAAATTGAAATAAGAATGAACATAAGAGGATATGAAACGATTTTTGAAAAGTTAATTTTGGCTGAGAGGTGTTGTTGGACAGTTCGAAACACGATCTTCAACAGTTGAACATTATGGAGTTGTTCAATTGTTACGAAACATTTTAATTCTTCAAACTTCTATATCTCACTAGGGTGGTGTCGGCAGACTCGAATTCCTCCTTATTAATGATCAAATGAAATTAGTTCATGAAGTATCATTCAGTTATGAAATGAATGAATATATAAACACATAAATAAGAAAGAGAAGACCGATCAAGAAACGAAAATAACCAGTAGGTAAATTCTTCGACTCGATCCTTCTTCTCATTCTGTCGTTGTTCAGCGGAGTTTGGGATCAAGTTGATAAAAATGAGGTAAGTAATCGAAGTCTAAAATTGGCTGCTTCCATAGTGGTTACAGCCTTCTGCTCGACTTAAAAACAGATTACTTCATCTTTCAAACATCTTGGAGTCCGGTATTTTGAGACGCATCTGATTACGCGGTTATTGAGCATACCGTAAACAACTGAACCATTCCAACCGAATCAACCGGTCTGAATTCCACTCACCTACTGATTCAATTATTGGAGAGCTGATGGTCGATACTTGAAAACTTTATTGGTTAATAGTTTGATCATCGATTTGTTGATACAATCAAGGGTCATGGGTCAAAGTTTTTGAGCAGCCGAACCACCTCGACAGGTTCATTTCACATATTCTAGGGACATGTGGACACAAGGAAAATGTTGGAAAAGTGCATGCATGCTTCAGGCTTAGACACATAACTGCTTATTGTTGCTATTGCAGCAGAAAGCGCATAATATAATAAAAGAAAGAGATTATGTTAATAATGGTAATATTTATGTTATTAATGAAAGTAGTAAAAATAATTAGTAGTATTAGTATTAGGACTGCGATTAATTGCATTAAGGCCATGGAATTTAATGGAACGTGTTTGCACAATTAATCCACCACCTTTCTTCGTCGAGAACATCGGTATGACGGATTTCATGCGTGAGATCGATATTGGTAGCGCCGATACGTTTGATAAAAATGCATGGTTAGTGATCATTCGTTCAAATATCTATCAATTTCGATTATAAGTCCTCATCTTTTAGCACAAATCTATTTTTAGTTAAATTCCTCGTTGAAACTTGAAGAATCTAATAAGTCACAGAGCCGATAATCGATGTTTTTCGAAAACTCTTACTATGTTGTAACGTAATCAATAATCGATGTGTTGTAAGAGCTTTCTAAGTATTGCATACATATACTATTACGTACGCAGTTTGTAGAAATCTATGAAGAATATGTGCGGGAATATGCGGACGATCTGCGCTCTTAGAGATGTTTTCACTAGATCGATCTGCAACACAAATTGTCAAAGAATAATATGATAACCGCTTTAATGCTTTAACCGAACTGATTATTCGCGCAAATTTTCTGCAAAAGATTCCTTTTTATGCGGTTTTGCAGATTTGCACTTCCACTGCATAATAATGACGTCACATCTATGCATGTTTGTGTCTGTGTGTCTGTATGTGTGTCTATGAGCCATTGAATATAGTATTGCAAAATTTGGTGGCTGCAATATGCGCCAGAGGATGCTTTCTTTTATCACCTAGACATTTTGTAGGATAGTTGTGTGTACTGTGTGTGTATGTGTGTTTGTGTGTCTGTGTGTGTATGTTGTGTATGTGTATGTGTATGTTGTGTATGTGGTGTATGTGTGTGTGTCTGTGTTGTGTGCGTGTGTGCTGTCTGTGTATATGCGTGTTGTGTGTATGTGTATCTGTGTGCGAGTCTGTGTGTGTCTGTGTGCCTGTGTGTGTGTGTGCCATGTGTGTGCGTGTCTGTGTGTCGTGCGTGTATGTGCGTGTCTGCGTGTATGTATGTATGTGTGTGTCTGTGTGTATGTGTGTATGTATCTCTGTGTGTATGTATCTGTGTGTCTGTGTCTGTGTGCCTGTGTGTGTATGTGTCTTGTGTATGTGCCTGTGTGCGTGTCTGTGTTTTCGTGTGTGTGTATATGTGTTTGTCTGTGCCTGTGTGTGTCTCTGCGTGTCTCATGCGTGTATGTATGTGTGCATGTGTGTATGGTGCTGTGTCTCTGTGTTTGTCGTCTGTCTGTGTGTCTGTATGTATGCGTGTATGTGTTATCTGTGTGTTTGTGTATCCTGTGTGTGTACGCGTGTGTTGTGTGCATGTGTGCCTGTTTGTGTATGCGTGTCTGTGTGTGTCTTGCGTGTATCTGTGTGTTTGTGTTTATGTGTGTATGTGCGTGTATGTCTGTATGTGTGTATGTGTCTGTATATGTGTGTATCTGTCTGTGTGTGTATCTTTGTGTATGTATTGTGTGTGTGCCTTGTGTGTGTCTGTGTGTCTGTGTGCATGAGTGTATGTATGTATGTGCGTATGTATGTGCATGTGTGTGTGTGAGGGCTTATCTGTCCAAAACCGTTCTGAATAGTCTGCATGGACACCGTGGAGACGAGGAACATATTTCTATTACATCTTTCTACTATACCCAGCAAAGCAGAGTCGGGCTCTTATTTCTAGCAAAACGGTACTGCTCTGTGTTTTACATGTGGATCATATCGTTTATATCCTACGTGATACCTGCACTGTCTAGGTAAGTTGAGATGAAGCAGTATAATGCATGTGCATACTGCTTTTCTATGAGATGCGTAACCTGCTCGGAGTTTTTTTTCAAGAGTTAGCGTAGCTGTTCTAAACTAGACTCAATAACGCAGCCGCATGAATCATGGTCGAAGGATAATTTATAGCCGTATGTTTTAGTTAGTGATCAACTTGAGTGCTTCACGTTATATCGCTGTCCGTAACTTGTTTATTTTCTTTTCCGCAACTTCTGAGGCTATCTTGTCGTTCGTTGCCCGTCGTTCGATATGTTCAAATTCATTCTCCTAGTTTCTTTTCAATTGGAGGGTTCTTCATCGGTACGAGAAGGGGATGGCGCTGAGAAATGGCTATACCTGAGCACAATGTGTTTTTTTTTTTGCATAATTTTGCTTCGATTTATCTCGCTTTCGATCACTTCAGATTCATTAAATCATTCTATTGCGATTTTATTGTCATTTCCTTAAATTGCTATGATTTTTTACTCGTTGAATCATGCAATATTTTATTAAAACATAACGAAAATAAGCACATGCAAAAATCCCTGTTTAGAATAAGAGAAAAGAATAACAGAGAAGAACTGTGCCCATGCAGTGCAATAAACATCAGTCTATAAATCCATAAAAACAAGAATAGTCGATACAGTTCATTGTCCATATAATAAACATCTCACTAGACATAATTCATTACGAAAATTGTTTTTTTAGTGACAAATCTTTTTCAAAAAATTGCGTACAATCGAAAATAAAATCAATTCACTGGTAACTGCAATCAGCCGATTATTTTCACTCGTTGTTGTGCATATTGCTATGAATTTCCTGCTTTAAAATCACTATCTTATCTATCAGCTTAATCGAACATATCCATTTAACCTATGTTCGATTGAATTTGAACAAGCTTGAACTTGAACATTAAACTTTATGCTTGAAAAAGAATAGCTAAGCTAGTTTATATTAGCAACAAAACAACAATAGAATCATAAAGAAGAATCGCATCAAGGTAGATTGAAATCCATCTTCGCAAATAAATCTTTAACACAATGCATAAATTTCTCGTTGAGAAAGCATTTTACGCTTCACTACTCAGCTGTTGAATTCTCGAGAAATTTTATGCGATCACTTAATTTCGGAGAGTTAAAGATTTCCATTCTGATGTGGACTTTTATAAATAATGATTTAATTAAAAAGCACCAACGAATAAGACCATATTATATTATGCTACCATGTATTTTTTAAATATATTAATGCATGTTTATAGTTTTTTTTTCCTTTTTTTATATTTATTGGTCCTGTCTAAATTTACCTTCAGGAAATACCTAATTGTTATTGATCTTCGTGGTGGTGGAGACAATGTAATGAGTGCGATCGATATATCTCGATTGAACGATAAAGCTACATCAGAGTACGATCAAATTCCTTATTATATCACCGCTGGACTTACACCTCAACAAGTCGAGCAACGAATTAATTTCAAGTGAGCTCAACAATCATCGTATGTTTTCACGTGTATTTTTGCAAGAAAGCCATTTTTAAACCGAAATTGAAATTTATATTCCATTTTTATTAATTCATCATATGAACGACTCTCAATCGAAATACCTCTTTTAAACAATCCACATTCGATTCTTTTAGCATGAAACAGGACCTAGAATAGAGTGACCAAAAAATGCAAGAATTGCAATTGCGAGTGCAAAGTTGTATTGAAGTTATTCTCACTTATACAATAATTCCTAATGGTTTCATATTTATCTTTTATGTGTTTCTTAATTGAATAATTTGAGCAATAAAGTTCAACATATCAAAGATGCAATTGTTCTTCTTAGAGGTCATTTAAATTGCATGATAATAAGATTGCAATTTCGAAGTGGACTAGACTATGCAAATCGAGAAATTAATATGTAAAATTAAGCAGAAAATTGCAAAAAAAAAAAAGACATGAATGACTAAGAACGAATAGATAAGCTCAATCGTTAGGATATGAATTGAATAGAATGAGTAAGTAGCAAATATTGTGAGTTGATAGGATCATCTAGTGCAAATGTGGAATTATTATAATAAAGAGTTGATAATCGCTCTTAGTGATAGCGTTTTCGATTCGTCTATTAATGTTCAATTTTCATAAACAACTATACAATTTCTGTTCTTTTATTTCCTCGATAATTTCTGAGAATTTTCTTATTTACTTTATACTGAATTGGCTAACTTCTCATATAGCAAATATCACACAAAATAAATTTCAATTAATAAATTCAAGTCTTCAAAGTTTCCATCATATTTTATGCCGTTCTTATGATATTTTTCTTTTACTTTTTCGTGAAGATTGAAAGAGGAATGGAACGTTTGAAAATGAATTTATGATAGAGCACTCTTCGCCGAAATCTTCCTCTCCCGTTCTCTTTTTCTCCTCTCATCCTTCCTTCCCCACCTCACTCCTTCACCCCCTCCCTTCACCCTCATCAAAATATGCAAAGCGCGAATCCCTTAGCACATTTTCTTTCTTCTTAGTGCATTTTTATGAGATTTCAGCAGATCCCTTCGTTTTTTTTTTCATTATGCCTATTTTTTTCTGCTTTTGATCACGCTTTTTTTGATTCTAGTGATGCTGGGGATGTTGATCGTCTACCGGAGATTGTTCGCGCAATAACGTTGCGATGCGTCGTTCTTTCATTTCTGTCACTACTCATTGTGATTGATTCAAGGCGTTTATTGCCAATACATGTACCATAAAAGCTCCTTCCATATAATTATATGAACTTCATTTGCTTTTAGGATTGGTGATGGTAAAGTTTATGGTGGTTATTTAAATTACCCCCTTGAGAGAGATGCAAACCCAAAATGGTATCTGATTCCACTCTCTGATACTGAAAACGAAATCATGGAACCGACACTTAAATCATGTGGATTCAAAGAGGACGGTGAGTCAAATAAATTCAATAATAAAATGATTAAACGAATATTTTATAGATTTTTTGTCGTTAGAAGTGAATTTCACTTGTTGAGGTGAAATGCTGCATTTTACAGTGAAATATGAAAATATGACTTCAAAGAAAAGAACAGAGTGGAAGAAAAAAATGATAGCCTGTCTTCTCTCTCCTATGTCTCTAAAGCTTTCTTTTATCGATACGATGTTTTATGAGGTTTTTTTTTTTTTAAATTATTGCAACAAAAAAATTTTTTTTCTTAGGTGATTCTCTTGTTGTTCACTGGAATCTGTTTTGAAACGTACAATGCTATGATTATAAAAAACAAGTATTTAGTGAGAGAAAAAAAAGGATTTTTTTCGTCATGCATTTTGGAAAATCGATTCTGTGAAATGCAAATTTGCAATGTTTTGAGAAGTAAAAAGATAATGTAAGTTGGAAGTATTGATCATTGATATCGGTGATTATTTCCATAATATCACTGATAGGAGAAGTCATGATCGTATTCTTCTAGCAATTGTTATTCGATAGAGAAAGCGTTTTAAGTTGTCAAATTCATTATACATCACAGTTGAATGTTTTGCGATGTTCAGCTCGAACGTTGAGTCGCACTTCTTTTGAAATGCTCAAGATCACATTTCGTAATCGTTTCCAGCTATAATTTTCAACAGAAGCAACGACTCCGTTAAAATTAAAAATACGGTCCATCCTCGTTTAGTCAAGGGTTCTGGATTTTATCGAGTATCATGGTTCATTGGAGCTATAATTGAAGAACGCTAAAATCACGCAATTTACAGGGACCGTACAATGCGACTTTACTATAATGCAATTGCTTAGCTATATTCCATGGTGGATCGGTGTTGCATTGGCCGCGATTACCATTTTTCTACTTATTTTAATATGCCTTGGGATAATCTCACTCATTAAGAAATGCATTTGTGAGTGTGTTTTTATAATTTTTCGAGTGAAATTTCCTAACTTTCAAGTAAGAAGTTCGATTTGCATATTCATATCTTGCATATTTTCCACCTATCCATCGCTATATCATACTCCGTTCAATTTGCATATTCAAATCTTGCATATTTTTCCACTTATCCATCGCTATATCATACTCCATGTTTAATGATCTACTGAAGTTTAGCTGTCTTCCATGCTAACTTCTTGCATAAAAGTCTCCAATATTTTCGAATTTATCCAATATAAATGTCTCTTCGATCCAATTTCTCATAGTTTTTTGTCTCGGAAATTGTCAAAAGAATTTTTCATGCGCCGTCGATAGTATCTTTCGCAACAGTATGCAAAAGTATAGGATTGTCCGGATGTATGCGTGTCTGTCTGCGTTTATCTGTTTGCTTGATTGTTTCAGCATAGGTGTCACTGAGGACAATGTAATGAAATTTGGTGGGTTCAATATTCACCAGCGTACCAATTATATGGGTTTTTTTTTCTAAATGCCCAGTGATGAGCTGAATTATGAGTGAATCCTACGATATAAAAGTGTAAAAGTATTTCAGGTAGTCGGTCGAAACGTAGACATCATTCGAGTGATATGTCAGTGAATTATATTCATGAGGAGTCCCCTCGTATGAGCAACTCACGAAGGATAACAAGATTAAACCACACATCTCATTCGGGGCAGCATAACGATGAGACCATGCCCATAACACAGCATGTCAATTAAGTTCATATGGAAAATCGGTAAACAAGACATAAATGTGGGTAAATGTAATATTGTTGATGAGTTGAGAGATTAAATACTCAAACACAAATTTCAACATGAGATGAAAAGAGGGCGCATTTAATAAGTCTGTTAGGCCGTAAAGAGAAACAAAAACATACAGCATGAAAAGGTGAATGAACCATTACGTTTGATGACTTCACTAGTATTCTATCTACAATTATTTAATAAAGAATATGTAGGCAAACTTTTCATAGACAATGGATGCAAATTGTCTCAAGGCGTCGAGCTTAATGGTTATAGTAGTCTTATTACAACATCATATCTGTGCACATGTATGTATGTGACTGTCTGTTTGTCGGGTAGTTGCAAGTCGTGAATAGTAAAATCTATGGCAATGGAATTTGCCGAATGTGATTTTTATGGACAATTTCAGCCCGGCACTTTTTTGTTATCAGTTGTATTTCAGTCTGATTATGGGCACTTGGAAACGCTGTTAATTTGTTTATATGAACTGTGATTATGTTTATTAATGTTGGAAACTTCTGAAGGATTTTACGAAGAAGCAACTATGATGCCATTTGGTCTTTTCAATTTTCGTTTCATTCTAAGCGGGGAATTTGCATTGAAAGAATAGAATGAAAAACCGATATCATTTTATTTCTTTTACCCTAGACCACTGGTTTACGGTCTAGTTGAAAGAAATTCCCTGATGAAATATATCCAGGATAGAAATATCCTACGTAGAAATATCTAGGCGCGCTATCTTTGATTAAGGTGTTGTAATGTCAATTTGTGTGTGGTATTAATTAACCAAACACTTTTAACCATATTCGATGAATAATGCAATTGTACGAAGCTCAATAATATTTACAAATATGGTTGAATCGTATATTCGTTATTAAGAAATAAGCACTTACAAAAGTTTTCGCACTTTTATTATAAATGCAAAACGAAATGATTTAACTGCTCTCATTTATCAGCGTTAAATGAATTTCTAGAAATTTAATGCGTATTTTTATTAGCTTTTGAGTAATAGTCATTACTGCTAAATTTTCGATTATGCTTTAGAAATTATGTCTTAAAAACTACCAAATATTATGATCTCATATTAGTTAAGCATTTATTTTGTTGTGTCAATGCTTGGTGATTTATTGGAATATTATTTGCCTATAACTTTCACAGAATTTGAGGACCATGCAAAAGAGGGCGAGGTAATGGTCTAGTAGGCGATCAATTGCAGTACGCCTAATAAGCGGTGAGAAACAAGACAATTAAAAAAGGCATCATGGATGTGAAGGACTTCAATAATTTCCACTAAAAACGGGCATACGACCATGGTATGGTTACCCGTTGAAAAAATTTCATTTGGAGGGGGAAGATTTTTAGGGCGGGGATAGCGGAGGGGGCGGGTGAATTTTCTCTCATCTGAAACGATGAGTAGCAGCGAGATTGCGAAATCCACGAGATTGCGACTTTCCATCACAAATTGAACAAAGCTCAAAGAATAATTGATGGTGAAGAGTAGTTGTCAGTTCTTCAAGAAGATACGTGAAAACTGACTTAAAAAAGATGATCGTTTCCTTTTACCCCTCCTCCTTCCCAGAAAAGATGGTCTTTTATACGGCACTAGAGGCGTGATATGCGAAGATGCCAAAAATGTGATTTTTCGAAGCCTGCAGGTATACAACTTCTCGGCCATCACCACAAACGTTAGAAAATCATTTCATTAAGCATTGGCGGGGTATAAAAAGAGTCTTGAGCTTCAGGTGGTATCGCAATCGATGTCGTAATAGTGAATGCACTACTGAGTCGGGCTTTTCGTATCAGTTCGATCTTTTTCAATTCGAGTTTCTCTTTCTTGAGGCCTCCGTCGGTGTAAATCGGTGGAAACCACCAGGGAAAGAAGTAATCCCTGAGAATCCACAAATTGAAAATGAACCATGAGCCAAGGCACAACAATCCAAAGGCATAGTAAAGATCGTCACGGTACTGACTGAGGTTGAAGAGGTTTCGCACCTGTAATGTACTGCCTAAGTATTTCATATAAAACATCATCGTTTACTGGAATGAAGAGCATGTCGTCCACTGGATGTACGTTGCTGTCAACATGAAACATGCTTCGTAGCCTTATAATTGACATGAGTATAAAAAAGCGCCAAAAAAAACGGCACGGTATGCGCTTTTTGTGATTCCGCTCATCAGACCGCCCATCCTCGCAAACTGCCAGCAAACGACAAAATATGCGTAATAATGCAATCGTATTTCAATTGTTCCGATTGCTTCCACACCTGTCAGTTATAAGACCCACCCTTGTGTTGCCGCATTGCCGCGAAATTAGTATTCCTTTTCTCGCATATTAATACAAAATTTTAGTCAATTCTGATTGAGCCCATTTTTGAAATTCCTGAATTAGATCGACTGTTCGTGGAAGAATTGCCCTTTATGGGCCCGGCTTCAGTAATTCCTGAGCCCGAAATGCCGGATATTAGAAGTTAGTCCTCTCCTCACGATGAATCTCACACACGCACGAACACACATCCGCATAGATACAAGATCATCATGATGCGCTTTGTATATGCAAATTTTCGAATGAACATAAAAAGCGTTTATCACGAAGATGATGATCATTATAATGATGTGCAGCTGAAACGGGCGTATGGTAGATTTCACTCGTTCTATGCAAATTTCATTCCCCGTGAGAAAGTAGGCTGTACCTACTTAAAAGAAGAGAGGAAAGGAGGAGAACTCACCTTAAATATAGGACAGATGCGAGATATCAAAGACAAAAGCGGAATAATTGTTTATTCAACGGTTTTTCCCGAGTATATGAATACATTACCGCTTGCAGTTTCCGATTCAATTATCGAAACATAGAGAACTCTTTTTCTATGGGATAAAAGATGTGGAATAAGATGTTGTTAGATATATTATGCTCATGAAAAAATATTTCAAAAAATATTTCAAATATTTCTGAAAGAATCACTTATCGGCAGTTTTTTTTTTTTTATAGCTGTAATTGTCGGAAATTTGCAACGTTTTGAAATTTTACGAATAGGCTGAAGAGAGCGACAATTATTTTATTGCGAACGGGTCTCACCTTTTGGAAGTACATTCAGCGCTCTTTTTACGTGAAATAGCCTTTGAGGAGTAGCGAAACAAAGATATGTGATGCATGCAACACGCATAAAATCATCCAAATGCTTTTTCTTTAATTTTTATCTTTCCTTCGATCACTCTTCAATTTGAAAGGAATAGAAATCATCGACCGATAGCTGAAAGCGTTCATTACGAGAGCTTCGTACTCTCTCTCCCGCTTCCCTTCCACTTCCCAGTGGACGTTTATTTTCATGGTTTCCTCTCGCTGTTGGTCTATTTCTATCTATAATAATTAATAAAGAAAAAAAAAAACATAGTTCAATGTTAAACTGAAGTTCAGTGCTCACCTTAAACAATCGTGGAAAGATAGTTGTCGTAGAAATATTCGCAAACGTTGCGCTATTTACTATTGTCGGAAAAGCAAATGCAGCAATTTTCAGCTGTAGTTCATTGATCGCTTTCCTTTACCGATTAAATCAACTAAAATATTATAGAAGTTGAAAATCATATCGCTGAAAAACGAAGGTGGCGCAATGAGATTCGTTTCAACGCATTAGAGAGTGCTGTCTTTTTTTTTTAATGTTATCTATTTGAATATTTTTGATGAATTACTCATTCGCCTATGTTTATTATATTGCCCACTCGATGAATTATTCCAACAAAAACTATATATTTGTAAATTTTGGTTAGATGAACTTTTAAATGTGTGATTAATTAGTCATAATATTTGTGTTGCGCCAATGAACTTTCATTTAGCCATCTTTTCATAATTAGCGTTATGGCTATTGTTGAAGGTTTAAAAATTGAATACTCTATTACAAAAAACATTTACTTTTCCTTGTTACTATGCGTGAATTGTGCAATTTGTACATGTCGTGAAAGAAGGACGTTTTTAGATCGTCTGGAATTGATGAGAGGACAACGAAGGTATATTAGAAAATGGAAAGTCTGGCCCAAGGCTAAGATGAACAGTCTGGCCTAGGCAAAGATGAAAAGTCTGGTTTAGGCTAAGGTCTTAGAGGAATCACTTCGAAGAACCCTCAGAGGTGAGTGACGCGCTCTCGTGAAATGGCAAAAGAAAAGAAATATTGAAATGAGTTAAATGGCAAAATGAGAGGTGTTGATAGGAAGTGCCCAAATAATGGGCAATGAGGTATTGGAGCGGTCGTTTTTTTTTTTTAATGAATCAAAGCGACACTGAAAGTGTTGCCAAAAAAACTTTGATGTTTATATTGCGAAGAGTTGCGAATTCATTCTGAGCACTTTTCATTAGCACATTGCAAATCTCATAATGGAGTTTATCGTTCGAGATAAACAATTTGAAATGATTGCTATAAGGGCAATATCGATCAAAATAAACATACCTTGATTATACCCTTCATAAGAGAAGATTTTTTCTTCAAAAAAAACACACAAGAAATTAAAGGGAAGTTAAATATTTTCAAAAAAGAAAAATCACAAGAAAAAATTTCAAGAGCAATGCATTATGTGGAAGTGCTCAAGCTTTTTTTTTTTCGTATTGAATTAATGAATGACGAAAGTATCGCATAAAACGTTTGCTTGAAATAAAAAAACACAAATGAAAGAGAATGAAAAAGGAGAATGAGAATTGCTTCTTCACTTGTAATGTCCATTGAGGCAACTCAAGTTTCAAGTCTTAGAGCCATAACAACGAGAACTTTCAACGAGCAACATGAATAAATCCTGCTTTCTTCAAAGAAAAATAAATCCTGCAATGGAAGAAAAGTGTGCTAAAAAGTGGACATATAAGAGGAGTTTTTCGCCTCCATTTGTCGTAACTATTTCGTCACATGAGAGAATTTCTGTAAGACCGCATATAAAAATTTCACTAACGACATTTTAACATATAAGGAATTAATATAACATAGTTTATATTGTTTTTTCCTACCCATCGGTAACTCATGGGTTTTAATACGTAAATGTACGGTGCACAATATGCACTCCATGCTTTACGTATGGTGAAACCTCAGTTTACATCAGTTTTTTTCAAGTACATCTCAACATAACTCATTCATTACAATGATACAAAGAAAGTTGCCTTTATATGTAACATATATCGATTTTCCATTCATCGTTTAGTTTTGCTTAGTGCGCGGTCGGTTTTAAGAGGGCTCCGAGCAAACTCTTTGGCTTTGTCCTACCGAGTCATTCCGACCAGTGGTCTCATCGGAACGCGGGCGGTGAAGCAAGCCGCATGGAACAACGGTGAATCGACTCGTCAGTATCCGATGGGCAGGAGACGAGCCTAAGCCCTCATCTTCACACTACCTCACAACTTCAGCTAAACGGAAGTGGTGGTGATATGAAGAGACATTTATTCGTAATGAATGCTTTGTCGATTTAAGTAAATATCGATTTTACTGTAGCAATATTTTCCACTATCATAGTAACCTAAAGTATCCCTATCGTTGAATAGCTTCATTGAATTGTTTGGAACAGTAAAGCTCGTTTAAAGTTTACTGTATAAAATTGGCTATTATACTGTGAATGCATTTCACGTTATGAGCACAAATTGTAGCGCAAAAAGCTTCTCGGTCAAATCTGCTTACATGATTAATTACCCATATTGAAACATTTGTACTGGTTTTACTTACAAAGTCTACTAAGTGTCAACAGTGGTGATATGCGTCGAATTTGTCCCGAATGATATTTGCCCTACAGTGCCGAATTTCTCAATCTGCCTCATGATGGTTTCTTCATTTTTGACTATTTAAACGAAGTGCGCTAAAAAATAACCCGAGAAACACCTTCGAGGACAAATAAGCTGGTACTGTCATTGAACATCCTCTGGCTTTAATACCGTAAATGTGGTGCATAATATGGGAGAATTGAACTGAGGCTATAAGTCGGCTAGTGCAACTGTCAGGTAAGCTTACTTAGCGATGAGTGAAATCGATTAAGTATGAGAAGTAAAAGCCGGTTTTAGGGAAGTCTTCTCAAGCAGCTGCATTTGTTGTTACAGTTCATGAAAGACAAATTGGCAAATAAAATTTCTGTCTAAGTGAAGAATACAACATCACAAACGTTATCTAAGAATAGCTATTTTAATGGACTAAAATTGCGGCCTTCAAAAATCTATTCCACAGTGCATTTCTCTTTGAATACATAATGGGGTCCCTCTGAATGATCGAATGGTCATGGATGGGCAACGATGAGCAACGATCATCAAAGACTGATCCACTCATGAAAGGTAATGGGAGAGAGTTTTTATTACATTTGGAACTTTCATTGGTTGGCGATAACGCATCAACAAACTCGGCATTAACATTGAAGAAAACAGCACCAAAATGGCTGTCTTCAACAATTTTAAAAAAATGTTAACCTCTCACATTTTTTTTGAATTTGTGAGAGGATGTTTTTGATCAGTTTACGATAAATGTAACACATGCGGCACACACGTATACCTTCGAAAATAGAATAATGCTCACATATGTTAAGTTTGATATAATTAGCAAACCTTAGAAAAAGCGGCTATGATAATTGCAAATACGGTGAAATACTAGAACATTTTCATGTGTAATCGAAGGAGTACAGAACCATCGGCACTCTAATGGACAAAATGTATGGTTTATTGCTAGAATTAAATTTAAGAAAGTACCGTGAAAACATATATGCAAATTTCTTAAGCTTTGACAAATTTATAAGCATGAGAAAAATCTGCAAGATGAATTCTGTGAACGTCTTTCTCTATCAAGAATAGTGTTTTTGACTGATGGATAATTTATATACAGCACATATGGCATTTTCATATGTTTCACATATGGGGCAATTTATTTCTCGTCAAGATGACGCCACAATATTGCAAATTTCAGGACGCATGTGTTTTTCGTTTCCTGTCTCGAGAAGACAAATTCAAGGCCTCATATGTCTTTTAATTGTTGATTAATTTGCATTCTCAGCTCATTGCAAATTTTGATCGCAACAAGGAAATGCTTTTATTTATAAGCAAATTTTCAGTTTTAACCACGAAGCGGATCTGGATCTAGACTGAAGCAAGGATTCGTAGATGGTCAGCAGAGGGACATGAGTTGCAGATGTGATGGAGATTTGATTTTGAAATGGGTCTAAATTCGACTAATATGGACCTATGGGGAAAATGAAGGTGGGGGAACAGATATGGCTCACTTTTCAATTACAACGATCGCCGTCATCTCATAACATAATATACAATGAAGATACAGCTTTCGAAATAAAAACATTAGAAACCGCTAAAATTTACTTCAAAAATTCAACAGCAGTCAATTTTAGGGTCGTCGAGGTGAATAATTCCTTTCAATAAGATTCAGCGAACTTTCAACGACATTGACATTCGAGGCGTGGAATGTTGAAAACAATAAATTATTTCATAGAGAAGTTTGCTTTCGAGGTGGAATCGTTCTAAAAAAGTGGGCAGCTCTCATTGATGAACGACCGTTCTTTTAGTCATATACTGCTGAGGATTTTAAGGACCTTAAGGTATGATGGTGTCATCATCGTAGTACAAAGGTCACCTCAAGTACAAATGTGGAGATATTCAACATTATCAATATTATCCTTCGATAGTCTCTAACGACGATGAAACGATCCCTAACGACAGTCGCTATTCTAACATCGATTCGACAGTAGAGAAGAAATTAATCAAAGAGTAGAGCTTTTTATTGAAAGAATTATTTTCCTTCAAGTTTGCAAAATTGAGAGGAGAAAATAGTTTTCAAAAATTGCTAAGATTAAGCCGTAAACCTCGCGAAGTTCGTTGTCTTTTTGGCGAACTCTTCTGCGCTACCGAACTGTAGACCCATAAAATTCCATGTTCGCTCTTGACATAGACAGAACCATAAACCCGAGCACTAACAGTCATTATCATCTGTCGAAATCAATCCCTGTCTCATAACTCGCGAATTCCTTCGGATAGATAGCAAATCGAATCGTCAGTGCATAAATGGGCACTCCCTACGGTCACGTAGTCGCCCCAGACCGAGTCTTCGGCGTTTCCGCTTGATATCTTACCTCTTAGTGCTTCGTTCCTCTCGATCAATCAAGTGTGGCAGTTTGTTGTGCTAGCTGCGATATCAGTTAAGATATGATTACAAACGCAAACAATAAACGATCTAACAAGTGAAATATGTTTTTTTCATTTGCAAAGTTTATTTGAGGGATTCCAAACACCGATATCGCAAAGCTTTATATTTTGATGCATGCATTTGCATTGTTGGTTAGCTCTTACGAACAACTTATTGTACTCGGAATTTGGAAGCTCAAGGGTTTCATTTAATGCAGCAATAAGGCAATAAATACGCCGAGCTAAGGCGCAATGTGAGTAAGTAATGACGATGGGAGAGTTTTTATGGCACAAGATAAGACCAGTCATCTCTATCTTTTCTATTCGGCTGAGATACGTTATATATATATATATATATATATATATATATATATATATATATATATATATATATATATATATATATATATATATATATATATATATATATATATATATATATATATATATATATATATATATATATATTACTAGCTTACTGAGGTGCTGAAATATTAATTAAAGTTAAAATATTAAGCGAAGTTCGAACGTAGCCGAAGCCTCTGCGAAAAAATGCGACTGAGCTTTAAACATATCAAACAAGGCCACTTACTGATTGCCAGTTACTGCAAATGCAATTGCAGCGACAGGGATTTTGCTTCTTGAGTGTAGAATACGCTCTAATTAATGGCACCTTTGTGGCATCGTTGCAAAATACCACAAGAAAGCGTTCAGCAAGCGTCACTATTTGTTACTAGGAACAGAAAAGAAGAAATGAGAGGGAGAAGTGAGGGGTGGTGGGGGTTGTCAACGAGCGGTAACCGTTGTAAACAGTGTAGGCACATACTCGAAGAATGGTCTCTATTTTAGCAAGAATAATTAATAGCTTCCTGCATAGGATGAATCATGCAACACATAGTGTATAAATGAACGACGATAATTCGAGCAGAGCACAAGGTGGGACGGCAATGAGCCTGTTTCGCTTCGCTTCACATACTTGCGATGGCTCTATGAGGAGACGCTTTGTTAACGCTCGAGGCAGCAATGCAATCCTTGAAGCATCACAACATGCTCCTCCCCTTCCTTCTTACTCAACCTGTCATCATTGCATTGCAATTCACGTCCTATGTACTTCTAATATAAAGAATTTCATTACAAATGAATGCTGCAATCAAATGTCGATTTTATATATATATATATATATATATATATATATATATATATATATATATATATATATATATATATATATATATATATATATATATATATATATATATATATATATATATATATATATATATATATATATATATATATAATTCACCGACAACGACAAGAAGGTCTTGTTGATCGACCAAATACAATACGATCGGAGCTTTTTTGCAGATTCTGAAATAAGTTATAAGAGATCACATCAGAACCGCTATTCTATAAGCGCACAACCATTTTTTCGACGAGAAGTAAGTAGTGACGAAGTGTTTAAGTCAGAGAGTGCTGACATTTTAAGAATATGCAAACGCTTTAAGCGACTGAGCATTCGGATTGCTAGCGCCATTATGTGATTGTTTGAAGGGAACGGTGTAACTTTGAGATTGCTGCAAAGCCTACGGTGAAATATCTCTATCTTCGATTTCCGGTCACTTCATCCAGTGGTCACTCATTTCATCTAGTGGTCATTGCTGCATCATTAAGATCCTTCATGGTTTACGCAGTCATTCCTATGAGCAAACTACCACAAGCATAGGCTTTAATTTCTCGTCCAACAGCATACAATAAAAAATCAACATAGTTTAAAAAGTTTTAGCTGCTCATGAAAAAATTCGTTTGTTTTGCGATTCTCAATCATTTTTTGTCAATTTATTAATCTTTTCGAGAATTTCTTGTCACCTAAACGATATCCATGTGGACTAGAGGAGGAAAAATGAAAGGTAAAGTGGAGTTAAACGAGGAATCAAGAGATTTTAGCGGCACTAATCCATCAAAAAAATATTTTCTTCAGCAAATCTCTTTAAGGAATTTCTCTAAGTAGCAGTCATCTCATCCGATTTTTACATATTATAAACACTGAGGTAGTGCATTCATTCTTCTGGCTTGACATATTAGATATATTTGTTTATGGACAAAAGTTGTACAAAGGAAAAATTCGAACACCGATCTTTTTAATCGCTATAAATACGATGTCATGACGAAAATCTCTTAAATACTTTCAAGATTTCATATATTCATATTTTTAATGCTATGAATTTATTGAAACACTCGGATGGATTTCTTTTGTTGATAACTTAAAGATTGATTATTAATATCATAGTGAAAATTTTCAAAATTTTTTAAAAAGCGTTATTAGATGGATGCAAAAATCTATATTTGGCATATTTAATGCATTTATTAGTTTATTGTGTTCCAAACGTTTTTCACTTAAATATATTGAATTTTCTTCCACGTCTCTTCAAAAAATGTAATTCAATTTCGAGTACGAGAGTGTAAAGATTTTTTTTTTGCGATATGAATGCTAATAAAGTTATAAACGTAGTGCTGAATTGCTTAACTTCAGTGTTGTATCGAGTTGAGAGGTTTCACTTTATTTAAGTTGGAAAATTTGGCTGAGATATCACGCATAAATTACAATCACGCTACTGCTTCGAATTTTTGGTGGATTCGTCTTGTCCATCTTACTATAGAAGCCATAATTTTCGCATTCTCAGAAAACGCATCTATCATCTAATCGATAGCATATTTCTTTGCTACCACTGAGATTTTCAAGGTCAGCAATCGCGCTTCGCTTCGGTCCTATATGGAGCTACCTAACCGTTGAGGTCTATATTAGCTGTAGCAGTTACGAAAAGAAACATTTAAGCTGGAGGCCCATCACAGTTATCAAGGCCGATGAATGTCTGTTATTTTAATGGATTCCTTCATTGCCTTCAGCGCTCTGTGAAAGAAGTGGTAAAAAATTCACTCACAATACCACACTTATTTGCACAGCATAACACATCATGTAGGCCCTGTGCGCCTTGATAGATCATTCATATACCTCGTCCACAAGCGATCACCGATGCACCTGTAGAGCTAAGGAGGTTGAGACGGTTGTATATGAGAGTCAAAAGCGACGTCCTTTTTAAATCTAGTTGAGAGAGAAATTTTCGAAGATAATTTGCATTTCATTCGAGAAATCGATGTTTTCAAGTCGTGAAGACATCTTGATTTGATTAGAAGGCTCTATGTCGATTTCAATGATTTTTTCATCGCTTGTTTCTTCAGTCTTATTTCATGATTGTATGCATTTTTTCACTAAATATCTCATCGTTCGGTCCATGCCTATCGATGGACATCTTTCCTCTATCATCATCCAGCAATGCACTCTAAGTTGCCATTCAAATAATGAGCTGTCATTGCTTTTTAGCTATGTCAAAATGAGAGTGGAATTAAAATAGATCGCGCCAAACAATTGCATTTCATCTGAAAATGAGAATAGTGCAAGCCGAATGTAAAATATAACTTAAAGATACTCGTCTAAATTTGCTTATAATATGAGCGAATGATAATGAGATATAATAAGTGAAACAATTGTATGTGCCAATAAAATGATCGTTCTACTCTCGCCATTAAAATTCGTACGTATTTAACAATTGAAAATTGTGAATTTGGAAAAATTCCAAAAATTCCACACAATTCTTTCAAATATTAAGAGGACGCTGATTAAAAAAAAAAAAAAAAAAAAAGAGAGATACAGCGCGAGATATCTGAATGTAATCTCTATGGATGTTGCATATCTCTACGTGATTCTAATTGCTGAAACAGCAAGCAAGAGACATCTCTATCGGAATGGAAATATTTGAGAAGCAAAAAAGAAAAAAAAAACGAAAAGAAATAAAGCTTTCGCTGAATTAACATAAACCTTCGATGTATCGACGCTGAAATGTGATTACGTCGTTAACTACTGCGATTGCCAACATAGCACCTTTAGAGCAACATAAATCAAGAACTTTCTGTGAAATGTGTTGAAGAATTTGCTATGATATGTGCTTTTTCATCGCTGCCCTTCTGCCTCCTCCCTCTTTTCCTCCTATGCCTGATCAACCAGCTTTTCGAGTCACGACACAGATAATAAATATGCGAAATAATGCATCTAATAGTTTAAATTAAATCGACCAAGTGCGCAAATTTGCATAAGATTTCTGTTTGCTCTTACGTAGTCGGTGTCAATGAAAAACCTACCAATGCGAAACACATGGGAATCTTACTAAACCTTCAGAACTCTTCAATTTCCTTTAGATTTAATGGGTCAGGATATATGGGGCATCGCTATGTTATACATTATACTTATCAATGTTCATCACTCTACATTCAGTGGACACATGAGGAGATACGGATATATGTATGCGAATAAACACAATATCGAGATGTGCTTTTGTAAATAAAAATTTGAAGAAAAAAGCACAAGGTTAAGTGATGTGATAGATGAGCAGTCACGACGTACCCTTTTGCGTTCCCATTATTTCAACAATCATTCTCCCATATTTCCAGCCAATTAAAAACGAGCGATATAATATTTTCATATTGTATAACGGTACTCGTGAAAGTCATGCTGCGCTTTCATGCACAAAATCTAATAAGCGCATGAGGCGCTCATTTTTTTTTTTTTTTGCCTTGTTCCAAAAGCTTTGCGGAGCTATAGAAGAGACCATTCACAGATTTGAATAAATTTTGATTAGTGCGTTAAATTAAATAGTTTCCCTCTGAAAAGAATTTTTCTTAAGACATAAATGTGTTTAGAAAATCTATCAACGTCTTCTCAAATATTTCCCACCTGAAGACAGCTTTTATTTCGCAACAAAGTGATAGTGTGAAAGACCATCGTCGTTTAATATTTCTGCCATTAAATTCCCAACGAATATCTCGAGAATCATTTCGATGGAATAGATTTGTTGAATATTCAAATTCTATTGTAAGAATAAACGAGAGAATAATGCCCGATGTTTGATGCCAACAAGACCCGATATAATTCATTAGTATAAATGGTTCATGTGAAATGTTTGAGATAAGATAAAACAGTAAAGGAACTCACAGCGACAATAAAGAGTTCGGGAAAGGGGGGGGGGTGGGGGATACAACGGCCTTGTTGTATATATGGAACTAGTCAGGATAGCTGGATTTGTGGAAATATTTTAATTTGATTTTCTTATTGCATGAACTGAAAAATACTGAATGAATTTTTTCCACCTTTCATCATTATATGTAAATATGGGAAATAATATCGTTGTTTACAAGTTATGATGAAAAAATTAAAAATTGCGATTATTCAATTTAGAGCGCTAAATTCAAATGCAAATCTCGCGTGTGAAATAGATTAACTGTTTAATCAATTAGAACTTTTTCGAAACAGCAATAGAATTATTCATAAAATTTTACCTCATCAATCATAAAATTCTTTTGTTTTTGTTTCTGCAAAAAACTTATTTAATT
This sequence comes from Ascaris suum, assembly GCA_013433145.1. Taxonomy (NCBI): domain Eukaryota; kingdom Metazoa; phylum Nematoda; class Chromadorea; order Rhabditida; family Ascarididae; genus Ascaris; species Ascaris suum. The sequence goes on along the minus strand of CM024182.1, from coordinate 2,273,382 downwards.
GTAGACATTTTTTTTAAATCTATTAAGAGGAATTTGCCTTTTCTCTTTTTAAAAAAATTTCCAAATTTAATTTCAGATAGATATCCAATACAAAGACCACCTTTTCATCATCCAATAGTCTTGAGTGCTTAATGAGTGAGATTCAGAGCTGTGTTAACGACGAATAATTCAACCAATGTTAACTTCAGCGAGAAATTAGATCATAGCGATACGATAGCCGCAACACTTCGCCAAGTATAATATTTATGTGAAGCTGTTCATTTATTTTGAATAGTACTAGGCCGGAAAAGTATTGGCCATAATTCTAATGGCTGCAAAATAAACATTTTATTGGGAAATTAACGCCGTTATGTGCTATGTCTAACGCATGTTTCAGCATATTTCTTCGAAATTGGCCGCATCTCAAGTAGCAGAAGCAAAGAAATGCGTTAAAATAGCATATTGCCATGTTGGACCTAACATTTTCTGCAGCCGTTGTTTCTCTCTTTTTGCCTTCGCGTTTTGCGCTAATTCATTTGGATAACTGTAGCTTACTCATGCGTTAAAATTGTTATTATCTGAGGAACAATATCGGAATTAACGGGCCCTATAAGAGGTTTCCATTCGTTGATCTTAGCGCTGATCGTCTGGAAAATTGATACCAAATTTCTAAAAAGAAGTTTTTCACCAAATTGGCCATATGCATATATCGTTTTCTAAATATTCTACACAGCTCCACTCGTGAAGTTGCTGATTGAATTAGAAGCTATCACGGCAAGAAGTTCACTTGATAAAAGCCACTAGCCTGTGTTGAGAACCTATCAAATTTGCTGATCTCATCTCATGTCTTCTATAGCCTTAAGGCGATGCCTTGTCTATATGAATATATTTCAAGGCGCTAAAGCATTAATAAGGTTGTGCGACTCGAGTATATCACCATATAATCTTGCATGGGATTGCACTGACAAAAATTCTGATATAGTCGTACGAATTGCACTGACAGCAAAGGTTTTACTCCTCAGGTAATTGCCAATGATACCATTTCATCACATCGTTTTGCATTGACGGATTCGCCAGGCAGTTCTCGCGGCGATCAGCTCAGGGATCGCCGTTCTCGAGTGCTGCTATGCATGATACCCCATCATTACCTCCCTAAAGACCGGTGAGGGTAGCGCTGAAACTTAGTAACGCATAAATGAGAATTGCCAGCGCTCACTCATAAGTATAAATGTTAAGCTTGCATGCCTGAAAGTATTGATAGTTAAGAGTTTGTTGCTAAGCAAAAGAATTCTGTTGCAACTAACCTACTTTTTGCTTCCAAAATTGGCTAACAAAGGGAAGCAATTGGAGCGATGTGCTGAAGATGTCATTATGATGCGTGTTTTTCATAGTTTTGCTCATCAGGTCAATTAGTCTCGTCATTTTCCAGCAAAAAAGATAAATAGAACATGCGTTAATAATGATTACACATCTCAGCCAAGCACACGATCCATAGAGGTGTTCTTTAAAAGATAATGCCTCGAGTGATCGCAAAACAATCAAATTTTCTGGCACATTAAAGCGCCTGCTAAAGCTTTCGTTGTTGATCCATCAATTTCAAAGAATTTCTCCTAAATTTCTATTAAACGCAAAAAATTTCGTGGTTTTAAATTAAATTTAATGAAGTCTGAACGGAAACTACCTGTTAGAAAGACCGGTGCGTGTCGTGGCTTCAATCATGTAGATATATAATTGCAAATTTCAATATGATAAGCTAGAAAAGGAATGGATGAGGCGATCTTGTATCCACAAACTGCTTTGCTTTTGCAGCATAGCTAAGTGGCGCTGAAGTTGTTGTTTTTTTATTCAATTAATTCAGAACGCTGCATAATAGAGAAACATTTCGGAGTAGAACGTTTCCAGTAAAGAAACATTCGGTGTAGAACATTTCATTATAAGATTTATATCCTATTCATTAAGATCAATTTTAAACTATTGTGATCTTGAAGGTTATGAATTAAGCCAAAGTTTATTTTCATATAATTTTTGTAATCATAGAATTTTTTTTTGAAGTTTGACTGCTATGTTCGAAAACTTCGAATCTCTCCAACGGTGAACTTAACAATGAGCATTCTAGGTTGGGTTAGTATCAATGTGTTGATCGGCAATCACGGAGTCGATTTCTATGAAGACTTCATCATATTAGTCAGAACTGCTGCTGCTAAAATAATGTGCAATAGGATAGGTGGAAAGGGAAGTTGAAGCGACGACACGCATTCATTGTTTGATTAGCTGTGACATGAGGCGTTGGTTGACCGATGGTCAGTGCACGTCGCATCTCGCTTTCACTATAAAATGTGCAACTTATGGTCAATTCTAGCATTTAACTTCCTTTTATTTCTATTCCTTTCGTTCACTCTTCTCCTTGGAATCTTGCATTATACATTATTAGCATTGGACCCATACTTTCGACGGAAAGGGAGGAATGATGGAAAATTCAGGCAGTGGTATCTGAAACCGATTGTTGAAAAAGATGCTATTTTTCGAAGGTGATTTGGAGATTTGAAGGAAGCTGAGCTTAAATTTAATGAGCCTACGATCGGGCACAAATTAGATTTGAAGAAAACACTTCCTAAATGTGAGTTTAGTGAAGTTCTATCCGCAACCCTGGTTTGAAGGAAATACCCCTTATGTCTCCAAACATTTGCTGTGGCTATATATATATATATATATATATATATATATATATATATATATATATATATATATATATATATATATATATATATATATATATATATATATATATATATATATATATATATATATATATATATATATATATATATATATATATATATATATATATATATATATATATATATATATATATATATATATATATATATATATATAGACAACGATATCTCTGTCTTCCTAGCTATGTGCAGTTAGGTCTCCTTTCAGTTAAAAATGATCCGCATGGACGTACTTCTTGTCTTCGTCTACCTTCCTTCAACGTTCTTGCTTCGTGATGCATTTGCTGACATCTTCGTACGACGTCCAGCTGAAAGAAATCGTCGATTTATTCGTGGTGCCTCTTTCAAAGAATCCGCCATTGTGCGTTTAATTGCTTTCTTTGAAGAATTCATCGACTTGCTTAACGAAATTAGCTACAATTTCGGGATTTAAAGAAAAGTCGTTCAATATTTTCTCGATTGGTGTCCACAGCTTTGTCGAAAATACGATCTAATACTTCAAGATGAACTGAAATATGTTAAAACTAAGCGTAAATACAAAATAAACCTAAGATTTCAAAAATTGTCATTTTCCAGGTCTTCTCAAGACGTATGAAATTTTTTGCACCGTGAATCGAACAGCTTTCACTCCTCCTCATTAGTGAAATGGAAAATGAGTGAATTGACAAACGATTGCTCCATCTTGAAAGAATTCACATCGAATGCCGCTAAACACTGCGTTGTGATGGGATAAGGCATATAAATACAACGAGCAAATTCGAAGTTTCCCGTGCTGTTGTTCTCCTCTTGGATGATAACTAGATAAAACACCGTCGAAATGCATAGGAAGTATCAAGTCTCTAACTCATGGTATTAGAGGCATCGGTATGCTCAACGGTGTCAATTATTTAATTAGTCTCAGCCATCGTCTGAAAGTTACTCTGAAGGGTGAATTCCTAGTCTTCATTTAAAAAAAAAATCCGAAATAAGGATAAAATCACTATTCGTATATTTTGTTCCTATGATATCAATTTCAGTAGCTAGTCACTATTTCATTTCGACGACAATTTATTGCCGCATTTGTTAATGTTGAGTTTTCAACTCAAAATTGGTAACTAGCAGATTTCTGAATCTCTAATATGAAAATCAAAGTATTATACTGTGATATCTTATCAAATGAATGAGCTTCAGCAACCTAAAATGGGTCTTAGCGATCTGCTCAATCGAGATGGAGGAAATATTTGTCTAAAAGTCATCAAACTACCGCCTAAACTCCAACTTTCTACTGCATTCATATACATAGACGAAATTCTATTATGTATAATAACCCGTTTAAAATTATTCTTTTATTCACATAGAATCGTTGTAGTCTTGCCTTCAGCAACCGTAATCATTGGCCTTTAATCTTTATTTTCCATTCTCTACTTAGTACATACCTATTCTTCTTTCTAGCTGCTGCCATAAACATCATTTATGCCACCAATAAACATTGGATGAACATATAAATATGTATAAGATAAAAGATTTCATAATACGACTTATAGGACCTCAACATCACAGAACCAACTGCACTTTATCGGATCGATAGACCCGTCGAGAAAATACAAAGGAAAGGAGCATGTCCAATGTCACCATATGCGATCTATCTAACAAATAACCAGCAGGTTAGTTAAGCGGTTTTATGCGGCAATAAATCTTGTAGATTTATGAAGCATAACTGTTGTCTCACAGAACAACTGTATCACTTTAATTTCATTTAAATTATATTTTATTCGCTCATGTAGAAATTTTTTTCCGTAATTTTAATATTTAGAGTTGATTTTTTGTATGGTCATTTGAACGCTTTGTATAGGCAAACTTCGAGCTTTGCTATAGAACATATTTTTTGAAACTCTTTACAAAGTTTGCAGTCTTTTCTTTTTTGAGATTATCCGGTTAAAGGATTAGATTGAGGGAACAACAAGATGAGGAACGTTGTATGCTATTGGGTTAAGCTGGTAATTACGTTATGGTACGATGATGAATCATCCTAAAGCTTATATTCGTGCGTAAACGCTTATGACTATTTGAAATGCATAAGCGGTGGGTGTCGATTCAAGTGCAGAAGACATGATCACCAGTTGACCATGCCTTCTTGATTGCTATCAATCGCTCTTTGTGCTTTTCGATAGTAGGCGACGATAGCACATCAAGATGCCATGCTTATTAATGAATATCCATTAAGGACGTACTCTTCGAGTTGATAACAGAAGCAAGAAAGGTGGGTGCTGATGAGCAATCAATTAAACAACATATCGACGAGTATCTTAAGCAAATACTCTCACCGCAAAAATTGAAAGAATTTCATGAAGCGAATGAACGCTTCGAGAGAGAACGACATGAAAAGCGAACGAATGAAGGTTTCGTTTATTTTACTATTTACTTCCGCCTGCTTTGCATTTTTGTTTCTTTACTTAAATCGCATTTTTAAAAATTGTTTAGCTTATGATAGGTTGTTTATCTTAGGTCGTGTTGTGAAAACCTTGCCTTAGGTTACAGGTATATTTGTGTAGACAAATACGAATATGACCTAAGGCAACATGAGCTTATTGTAGATACGACTATGGCATATAAATAAGCTTATAGAAGATTAGAAGTATTATACCTATTAAAGCCGATACTTCCTTCCGGTTCAGAGAAAATGTTTATAGTATTTCATCTAGGAGGTCGTATCCTTTAACGCTTATGTCTCATAATTGTTAAATTTTTATCGCTTCCATGCGAAGAAAAAGAAAAATTTCAGCACTGAAAATTAAGAAAATGCCTCATTATGAAATGTTTACAGGTTCAACTATACGGACTCCACTAAAGGCACGCTCTCCTATCAACGTTCAACGACATAAAATGATTCCACAAAAATTCGTTGTGGAAGGACAACAAGATTTGAATCAACTATTGAGACTTCAAAACCGCCTCATTCTGTAAGAATATAAAGGGGTTGATCGAATCTTATTTTCGAGTTTTCCGGAATTTTTGTCCCGCTGATCATTAGTTAGAGATGGTAGCATATTGAGCGTCAGAGGCAATCCTCATCAATCAATATATAGTTTCCAATGTATGCAAGGAAGGAAGACAGAAAAATTTAAAAAAGACGAAGCTGGTCTAATTCGTGCAGTTCAAATCAATTTCGTTCATTCTATTGTTATTTTTATGATTCGCACACCATACTTTGATCTACCGCTTGTTCTTTTTTCCAGAAGAAGCCTATAGCACATTACAACAATCATACCTAATAAAATCGATACATTCTGCAGATAAGGTAATGTACACGAAATATTCCATTCAGAATCTTCTATAGTTTAGTGTAATATTTTTCGGTCCTTCAACTACTCGCTATGTTCATTTTCGTTCTTCAGTGATTCAGTGAGGATGTTTCAAGTATAATATAGGAAGATGCATATAGAAATAAATGCGAAGACGATAAAAGAAAGTGATAGCTTATTCCTTGTAATCACTTTTCATATAAAATAACGAAAACCTTCTGAGATAATTCCTTATTGATGATATGAATCTATAGTTTTAAATGCAACGATCCTCATAGTACACATTTGTGCATCAATTCTCTAAGCATTTATTCACGACGTTATTACTGTATGTGAATATATAGCAAAAATTTTTTTAAATATCGTTATTGCACGATTGATTTCAACGATAATTTCCCAATATGATGGAATATGCTTGAAAAAAAATTAAAAAATGACAAATGCGATCAATAATGATGCAGTCATTATAAGCGTTTTATTTCCTTTAGAAAATTACAACTGATATAGTGCATCATAATGACTCAGCGTGAATAGCACTCGATAGATCACGAGAAAAGCTGCTTGAATTCTGAAAATTGCTATCGGTTATCAGTTCAGAAAAAAGAAGAATTATCACTTATAGTATCAGCTTATGCCAGTATACATAATTTCGAGCATAAGTAGAACGGATTTCCACTTTCACCCTTATCAGTGATTGTTTGAAATAATTTTCAATCTATGCTATTATGCTACTATCGCGATTAGAAGATCAACTAGCATACTAAATTTTATTGCTGAAATGCAAATTTATCCAGCAAGAGAAAACATACGAGCTAAGAAGTTGGAATTACTTCTCGAACCGAACAACACATTCCCTCGATATCGAGTTAATTTGAGCAATGCGATAAGGCTATTCGAATTTGAGTTTTTTTTAAAATATTACGAGTAATAGTCATAGTTATGGCAACATGACGATATATAGAGGGATCGTAAATAAAACTATTCTTGGTTAGCGATGTGATATCATGAATAGATTAGCAAACACACTAAAATTCTAAATTCGTCAAGGTATTTTGATTTCCGGTAATTTTTTATGCTGTAAATATTAATTTGTAGCGATTATCAAATGCGTTATTATTAGCAAATTCATCGTTGTTATTTAAAAAGAAAAAGATTAAATCTCTATTTCCTTTCGATATATTGCTTCACTTTTTTTTTTCATACATTTGACAACTACTTTGATTGAAAATGTAAAGCGTCAAGTGCAATATGTATGGAAAATCTCAAAAATATTCATTTACAATTGAGAGTAGCAGTAATTAAAATTCAGATTAGCTAAAGAGTGTCAACGATTAAACTAACGTTCAAAAGTGATTATGCCATCAACGGCGATTTTATCGAATTCAGTATCGAAATCACTAAATTTTGCATATTCTTTGAGATCGTCGAATGCTTTTCGAGCTTCCTCCCTATCCAACGTTCCATTTCCATCGGCATCCGCTCTCTTGAACGCAGCCACTAAAAATACTGGCCTTTAAATTTCCCGGATTATTTTTTTTTCATTATTTTTGAAATAATCAACCTATGATTTACGATGGAGTAGTTGCCTCAAGAATCACAGCACTACGAATGATAAAGTATCACCGCCACTTCTCAGGTGTGCCTTAACTCATTCGTTAGCTATGAAAGGCGATCCTGCTTCTCACTAAACACCGAAGCTTGCAAGTTACAATGGAGACTTTTTAGAAAACTTGCCATCTTGAAGGCAGTAAAACTTGGCCTTAATTCAGCACATTGATGAAATGCTTCGTTTTCTTGTTGAATAAAAGTTCATCACAGTGTTATCTGCTACATCAACGTTGAAAAATATAACAATAAACAGTATCGTTTAAAATAAAGGTGGCCAACGTTTGCTGCGCATAAAGTCTAAAAATATTTTTAGAGCACTTTCTATGAATCTGAATCCTCTTAAGTCTTCATACTTCAATTGTTCCAGTAAAATTCGTAAAAATTCACTAATATTAAACTTACTCAATTGTTCACTAGAAGCCATAATACGATTGTCGTCGTGGAGTTGTTGAGAACAGTCAAACACCGAACAATACTCTATATCTGTATTTTAAAACGCTTATAAACGAAAAACTTTTTGAAAGATAGCAATCGGGTGAGAGGTTTGTTTGCGTCAATCGTCATATCTAGTTTCTAGTCTCATGAATACGGAATCAATCGAACGCTATATATTCCACTCAGAGAGTTTTTATGAATTTTTCATTTATTATTGTTGTACATTTGTGCAATTATTAATCGTATTAAAATGTACAGTCGCTTTCAATTTTATCTCTCCATTGGTTATTTCATTTGTATTTCAACGAATTTTGAAAAGTATATTGAATATCTTATATATTCACTTTGAAGATTTTCAATAAATTTGGAATGAGAAGTGAATTTATTATTAACGAGAATTTATTGATAGCAATATTTAAAATATACGTTATACAACCATTTATATATGGAAAATTTGAGCGGATAGAGATTAAATATTCCGCATAGTTTTATTCCTTTTTTTTTGTTACTGTAAAAGAAAAATGTGGATAATGATGCACTATAAAGTAGGTGAAAAAAAAGCAGCATAATTAAGTGGAAATAAGTTTAATTTTCCTCAAATCGAAACCGCTTTTGCGTCTCTGTCATGTTTTTTTTTCTTTTCACGCTTCTTAATCATACTTCTCGCCTTTTTCTTCTTTTTTTTTTTCTTTCTTTTTCCTCTCCTTTTATCCTCTCGTTTACTGCAAAATATGCGCAAGAAAAAAATTGCATTTAAAAAAAATTCGAAATATATACTCGTTAAACTATCTGCTAAAATTGCGTGATCTTTGTATAGGCAAGAGCGATTGTACCTAATTTTTCAATAACTCGTTAATAGATGCTGCAACGAGAATGTCGTTAGGCTCCCGCCTGTTTTTGATTGTACTAATCAGATCGTCGTTGCTTCCGTTCCGTCTATGGATGTTTTACCTTTCCAGTATAAGCGGAAGACAATGAAGAATCTCAAGTCGAACGTAGCTTCTCAATAAAGAAATGCCACACTTCACGAGTCGGTTTAAATGCTTATGGGTGAAAACGCCATTCAGCGTTCATAAAGACACTCACGAAGCTGTAGCTTTTAATGAAGTAGTGAAAAATCAGTGTTACGATATCTTGTAACAATTGTACAACAGTGTCGAATAACGTAGGCATAGCTCTGAAGGCTTCTGGATTTTTGCATTAATAGCGAAAAGAATATAGCTGTGGATATCGAAAGAAGTGAATCTTCATGAATAAAATCATCTGCATGAAATTTAGTAAGGTTGAGGAGGATGGAACTTCCAAGTAAGGCGGTGAAAACATTGAAATTGATGCTCTCATTGTCGTGGATAGCGGTTTTGCATGCCTTTTCGTTGGCAAAATACTAGCATATAAATGATTCAACGCGGTTTTTTTTATCGCTGAAAACTTCATTGAGACGGATTTTATGATCAGATAATCCTCAACAGTGAAATAAATCTCTGGCACCCTTTGTATGTACTCTTTCATCATAAATAAAATTGATGATGTCATCGTGTCAAGGGTAGAGCACATCATCTGTACCTTGCATCAGATCAGAAATACACGTTTTCCTCGTTTTCCTCGAAAACTGTCGCCTGAAAATTCGAACGATTCGATTTGTTACGTGTAAGATCAAAAGTATTTCAATAGATAAGGCTGATTTTTACGTCGATACTTTCATTAAATATTTTTGCAATATTCGGTAAATTGTCGCTTCCCATGAATTGATTTAATCAGTTCAACTTATTGCTAAGTTAATAAAGCGTATTTCTCAAAAGAGTCCGGATTCAATTATTTAATTTAATTTAATTCAATTTTCAAAAGAATTCGAAGGAAAGAAGCGTATTGAAAACAGTTGACATCTTAAGATCAAATAATGCGATTCCCTCGTTCGTGGAAAATTTAGTTCGAATTGAAAAATAGAAATTCTGATGAATATCATTTTCGAACTCTACAACACTATTAAATGTATATTCAAATAGGGAAAATACATTGAGAATTATATTTAAACTACAACATCATGTCTTCAAAAATAAGAGTTAATATTAATGGTGCGCTTCAGAGAGTGCCGAAAATGCTCCCTACTGCACTAATTAGAGGTTGTTTCGTGTTAGTCCGAGTTTTGCACGATGTTATCGACGATCATTTGCAAAGTTGGAAAGCGCATTATGAGCGAGTCGTGTGCGTGCATATATATATATATATATATATATATATATATATATATATATATATATATATATATATATATATATATATATATATATATATATATATATATATATATATATATATATATATATATATATATATATATTATATTTCTCGTTTGCATTTTTTCAAATCATATTTAAGAAACATGACCGATATTTTGCACTCTATAGGATTACCTCCTATATTAACTTCAAGTTAGGTTTAATAGCTTTGATTATTCTCTATAAGCTTCAAGATGCTCAAAAATTTGCATGCATTCTTAGCTGCTGCGATCATAGATGGCGAACATCTTGACTGTTGGTCGTTGATCATTTCCGGAAAGTCACTTATGGAAAATCGATTGACTTAAAAAAAAACAATCCTTTGCACGAAGTTTCTTTTAACATGCTGATCGGCTAAAATTTAAGCGCATTCTGATATGCCCCCTATCATTTACCGATCATCGCATGCAATTATTTAGTTTGAAGATGAAATTATAAAATCTCATATTGTGCCAATCGTTTTATACGCATTAACTTTTTCGGGAAGTTGCGACTAACTTCTTGAAGTATCGAAGAATTACACTTGCAGCTTATCTGCAAGAATCTTATCTCTCCCATCAGGAACTTTTTAAAGCGGAAATTTCAGCTGAGAGATTCGTGACGAAAATAACAAATGTCAATACTTTCATGAATAACATTGCTGCTTATAGTTGTGAGTTAAAATATCCGTCTTATGGCAATTCGAGATATAGTATGCAAAATATGTCGCCACTTAAAACGAAGGAATGCTGTATTTCTCCAGGAAATAAGGGAATGGTAGAAAACCAAAGAATTATTAGTAAAATAAGCATGTTTATGATTCACATTATATATATATATATATATATATATATATATATATATATATATATATATATATATATATATATATATATATATATATATATATATATATATATATATATATATATATATATATAATGACGTTTAATTATATGATAACGTTGTCCAGTTGCAATTTCTATGTGTGTAGCGCTAAGGAACCAAGCTGCAGATGCAAGACCGGGTAAGTGACATGCCAACTGTTACATACGTAAATGCACCTAAATCTCACATTGTAGGTTTCGGTGGAAACCACAATCCTTGATCAACCTCAACTCCTATATATCACAGTTATTTCGAGCTCTCATAGCCAGTCGTGTCTCCAGCTAACGAGCAATCTCTAGTCGTTTCTGTCCTCAGGTCTCCTTGTTTTATTGGCCCACAGCAGCAAGTAGCACTATCGCTTTGCTAAAGTGCATTAAAGTGCATTAAATATTTATAACAAGGTTTTCCGCAAATGTAAAGCTCAACACAATCAGAAGTCGATGTAATAACTCGATCGGCCTTTCTGATCTACATAACCTCACTTTTACCACTGTAGTAGCTCAGATTACATATCTAAATAGGTACATCGTAATCAATTCCAGAGAACAGTGGCGAATACTCTTTTATGCAAAATTCCGGCGGTTTGATGGAGTTAATCTGTTTATGCCGTAGCATGATATCACCAGTGGGATTATTCCGACTTTTTGATGCGCTAGTAGGTTTGAAATTCATCAAGAAAAGTCGAAAAAAGCAAAATTAGAAAATCACTTGAGTACTTGTACTTTATTTAAGTTTTTCTATGACGGCTGATTCAGGGTGAAATATCAGCACAGTTGACCAATATTAAATGATATGCTGAGTTCTTCACTAACTAAACTAGTTAATATGTCAATTAAGTCAAATTTTATAAACACACATATATTTTAGTTCTCTGGAAGGGTATTCCTTTCCAAAATTTTTTCATTATATTTGAAATTATATTTTCTTATAGTCATTACATCAAGGATGATGACCTGCGCTTAAGTTCCACGACAAACGAATGCATTGACTTATATAAGATCGTTTCACACAACGATCCTTCTCTTTGTTTATTCTTTGAATCTTTATAAACAACTAATTACTATATTATTTTACTATGATTTTGTTATGGTGTATCGTTATATACAATATTGTTATGTTATGATTTTTGTAATCATATGTGGAAAAATATTTTATATATACATATTTATATACGACGAAGAGTAAATATTACAACGATTCGTCGGGCATACTTCCATACATCAATCGTACATCACAATTAATAAGTTTGCATTTACATAGAACAATGACAATTAGTGGCACAAAGTAGAGTCCAATACTCCATCGATAAAGGAGGTACGACCAAAAATTCTTCAACGAATAGAGTTGACTTAACGCTGCCACTGAAATGTAACAATTTTAAAGCATATTTGCATTCATTAAAAATTGATAAAAATATGTGATAATGGAATAAAGCTGATATAGGAAAATTAAAGTGAGAGAGGAAATAATAGCATGAAAATGGTTCATACTCGTAGGATAAAAATACTTTCATCAAATGACTATGGAACTTTATGATTAAAAAAAAAGAACCAGATCACAATTATTGCCATGCTTCTTGAGGACAACTGATAGTTGGAAAAACAACAACTGAAGATTCAGCAATAAAGCTTGCCGAGATATTCGCTCAATGAAGGCAAAAGACGGCTATCAGGTTCACTCACACGCTTTTAACTTACTTTTAAATCATAGGCAGTAATAAATTGTAAAAAAAATATCCCACTACAATAAATGCAAAATGTCATTGAAAACTATATTCACATTTGGTTGCGTGTATAGTTTCTGCTTAAATCCAAATTTTATAACGCTCAATCCATAGTTGCTAAGGTTTGCTAACGATACGAATATATAACATTAAAATATTCAACACATATTCCTACAAACGTTCAAAAAAATTCATGCATAAGAATAAATAAAATTTTGCCTCAAATTTTTACTGAATTATCGTAGAAATTATTATGCACACAAATGTTTTCCGGCATTTTGACAACAAAAAAATGTGATTAATTATGGAAAAAAAAACGGAAGTATTAGCGTAGAAAAACTACTGAAGCTTAAACTTTTATACGATTATGATGGCAAATTACAACTTATTACTTTCTCATATTATTTTAATTCATATGCTTGTAATATGTTTACTAGTTTTCGCTCCAAACAAGTAAATTATTCAACCAGTAAAACTTAATACAAGTTGGCCTTTGTAGAAGTAATGTACAACCTGTAATCGAGTCACTATTGATGAGATCAGCAGAAACTGAAGTGGATGAACCATCTGCAGTCGATTGGCTTCTCGAGAAACCCCTCGTATCGCATTGTGCAGTCGAATGTGCAACATGGTTAAATATCGCTAGCGCAACTAGCAATAATTGAAGAAGGCGTTGCATTGCATCTGCAAAAAATGCAATGCAGCGTAATATGCAATAACCTATACATAGCTGAACATGAAATAGTATTAAGAAACAATTAAGCAACAATATGGCTTTCTATAATTTCGAAGAAATATGAAATCAAATATGCAATAAAACCTCTTCAAACCAATTAACAGTGAGGTCGGCTCCTATCACTCTTCTTTTGCTAACTTGTATAGATTACTTTAAGCGGCGCATTTTATGCAAGAGAAAAGACTACACGATATCAGTTATGCAGAATAATGTGGACAGTAATGGATACGATAATGGACAATAGTGGACATTAGTGGATGATGTGTGGACACAATATGCATCGATTATGTAAAAGGTAATTAGTAAATGTGAATGTCGAAAGATAAAAATACTCACATACTTCTTCTGTTATAAATTTTTCCCAAATAAAAAAAAATGCCCAATGAAATGGAGCTTAAATTAGTGAAATTTCGACGTTGATATAAATTACTTCACAAATGAGCAGGAATGGAAAATAATCTAACCAGTAATCTTTACTTTTACCTACTAAATAGATAATGAGAGTAATAATAGTTAATTATATTAAATAAATGCATTCGAATGATAAACAATTAAATAAGCGTACTTGACGAATAATTCGGCTGGCTAGAGTATTAATATTATGTAGAAGTGTAGAAGACGACAAGGAGAAACAGTATCCACAAATGGGTGCACCGGTGTACTTAACAAGCGTTGATGGCATAGAGTAACAACACTTTTAAAGCAACGAAAGAAATTGGAACAAAATGTCATTGAATGACCCCGATTCGTTACGATCAACTAAATCTCCTGAGGTGAGGTCACCGACATTAATCACAAAATCATTTAAGTATCGTCGAATAAATCTCTTAATAAATCAATTAAAGACTAATACTCTAATCTCGGATGCAAATTTCTTACAAACAAAAGTAAAACAAAATACTTGTAAATAAGTACGATTTATGTTTTTGAAAAATTTTGGAAGATATAATAACACCTGGAGCAGTTAGTAAAATTCATCATACGCTTATTTTCATGTGAGAAACACGATAATTGATAGTGCGCTAAAATGTTTTATTTAAGGAGTTATTTAGGACTGGCATATAGACGTATTGAAATATTATAAACACAGCAACTATACATATGAAATGATAGGTATTCAGTGAACAAATTTGACGAAAAATGGATAAAAAAGCGAAAATTGGTCAATTTAAGACCGATCAATGAAACGATTTATTTCCAAAACGCATATCCTTTAGTATCGAATAAGCCATCACTGAATAGGGAACCGAATATATGAAGTGCAATTCACAACGATTGAATAATTCCCATAATCATCCTTTAAAATTATAAACGAAAGAACTCATTGTACATAAATAAAAATATCACATTTCCCGTAGCTAAACGTTGCCGGAAAATGTAACTTTTTATTGCAATCAAGTAAAAAAAAATTTTTTTTTAATATGAGAAAATAGAGGATCTCTCTCGAAGAGGAAAATATCATCACAAAATGTGATCGAATAGAAGATCATTTTTATTGAGAATATCGTCTCTTCAAATTGGAGAAAGAACATAAAATTTCCATTGATTAAGAAATATCCACCTTATAAATTTAAAACAGACAAAATAATTTGCATATCTCATTTTTTCTATAAGAGAATAAAAGTGCCATTCAGAAGTATACAAGTACACATTCAAAGAAGCACCACTATTTTAAAAAAATAATCTCCATCAACAAACTACTAATAACTCGATTATTTTTTCCATCAATCCAGCACATTCTATAAGGAAATTACACAGTAAATATTTGTAATTTTTAAGAATAAGCTGTAATAAATTTAAATATATGAAATGATTTTGAATATTAAATTTGTTGAATAAAATATTTAATAAGTAATGAACATTATGAATCAAATCTGAGTATAAATGATGATTTATATTATTGATTGATGCATTTTTTTTCTTCTACATACTAATGAAGCGGTCGTTCACTTAAAATATTCGTCTACTTGAATGAGCTACATTATTTATAGACATCAATAAAAGAGTTTCTCAGTTTTTATTATGCATATATACTCCTTTAGATGATTTCCGTTTTTTTCTAAGCATAAATACCATTGAAATGTAAAGCGGTATTCGTAAAAGAATATTAAAAACGAAATATTTTTCTAAGATGAATCAAATTGCGCCAATCTACATTTAAAACCAACCACAACACAATGCTAGAGAGGTTCACAAGGTGGCACTTTACTTTTGTTGCATTTTAGCCTAGTAAGCCAACCGATTTCATAAATGAAAGAAAATAATCGCAAATTATTCAATAATGCGCTCTTGCGGATATCAAAATATTAAAAAATTGGGAAATTCATTTTTGAATTTCATTCAACTATAAAGAGAATAAAATTGAATTCTAAATTCTAATGCATCTTTAAGTATGAATAATTAATGCAAATCGCAATGAACAATCGCGGATTATCCCATAGTACCTCCAACGTTTCGATTAATTATCGTCGCCATAGCCCCTTCAGCACTTCAAAGTGTAAAAGCTCCCGCGAGCACACATATATAAATTTGCGTTTGAATACAACGTCATTATAAGATGCATTTGAGGCACTTTTACAAAAATGAAAAAAAAAAGCAATTTGTGCTTTTTAGACGATTAATTTTGCTCAGTGTTTTAAAAGAACACGGAACTCAAAAGGAACGCGGAACTACTCTATCATTAACGAAATAACAATAAATATTGATTGATCAACAAACTTCACAATGATATAAGCAAATGATTTTTGAAGTATTTTATGATCACTACTGCAATCAGTTCTCATAATCATCATTATGCAATATCGATAATAAATAAATAAATAAATAAATAAATAAATAAATAAATAAATAAATAAATAAATAAATAATGAAAAAATGGATCATATTCAGGAATGAAAAAGGATAAAATTTAATAAACGAGTGAACAGGCTGAGAGACGATTTTCGACACTGATATCAAACGATAAAAACGAAGTGTTTAAATCAGATTAGAAATTCAATTAACTTGGAATAGATTTCTATAAGCATCGCTTTCTATGGATGGTAAAAATACCCTTGAATAATGCTCGTAAGTATTTTCTACGTATGCATGCAATATCTTATTCCACCAAAAATATAAGTTCCAAAATATTTCGATCTTAGGCGTTAATCCAATTGGAATATATAAAGTATGTTAGCCATATAAATTATCGTAAAATAGATATAAAACACTAGTAAACGCTATAAATTTGCCAATTTTATAAAACAGTGGCATACTTTAGTATGGATGAGAAAATGCAATAGAATGAGCAATTGGAATTTTGCCAACTTTTGCAATAGTAATCAAACTTTTCTCAATATAAACTTGCTACTTTTGAGACGTATCGGAATATTTTATTATGATCGAGAAAATGCAATAGAACGAGTGACTGAATGCCTCTATATCGGACATGTTTGAGAAATGTGCTCGGATGGAAATGGAAGCGAATATAACACTGATTAAAAAAAAAAAATTCGTTACTCATGAAATCTTATATGTATATCAAAATTGTCTCTAGAAATGCATACAACGTTGTCAACAGCACCCGTTGAATTCTTATTTTACACCTGTTGTCGGATTTGCACCTGTCAAAAGGAAATTACCTTTTGTGAAAGACCTTTACCTGGTGGTGTGAATTTTCATGGCAGAATGCAATGTTGAGGCATCGAATTGTCAGACACGCCGAACGCAGGAAAAACGCATATATGTCAACTATTTTGATAAACTTTTCAAATTTTTACATAAAAACGTCGAATTTCATCGATAGATTTATTTCTCAACTAGGCGCTTCATTTATGATTGGAATTGATATGTCACATCAAAGCATTTTTTTATTCTTTTTTTGACAAGCATTATCTCTCTTTAGAAGAATGTTTGACTCTTGCATCAACTTTAATACGAGAGATTTTCTGCGAAAGCAAAAATTAATCCAGAAAAATAGAACAAGAGAAGGGAAAAAATGAAATTGGAAAGTACAGAAAGCAATATGATTCGAACACTAATCTTTCAATTTTCTGATGAAAACGCTTATCCACTAAGCAATCGTTCACCAACGATTTCTTCAGTTGCCTATATATTCATAAGGGTTCTAAGCTGCATTTCTTAATGTGTTTGGCGCAATTTCAAAAGTAGAGCATGAATTTTCGTGGGTAATTATCAGTGGGGAATTTTCCTCTGCACAGAGGCATATTTATTGCAAATTCGACTGCCCCAATGAGAAGTGGGTATAAAGCCATTGAAAAGCAAATAGATTAAATATGACCCATCAAACCGGTTGTGTTTGAATTCGCATCATTTTATACAACGAGCGCCCTATTCTTTTTGAATGATCGAAAACAAAAAACAATTATAGAAGAAAATGGGCGATTTGAGCGAAAAGTATTCCATGAGAATGAAATATCGTCTCCTTAATATAAATTCAATGAATCATTTGCATAGTGACATTCAACAAAGAATTGTTCTTGGAAATGCGAAAATATTTAGAAATAGGTGAATTTGCTGCGAAAAAAAAAAGAGAATCTTCGAAAAAAACAATGAATTGATCGTTATTTTCTCACAAAAAAAAAAAAAATAATTAGCAAAATTTCTTTTTAATATTTTGGCATTGATTTCTATGAACTTTTCTAAACGTTTGTTTAAAAAGGAAAGAAAGAAAGAAAGAAAAATGCGCATTCGTCATCAAAAGAGATGAAAAATTCGTTACAATAATGCACCATTACTTTTAATAAACTTTTCAATTAACAAGTTTTTTTTGGATAAATTATTGCTTCAGATTATAGGCGAAAAAACTGCTTAAAGAGATTAGATCAGAAAAAAATACTAGAGTATAAAAATTCAAATTAAGCTCTTTAGTTAAAATTTTTGAATTTTTGAAACATTTTGAAATTATTTTTAATGATGGGTAAGTTTTTTTTTTCTCTTTGCAAAGCATATTTTAATTAAAGATGTAAAGATTTATTAACCACTTAAAATGTTGAAAGATTAATCTCCCGTTTAGAATTGTTTACTTCGAAGTAATTGCACTAAAGAAGATATGAGAATGAACGATTTGTGATAATTTGCGTAAATAAAAACAACGTTTTTTTTTTCATCAAAAATTTAAGAGAATTTCTCTAGCGAAATTTATGAAAGAAATTTTGTGAAACTCATCAGAAGGCAACAATTTCTTCTCTAATAAACGGTTGTAATAGTTTTTTTTTCTTTTTTTTTTGCTGATTATTCAAATTCGTTGAAATTGGACATCATAATCCGTCTATTGCAAATCTAATGAAATTATCGAACGCCGCAAAAAATTTTCTCAAATTCATAAATTTCCCATCGAATTTCAAATATCTGCATTTTTTTTAGTGGAATTGCACTAAACTTTTACATCGTATTGTTATATAACCTTAATGGCAACGGATTTACATGCTATTCATTCAAAATTATCCAACGATTCAGCTCTTCACCATTGTCGACGCAAAGTGCAGATAGAAGTGATCATCGAACACGATCACCAATGTGATAAGGATGATAGGCTTGAGAAGGATTGAAGTGATAGGAATAACATAAAAATCATTTAGTATAAACTAAAGCTGAACTTTTTCAGAAGAACTTCCATTAGAAATAACGAATCTCGAATCAACTTCACTTTGTCTCGTCTACTTCTTCAATAATTTCTATGACAACCTATAATCAAATCACTAATCTGTACGTTAAGACGACATAACACATTTATGCGCCTATCGATTTCTTTGAAGGTCAAATTGGTTGGAAGGTTGTCGCGAAATCGCTCGTCTATGGAAAGCTTCTCAGTTCTTGAAACGAGTGCCCGCCAATCAACATAAACGTCTATTTTCAATGTCCTCATTGAAACATCTAGATCGATAAGTAATTAAGAAAACAATTATTCATCTGCTTTTCGGCAAAAACGATCTCGAAACATTCAGTTCAAAGATTATAGAACTAATTCCTTGTGGATTTCGAATGTGAATTCCTTGAAAATCTTCATTGAGTTTGACAAAAAACAGACGCATTAGAGCAATATAGTCTCAAATAAAGCAATCTATGAGCTATGGGGAAAGCGGATCATGAAACGTTGCAGAAGTTGAAGAATTGAAAGCGAACTAGTGGAGAAGCGCGCGGGATGAGCTGTATACTCCTCCATTCCACACATTTGACAAACCAGTTTCGTAAATTAGCCTCCAAAAGTAAATAAATATGAGAAGGAATAGCTTCATATTCAATGGTTCGGCAAATGGTGCTAATTTTTATTTTTTAAGGAACCGATGCAGTGAAAAAAAAAAAACTCGACGGGCTCAGAATGCACAAAATTTCTTAAAGTTTTAAGTAAGGAAAACTTTTTTCGAAACTGATCGATCAATCAGAATTATCATCTGTGAGGTATTCCTATAGTGCCATATTATCTATAAATTCTCCCGATTCTACCTATAGTACGTCCGCAAGTGAAACTACCAAACTGAGTAAAAGCCAGACGGACAGATACGTGTACAGATCCAACATCAGGATTATTCCCAATGGAAACGGAAAATTTGCTAAAGTATATGGAAATATTCGAAAACGCTAGCATGTATAGATGAGAATTCCAAGTATTTAATGCTATTCTTTTCTAGTTTAGCGTATTCGGGTTTTTATCTTCTCATGGCAAATTTTGATACTCTTTATCTCTACACATCGGAATTTGGTGCATTGAAGGAAATGTTTTGGATTTTCGAGTCTCTTAACGCCATCATTCAATTAAAATTAATTAGCTCCTATATGAATGACCGGAAATTTTGCAAATATTCATCCATCTTGTTGCGTTAGAGTACAGTTCGCCATTTTTTCTTGCTCAAGGTTGTACTGGTATCAGGAGAGTTTGAAGTTTTATGTGTTGAGAAGAATCTCAGAATCGCAAAATAAACGATGCATCCACTCTTAGGGGAAATTTTGAGAGTTAAATTTTTCCTATCCATTAGCATTACTGAGAATATCGAGGAAGCACAGAAGACTAAAATGGATCAGATTGTTTTTAAGTCTGTCAAGCACAGTCTACTTACATCTTTGATAAGGAAGTATTCTAGACGATGAATGGCTTTTTCTATAAAAGCTGTCATTTATCGTTAACATGCAAACTTTGAATAAATTGAATAAAGTGAACAAATAGCGCGAGAAGGATATGCAATACATATTGAAAAGAATATGCAAAATAAGGACTATATATATATATATATATATATATATATATATATATATATATATATATATATATATATATATATATATATATATATATATATATATATATATATATATATATATATATATATATATATATATAAGAACGTTTGAAGCAAAGCTCTTTCCACTTATAAATATAAATGCATTAGCGAAGTGCAATAACAAAACAAAGGACGATGGTGGGGAAACGATGCAAAAACGATTCATTGAGCTCTATGTGCCCAAAAGCTGTTCAAAAAGTGATTCATCGAGTCAAAATTTGCCAAAAAAATTTCACCTATCACAAATTGCATCTATCATTTTTTGAACTATAGTTCACTCATTTTGACGCCTAAAACTACTACGAAAATAAGCAACAGCAGAAGAATATAAGTAACCGTCGTTGTAGACGATTCGAAACGTGCTTCAAATGAGCAGAAAGAAATGCTAGAGGAATGGTCACGGCAGATGCTCCATCAATTCCGTTCACGAAATCGATGAGACCATCGATGTGTCAACAAACCACAAAATTTGGGCAATAATGCATTCAGCTTTTAACTAATCTAAGTGGTCATACGATGAAGTTTCCACAACGTGCTGATTTTCTTTTGTATGGACTCATATAAGCTATAGGGAATTTCTAAGTAACAGTGGAAAATAATAATTTTCGACGTTTGCAAGATCCCTTCACAATGCGGCCACTGAAGCTAGAGCTACCTATAGTAGCCCCAGCTTCATAAGAGCTCTAGCTTCAATGCCACTAGTGCTGTAGCAAAGCAGCAAGCACAAAGACAAACATATATAAACGCATAGAAATAGTCATATTAGTGCATGTTGTAAATAAAAAATCGCACAAACGCATCAAAACGCTGACTACATCAACAAATATTTCGTCAATTTTATGAACCAATCTGAGAAATTTGAGACCATTGGAATATGAGCTCAATGTTGGCTTTTAGAAATATGGCCTTATTTGAGGATCGATATACTTCAGGAATATGTCATTATCGCACAAAGATAGAGAAATCTATAACGGCTTCTGCAGCAAGATGGGGACAAAGATGGAATTAGAAGTGCTGAGGACGCCATGCTCGTGAAAATTCATTCGCGTTGAAATGTGGGAATCGATCGTCGTTGGCTGATGATGAAAGTACATAGAAATTATTCTATACTTTACATCTCACATAAATCTCTATGGCTATTTGCATCATCATATTTATATGCTATCAATAGCAAAATCATCAAAGAATTCAAAACACAACAGCAGATGCTTGTAGAAGAAATAGAATCTCTTAGAGAGATAATATGATTTACGCGAATGGAAATTTGAGTGAAATTTTATGAATTATTCATGGAGTTTTGAATGCCACAAAAAAAAAGAACAACGTAAATATGCGAATCTAAATGAAAAAAAAAAGAAATTTAAAACTTAAAGAGAAGCGCTTTGAATTTTTAAAAATTTATGACTATTGCAGAAAGTTTTGAAAAAAAAAATCTTTCATCAAATCGAAAAGAAACTTTTTCATGCGTAAACATCGAATCGATTCTCAAAGTATATTTGATCGTATCGAAATTATACAAAGGCATCTGCTTCTTCATATAGACATTTAAAAATGCTAAAAAAAACTGATATCGTATCAATTTTTACATTCAATTATGAAAATAATTTTTGGCTGCAAAATTTCAGCTAAAAATTCGTTCAAGTATAATTTGTTGTGCGCATCTTAGATCGTAAAATCCAAAATGGATGCGATAAAACTCTGCTAGTTAATCGGTTATTTCGTTCATTTCAAAAAAAAAGAAAAACGAAAACCGATGGTTCAAGTTCTACTCGCGTAGAAGCGGCATCTTTTCAGCAATAAATACAAATCTTCAAAAAAAAAAAAAAAACATTGCAGACAAATATTTATATGCGTTTAAAATCAAGAAATGCTAAATAGCCCGTTCATTATATCAAATTGACTAATATTTAAGGATAGTAAAGATTAAATTATTTCGTCAAATTCAATAGGGGATATTATTGCCCTAGTAGAAATAATGACAACAGTCATGTAATAGCAATAAGCAAACGAATGGACACTAAACGATCATATATAACATCAACGTGTCTATATGCAAGAACTCTAATGGAAAGATTTTGAACAATGTCGATCAAAACGATTCACTTACAAACTTCAGTCGAACAATTTATCTATAACTATACCACTTTTGTCGTGTTTAAGCTGTTTAAATTGCTATTGCAAGATCAACTACTTCACAGTCGATTTGATAAAACTATCGAATTGAAAATAATTTTATATACCATTTGAAAGTAGCTCTTGAAACGATGATAATTTATCGAGAAGGAAAATATGAAAGTCAAATTTTAATACAGTATACAACTTTAAAGTATAAAAATATTTTTAAAAAAGTATAGAAATTTATTGCAACTCCTTATATGAGACTATCGATGAAATAAAAGTATTATGGCGATAAATTGAAATTAAAAAATCGCTGAAATTCTATGATTTATTATAATCTTTCATCAGTCATCGAATATTTCGAGAAGTTTCCAACGAAAATGTCAAAAAATTTGAAGCATCAATGAAGGATCTCAATTGAAGTTGAAGTAACAACGTTGGATTGTTTTTGATGCAAATTTGTTGTGTGCGTAATTTGTGAGTGATTTGAAGTGTCAATGACCTTAAACTAGGACGATTAATGCGTACATCTTCTCGTAAGCGAATCGCCCTAAATTTGATGCACATTTTCACATCAAATGCTAGATAGAAACCCACTTGATATTGAGAGAACAAGGAATTGTGGTGGAATTAATCACAATAACGAAAAAACAATTCATCATTACTAATGTCGTTCATAGAAATTTAACCGCATTGCGAGTGCGGAAAAAAACTAATTTTAATGCTTTAGTGATTTCATATTAACGATGGATAGAGTGATATACTCATCGTTAACGCCATACGGCTCACAATGGTATCACTTTATCCCCCTTTACCTCGCCTCATTCGCCTTCCCCCCCCCCCCCCTCAACAAAGAAATTCTTCCTCTCACCTTCTCTTTTGAAATTACCAGCTGGCATGAAGGCGTCTCCAAAAACTAATTCTTAATAAGAAAGAAGAACGGCTATGTATACGACATCTTGTCTCAATGTTCTTTCGTAAATGCGCTTTGTATTTCATCAACAGTATGTCCTTGATCCATTAGCTTTAGCTCGAGGACACAGAGGATGAAGTTGAAAAGTTAAGTATTTATGCTGTAAAATATACTGTAAATATACCATAGGTTATGATGTAAATAAACCATATTGTATTTCATCTCCATCCATCAATCTCGGAAAAGGATACAGATGTTTACAGGTATAAAAAAATTTATATGCATTTCATCTCAGCCGGTTTTTTACTTCATACCGGTTAGCTAATAAAAAAAATGAATCCTGTGTGGAAGATCTGAGTGGATGGTTAAGTTAACTAATAAAAGAAAATAACATTTCGCATAATTTTTACTTATGGTATCGTATAAAAGTGTTCAAAAGCGTATAACGCAAAAGTTCTTCTAGCACGATTTTCCATTTGATGTTCATTGGAGCGCTTTTTTTTTTCTCACAAATATCAACATATCTTTTCGAATGACTTAAAAATATTTTCGCATTTATCTTAAATAAAGCTCTCGCTGTATTAAGGCACTCTCTATAGGTGTCTCGAAAACCGGCGGAAACCTTTAAAAACGGTAGCGGTATAAACCCTACACTTATAATGCAAAAAGCATATAAAAATAGCAGAAGAACTATTTTCCAAAATTTTCGCCAATAATTGCATTCTGCAAACAAAAACTTCTCAGTTTATTGTAAGAACATTGCGTTTGTTCACAGTGACAGCGCCTTATCGCCACCGTCGCCGTTAAGTGACGATGTTGGCGATGCGGCGTCCCACTGTAATAAGCTAAGCAATATCGAACAAATCATAGAAATTATCCTCGTTTTCCCATGCATACGATCCTCTTGGACAGTTACGAAGTGGCAGCATTTAGCAATTACTAACAGCTGCATTAAAGTGCTAAGTGAGCTAAATAGGCTGCTAAATAAATAAATGAATAAACGAATAAACGAATGGACAAACGAATAAAAAAATAAACAAATAAATAAATATAAATGGTAGTGCCTACGATTATCGCTGAGTGACAATGGCGGCGACATGAATGCACTAATCATACTCTTAATAATTTGACTAGTATTACTGAACTCATTCCATTTTTGCCATAAATACTCAGTTTTATTCATTAAAAAAAAACATTCTGCTTTAACTATATGAAGATTTGTTATTCTACATGCGCGGCAAAAAACTTCCACTGCCGACAGTTAAAAGAATGCAGATCAGCTTTGAGTACTGTATAATGACGATATAGTGTAATAGAAGGAAATGCAGCATAATTAAAGTAAGCGCAATAAAATTTGCGCTTATGAAAGTATAAAAAAGCTGCTTCCGTGAATAATACTCTTTACTGTTGGATATTACTAGTGGATAATATTCTATGAATAATATTATAAATTCTTTGAACGTTAAATTCTATGCAAAGAAAAAATGCGTTAGCGAAAAAAAAAACCCTTGCATCTGTAACCTCAATTATTCGATGGATCGGAAATGCACAATATCTGCCCTTTCATTTAGCATAATTATAAAATCCTTAGATTTTTTTTTCGAAATTTTTGCCATCATTTTGTGGAAAATTTGACAGTTACATTTCAAATTTTCGAATTTTAACGTGAAAAATAAAAAATATGTAAATGAATTTTTTTTTCTTTTTCAAGAGATCAAATTCGAATGCAAATATCGAACATATAGAAACCCCATCAAATTATATCAATTTCCGATTGAAATGCACCATAATTTTATAGATAACATCAAATCGTTGTGCGATAATTTATTAGAGAGGAGTATCGCACGAATCAGATCACTTCGAGCAATAATAATTCCTATCAGCTCTATGAATATTCATTGATGCATTTATAAATTCTTGTTGAAATTTTACTAACGCTAACTGAGAAATATTTACGAAAAATTCTCTATACGAAAACTAAAGTTTTGTAATTTTTTTTCTCTGGCTTATTGCGGTTTCATTTTATGATTTATTCGTGACTTATTCTTATGAGATGCCTTTAAATATATATTTTTTTTAATTTGGTGATTTTAGGTGGTTTTTTGAAAATCTCTGCGATTCTAAAATGGTCATGCAACAATTTGTGCCTATATGTGTGCATATCCATCTGCTTCGTAGTTTCAACCTTGAAAGCATTAAAATTAGCGGGCATCATTCACTCGGTGGGTTGGCTTTCTACACGATCTTTAGCCTGATCAATAACCTTTGAGAGGAATAATAGATATTAAAATGTATCAGAAACTAGCATAACTTTGAACCTGGTTGAGCTGTTACTTCGTACTATTATGGTGGCGGAAAAAAATTTGTGGAATTTTTACACCATATAAACGCAATCGTGCTGATCAATTAAATATAGATGCACTACTGCGCGTTCTTTGTTATTTGTTGCGACAACTAGCTGCTCACTGACAGGTACGCAAAAATGTTTGCAATGCTCTAGCTAGTTCTTTTTCGGCTAGTAAATGCGGTTGCAAAAAAATGCAATTTAAAACGTTGAAAAAGTGCAAAAAAACGCGATGAATAAGCCAGCAAGGCTCCCATAAAGCGGCATGATTTACAACGTTTTGTAGCGATACGAATAAAAAAACTCAGAGCTGATGAGAAGCATCCCTTCCCAAGGTAGACAATATTGTTGAACGATATATAGCGCGAAAAGAATTGAATAAAATATGAACATGAACAAAGACCGGCACTGAGTGAATATGGCTTATTAGGATAGTTGTGACCATCATGATTGGTAGTAAAGCCTAATCTTCTAGGCGCTTCATCCTTGATCTTCTCAACTCACCGACCTAGCCATCAATCGGCTTTGTCGGGATTTCACTCATTTGCCTATCAACTTAATCCTTTCTTCGTTTAATCGCTTGCTCGTCATGTCGGTTTATTATATCTAATGAAAACCTTTTTTTCTTTTTAAGCTCAACTAGCAACAATCTCGAAGGATTAATCGTCGCTGTTAACAACACAACATTCTTCATATTTGCAAGAGTATACTTTTTAAATTTTTCACTTTCTTCGAAACCTCGAAAGCACAAAATGCATTGAGAGATCGAAGTGAGATTGTTCAAGAGAAAATCTACTAAAGTGCCAATATATGAAATATTCGAGAAAGCTAAAGATTATAGTATGACGTTACAGAGAATACGAAAAAAAAAACGAAAGATTGCAAAAAAATATTAGAAAACATCACTGAATTTTCCGCGCACTCTTCGCAAAAAAAAAAAAAAATTTTTTTTTTTGCACTTTCAGGTCTTTAATGTAAAAATCATAGGCACAACATAAATTACCATATTTTCTAAGCAAAGTGCAAAGATTTTTTCATAAATTAGCAAAATTTTCTCACAATATGTTCAAATTCTCTCCACATTATGAGGATTTTTTTTTAAACACAAAGCACTCATATTTTTAATATAATTGAATTTCCCGCATGTTACGCGCAGAATTTTCATCTTTGAATCCTCATTTGCATAATGAATTAAGTCCCTCTTTTTCCTCATAAATTAGCATATTTAACACATTACCTTACAGTCAACATTTGATTTGAATCAGATTCATCAAATAGTTCGCATATTATTTATTCTCTCAAATTTCAATATTTTCTTCTAGAATTCATTTGTTTTTTGGCTGTTTTTATTGCAATTTTCATCCGCCACTATTGCGATTACTGTTGCAATTTTAATCGCAGTCGATTGCTTGTTTAGCGCTCTTTGAATCCTACCTGGACTATCAAAAAAAAAAAACTTATATGAACTATCAATAGGTATCATCCATAATGAGTTGAATTATCAAGAAAGATAACGGTTATCAGCTAGTGCACAAGCAAAACGGCCAAAATAGTCGAAGAATAACGAAAAAAAAACACCAAATTACTTGCGGTTATAGGCGAAGAAATGAGGAACGGTGAACGCCGTTCTACACGCTAAGCAAGTGGACGATTGAACAAAATAAATGCGGCGCCTGTTGCAGCAACCTTCAACGGAGCATTAAAGTGCATTAAAATCGAAGGTCAACATTTTTGACTAAACCCCTCGTTTACACACTTATTCGCAAAGATATGCGCAAGTAGTCACTATTATGCCCCTGTTGAATTATGATTTATGATGGATAAATTTTCAACAGTTTTCAAGAATCACCGCGAAAGAGGGATAAAAGGGGAGTGGAAGGAAAGGGGGGGGGGGGGTAAGCACCCAAGCAACTTTAGCCTGCATGGAAAATGCAGACAAAGCACCCATTACGCACAGCACAACATTTTCTTTCCTCCTATTGCTGCGCAACCTTCCACATAAATCTTATTCCTTCCAAGGTGCGTTTCATTCACCGGTGGGTGCTGGATGAAGATGGGGTTTGGTGTTTAACAAAAAACGACTAGAACCGGTCAGCCTTTACAAGCACCTGAAAGAAAATGATAATCAGAAGTACGGAGTGCATGCCGCTGGTCACATACCATTTTGCGGTGAGTTTACAAAAGAGGATGCTAGAAATATTATCAGCACAAACCTTACAACCTTAACAGTCAATTTGGCGCTTTTTCTTATTTTTGCCCATCACCTTGTCAAGGACCTCATAGACAGCATTAGCTGATGAATATTGAGAGCATGTCCTTCATATTCTCTAGATGAAACAGAAGGAAGAGATTAAATCGTCAAGGTACAAAGGTAAATAGTGCCGTGTTTTGCAAAGATATATTTCGTACAGGTGGGGGGCGCAAGATGAACAAGAATCAGGAATTCATTCATCATCAGTATTCATCGGGGAATAGATAAAAGTGAAACTGGTAATCGTCTAATTAAACTGCCATTGAGCACTCTGTAAGCAAAGAAAAATATTATCGTTTGTAGCGCACGACTAGCACAAAACAGCACCACAACAAGCAAATATTCTATAAAATAGTGACGACAAAAGCAAAGACTTTGCTTTCACATATTCGCAGCACTATATATATATATATATATATATATATATATATATATATATATATATATATATATATATATATATATATATATATATATATATATATATATATATATATATATATATATATATATATATATATATATATATATATATATATATATATATATATATATATATATATATATATATATATATATATATATATATATATATAATGATAGAAAGAAATGATGAAAATTTTCTATTAAAGTTGGGATGAAAGGCGCTATGCATGAATTCCTTATGCGACGAACGAATTACATAAATGCTAAAAGATGTTAACACTTCATACGCATTTCTTCGAGGTTGACTGTCAACTTCAAAATATTTTTACACATTTAGACGCGCCCAAATTTTGAATGCATTTTTAATCAGTCCGATTTTCTTTTTATCGTGATCGAGTCATAGAAAGCAATAAAAGTTCTTCGGGAGCAAGTGAACCATGAATTCGACGCTCTCGCACTTGTTTCAACTGGTAGTCATTTGAATCGACCACTCTTGAGCGTTATTTCAATTTGGAAGCTATCTAAACTATGTTCACGAAACGAGATGATTAGAATGCATGCTATAATGCAACTTTCAATTTTGCGATTTTTTTGACCTTTATACCTTTAGATTGACGGTCAACATATTTCATAGGCAATACATACACCTTTTTGCCAGTTTCGAGTTGAAGGCATCTAAAATGACGGGCATAAAAATGAACAAGTTGATACGCTCATAATATTTCTAAAATTTATATCCGATGGAGAAAGAAAAACTGAGTTTCATCCACAAAAACAAACCAAATTTCATCATGCTGGAGTTATGGAACAAGTAATCATACACTTGAATGCTTATACACTCACATAAAACACTCTTCAAACCGAGAATCGAGTTCAAAGATGTGCCGAAAGAAAATATTTCCTTTACGATCGCAAAATTGCAAAAACCAAATTGCGATTTATTAACGAAACAACGCAACGTAATTCGACAAAAAAAAAGTCTTATTTCGTTTCTTATAAAGTTAGGCTGCTTAGAAATCTGTCTTTCTATATCCAACAGCTTAGCTCAGAAGTTTGTCTTTCTTTCCACATGCGAAATTTTCATCGCTATTTGCTCTTTTTTGAGCATTAGAAGTTTACACTTTCAAGATACATTGCGACAGCATCCGTGCATATGTTTGTGTGTCTGTTTGTCTGTCTGCATGTCTGTTTCGTTTGGCTAGTTATTTCAATACGGAAGCTATCTAAGCTAGATTCATCATGAAATTAGATGATCAGAATGCATTCTATAATATAAGCCAAATAATGACCCTATACGATCCTTCACACTAATTCATCAACTTCGAAAAGTGTTGTAAATAGTTTAAAATGCCTTTCAATTCGATATGGTTGTAATGTTACACGAAGCATTTGAGAAATGACGATTCATTCGCTGAAGAAGAAAAAAAATTGCAGAAGTGGTCGAATAAACAAAAAAAAATGAAAGTACTATGAAATCATGTCGTATATTTAGTTACTTTAAAAATTAGTTAATAAAGTGATAGCATGCAAAAGGGTATCCTATCACTTTGCCTGATATAATTTCCCATAAATTTCTCTGAGGAAATTTTCGTAGCATATCGCAGAAAATCTAATTTCGAAGTTCACCCATAAATCGAGATTTTATGTTTTTTTTTTAAATCATATAAAGATTATCATCTCTTAACAACAAAATGTTTCACTTTTGTTAACGAGAAATTGAGCAAGAAAGTTATCTCATACGATTAGCAATAATGATAAAATTATCACTATGATAAGAAAAATGATAGAGTTTTTTTTTTTTTTTGAAAGAACGACAACAGTACTGAAATTTCAATTATCCTCATAATAGATGAACGAAGAATCACTCATTTGAAAATGCATAGAAATGAGTGATTGTGCTATTTGAAGAAAATAAACGAAACTTGGAAAGTGGTCGAACTAGTTGCTGATCTGTTGCATATTTCATGAAACTTTCAATTTTTTTTTTAGCGTTAAGTGTAATCAACATATGGCCGCCCCAGATTATATTCTCATTTCAAGGCAATTCATAAGAAATGAAAATTCCATGGAAATATATATTTGATTCAAAATTTACCTAAAGTTGATACGATTTTATAAAATATAGAGATTATACAAGCTTAAATTCATTATCAACAAAGTTATCAGTTGTTACTTAAAAAAATAAATGTCAACGAGAATAAAAGCAGCATCTTTTCTGCAAAGATTTTCATGAATTTTTGCTAAAATTTTTTTTTCCTTTGCGAATGGCATATTATTTGAAAAATTCCTGGAACGATGAGAGATGAAAAAAATTTTAATTTTTAATAATATATGTCACCTCTTTATTAATTAAAAATAATATCAGTATTTTAATATCAGTGTTTTAATTAAAAAATAATATCAGTATTTTTCTATATCATCTCTTTATATCTCGACTTACAGCGCGAAAATAGCAGTACAATTCGAAAGTTAAAAGTTATGACGGTCTTGTAAACTAAATTTGCTTCCATCTGATCAACATTTACGCTTTTTACGGCCGAAAAAAAAATCGTTAAAACAAACAGCACATTGAATTTCTGCTTATAGGCCATTTCTTGAGGGCGGGGGGGGGGGGGGGGGGGGGGGAGAGTGAATTTTCAGGGAAAGATTTGAAATTCCATCGAAAATTCATTGATTGGAAAAGAAATACGCAAGAATTTATATATATTTTTTCACAACTGAAAAATTTCTGTTGAATGTATGGAAAAAAAAAATTATAAAGGTTTAATAGAAGAAGCTGACATAATTTCACTTATCAAGTCAATTAATTTAAGAAACTGCCAATAAATAATAAAAAATGCCAAAATATGTTTTTTTTTTCATCGAATAGCCCATTCGAGAAAACTTTCCACAAAAAAAAAATCCGATTTAATGCATTATTACAGAAAGTACAGAGCTGCAAAATTTGATGTTATAGTATGGCACTATGTATGGGACGAAAGCCGAATCTTTTGCGTCAATGCTGGAAAGAGTTACAGAGCAGTCGAATGCGCCCGGAAGTTTAGAAACACTTTACGCATCGATCGGTATCACCTAATAGCAATTGAGTGGCAAAAATAGGGACCCTTGACGACAGATTTTTACGGGCGACCGGACTCACTGCAAGATGAATGCACTATTTCGCATATATGATTGCCTGCTGGTAGAGCGTATAGAACGGATAGGTGGAGTGAATGGGATGCAGAACATGATATTATTTTCAGGTTTTCTGGCACCCAATACTAGTAGACACTGAATGAAATCATAAATGATATGAGCCACGAATCGAGTGGCCGCAAAATATCTGCAAAATTTTTTTTTTCAGTTCTAATTGTTCATAGTTCCTTCAGAAGTTAACGAATGAATCAACCTAAGATCCGATATGAAGGGTCACCCTGTATTGGAAATTATACCCACAAAATCTCAGAACTCTAACTTCAGTTGCCCTAAAGTCTAAAATTACCAGGCAAACGTATACGTTCATAAAGAAATATACAACGATACGCACAAATACGATCTAGGCAATACACGAGAATAGCAGATTCTATAATTTCGACGCAGTTTATATTGCATAATAGAATCGACTTCATGCGAAACGACAAATCTGATACAACGCGACCATAAACCAAAACGATACGCGTCCATTGCATAACATATTTACGAATTCACAAATGCATCAATAGAACGTATAGAGTCGTTACGGCGATGCAATGAGACTATTAGATTTAATATCGTTGTTGACATTTTAGAAGCAGAAAACATCGATCTTCAATAGAATCCACAAACAAATGCACATCATTGCGCTTATAGTGGCTTCAAATTCATGAAAAAATTCAAGCATATGCTTCCGGTAATTGAGAATATTTGCACAGTGGGGGGTGCTTGCTGTGGTTTGCATTGGTCGCAAAAGGAGGTGGATGAGAGTAGTCTCCAGCAATAATGGAAAGCAAAAGTGAAATAAAAAAAAAACAATGAACACATTGCAAAAGAGAAAACTTCGGTTGCTTGGAGTAAGAAATGTCCACGTAATACTTTGTGCTATGCACATTAAACTAAAGTAATTGTAATAAAGGTGATATTATCGTTGACATGAATCATTCTTTCTTTCATTTCCGCCCGTCGCCATTTATAGCGCGGAATGATGACGCAAATTCATCAGATTGCGTGCGAACAAATTTTATAGACCTATTGAGTTGAGCATAATAGCGTCTGCGATATCCCACTATGCTTCATGCAAATAAAGTGTTATAATATCTTCAACTACTAACAGCACATCTGAAGGACACATAAACTGCAGAGTTCATACTATATTTCGTGGGACAATTATATATTTCCATTTATAGTTTATACGGCCTATATATGTTACATTTGTGATTTTAACGTTCAAAAGATGCGACTGAAAGTATAACCTTATATATCCAATTTTAGGTGGGAAATATGGAATTCGATTCAACTGTGAATGCGCTTCACAAGTGCAAATTTGCAACGCATATCGAAACTATCTTTGCATGAAATGAAAATTTCCGATGGAAATTCGAAAATGGTCATTTTCTGTGCTATAGATTGTGTCTGCAAATAAAACTGAGAAATGAACGCTCAAATGCCAGAAATCACCTTTTTTCGTACTGATCATTCGATTGTTGTACGCAGTTACTAATTAAGATAGGTTTAAAGGTAAAACAACCATATGGACTGTCCAATCGAAAAAGCACAGGCGTACATTTCCAAGATTACTTTTGCAACGTAGATATACCAGTAGATTCTAAAACATACGTGCCTTTTAGGACTACGTTGACGGAGAGCTGGGAAAGGCTCAAATTGAATTTTGAAGAAACTGGAGCTTGCCTGCATTATTATTCGCAAAATGCTAAGTGGTTTAATCAATGAAAATATGAAAATATTAATTTCTATATTTTATAATATCTTGGAAACGCATGAAGATCTACGGACTACTTCTTCTAATAAGCAATTTCAATCGTTCATGAAAACAACCTCAGTTTCAGTCCGAGCATCCCGATGATGATGATAAACGTCGCGAGCTCAAATTCGCCAAACAATAAGTTTCAAATAGAACAATTGAATGAACTTCGAATTCCATTTTTTCATACGTATGGTAACAAGAGAATCCATGTTTTCTTATTGCAGCAATTCAAATTATAAGAGTTTTGTTGAGCGGCCAATAAAACTGGGAAGGGAATTAGAGGACAGGATAACGTGAGTTTTCTGATTTTTATGATATGTCGGATTTCCAGTTCCTTTCGGTGCTTTTTACCCAGAATCTCCACGTCATTTGTGCTTACAGTGCCGTTCCATTGCGCGCCTCTCTGTTTTAAAGACGGACAAATTCGCGATTGGCCACAAACACCAGTGGAAATAAAACTGGGCCTATGAGAGGATGTAGAGAAGAATGGTGCTCAGGTGTGATTCAAGCGCATTTTACGTTCGTAATTCAGGCTAAAAATAGATGGTAAATTAAGAGGATCACCTACACCTGAAATAATTTTATCTGGTTGGTTGAAAGGATATTAACCATCTGTCCGCTACCTATCAGGTTGAGCCGAAGTTTCGTTCCAGCAGCAATATCACATGAATAAAGGATAGACTAGAATAGAATCTCGCAGAATGATCTCTGCTTTATAAAGCGATAGGCACCATTTCTTACAGGAATTGAAACGAATGAAAGTAAAATGAATGGAATAAAACTCCTTGGGGTACACTTTATTCAACAGTACGCAAAAGTAATGCAATATGAAAGGAATAATTTCGGCTTAAAGGAAGCGGATGTGGATGAAATATTTTCATCACGTAGCGTTAATAGTGCAATGAATCTAAATTAAGGAATTTAAAGGGAGGGACTTGTTATGCAATAAAATGTAACACATAGTGCGTTTTTAATATCTTATGAAATAAGCTTATGAATAAAATTGACGTTAGACAATTTTATATCAGTGAATAAGATGTCCTTTCTTCGAAACGAGGCTTTGGATCAATTCTGCTCATATGCAAACGGTGAGTATCGATGGAAACAGCCACAGATGCACAATGGCAATTATGATTATGAACGCATGGATTATTTCATTTCAAATGGAAATAAATGAACGCATTATTTCATGAGCATATATATATATATATATATATATATATATATATATATATATATATATATATATATATATATATATATATATATATATATATATATATATATATATATATATATATATATATATATATATATATATATATATATGCAAATCGAACATATATCCAAGCTCGTCCACTGTGTTTCTTAAATAGACGCGGGTCTGCGTCTGTTCGAGTGATCGAATTTTACAGAAATCGAGACACAACGATTATTCTCCCTTGCTTTAAAGAATTTTGTGAAAAGTTTCTAGTAACGGCAAAGGAAGTTCAATGAAGGATATTCTTGACAAGCAGAACACATGACTATAACACAGACGCATCAACAGCATTACAAGAAGACAAAAAAAAAAAACTCGCTTCTCAAATTATCTGCTATGACAGCAACATGTTTTGACATTTATGTCAATATAAATGTTAATTTCAATCTTTCTAAAGCTATCATATTCCCATAAATGCGTTATGTATGAAAAAAAGGAAATCGAACATAAAATGCGGAAATGTTTTCGCGTTAGAATGCATAATTAATCATTAATATTGCAGCATAAAAACTTAACGACGAACATAATGGATAGGCGGCAATATTTCCTCTATAAAAAAAACACCTGCTGAAATTCAGCGATCATTAAGCACTATAAAAATACGAAACGTTCAAAGAACAGAGGAAAAAAAAGCTATGCTAGGGATAAACACGTATTTCGTGAATTCAAGCTATTTTTCTTTGATGAGCGCCTATGTTGAAGAGCGCTTCAATTGACACCACACACAAACCGACTCTTAGAAAAAGGAAAACGAAGAAAAAAATTGAAGCTGTCGAAATGAATGTCCAATAATTGTGCTCATATTTAATGCCTTTTGTGATGTGTTATTCGAGTGCCAGCTGTCACTAAGAGAACTTGAGATTAACAAATATTTGAAATTTGAATAATTTTTTTGATTTTGCATATAATGACGTTAAGCAACAAAAGAAGATCTAATAAAATCAAACATTTCCAACTTAATTTCATCCGCATATTGAATTATGCAATGGAATTATTTCGTGAACAGAATTTCGACTTTAAAAAAAAATTGCATCGAATCTGCATTTTCGCAAAAAAAAAAAAAAAAACTGCCAATTTTGGTAAAAATTACCTGAGCGAAAAAATTGTAAACTTATAAAAAATTATTCGTCCATTTCATGGCGATATCAACATATCACAATAGAAGCGTGTATTTGTTTTTTTTTTTGAAGGAATTTTCGCATATATCCATCAATATCCACACAAACATATGCACAAATTACGCGCGTGCAAAGAAGCTCATACATACACACCACACACATATAGGATACACTCGTACACATTCATAGGCATGCACGGATACACTCGTACACATTCATACCTGTGTAAACACATGCAGACGCATACAAACACGCATATGATCTCTACTCGTCTCTTTCTCTCACTACACCTTTGACACAAAAAAGTGAAACCTTTTAAATGAGTTAAAATATTTCAGTTCGAAATGTCCGATAAATTTTGGCATTCTTTCGTTAATGGAGAAGCGAAATTCTCAATGAAAATAGTAAATGATGTGAGATATTTTTTGAGATGATTGAATATAAGATAAGAATAAAGGCTTGTTATATGATATTAAAATATATTCTAATATATGTTATTATAAATAGTGAATAAAAATAAAAAATACTTTAAAAAATAATATATAAAAACTTAGCGGATATATATATATATATATATATATATATATATATATATATATATATATATATATATATATATATATATATATATATTCAAAGAGATGATATAGAACACATTTCCTAGCGAAATTATTTAATTCACTGCCTTTTCAGTTAATTCATTAATTACCTTCGATCTGAGCCGATATCCGTCTATTGGTACCCTTCCTCGGAAGCAAAAAATATTCCTACTTAGATAATTTCCAAATAAATATATTTGACCGATTTAGTAAGATATTTAAATTTACTATTTAAAAATTGATATCGAATTTGATAAATAATTGAGGTTATTTCTACGATGGAGAGCAATATCGGACAAGAAGGTGGATTTGACGGTGACGAAGAGCGCAAATGAGTCGACCCACTGGATTATTGCAGCCATTGAGGACACCGAACGCACTGCATTGCACCCAATTATTTGCAGTTGCGCATTCACATCGTGACTGATCCACTATGCCAACAATATAAAACGGGTTTGATTGGGAAACACTTCACACGAGGAAAGTGCCAAAAACTGTCCCATCCATGCTGATCACAGCAGTAAAAATTGAACGTCTGGAAGAGGACAGGGGAGAGGGGAGGGGGGGGGGGGGTTGGAAAACGATCAGTGGATCGAACCCTTCTCCTAAAAATGTCGCTACAAACTTTCATTTAAGCTCCCTTAGTGGATGGAATTGTGCGAAAATTTCTGAAACATTCCTTAGATTATTATAGTCATCGAAATGTTTGCTCTAAATGCACGAAAAAAATTTTTATTTCATTTACAAACAATCTGTGGAATTTTAAAGTGGAGATCCCTAAGCGACTTTCGCTACTCATCTCTCTTTGACCCCAAAAGACGACCTATATGCTCCCTAGTCTCCACATTTTTATTCCCAATAGAATATGTGCGAGGATAACGTCGTGCAAATAAGCGATGATGAATGTCATCTTGTGAAATATACTACATTAAGGGCTTACACAACTGCGAACACAGTAATTTTTCGGTTGATCGCGATTAATCTATGTTCATCAGTGAGCATTCATATGGATTCATGATGATAAATATTGAAACATTCGAAAAACCTTGATGTTACGATTGAAAAAGGCTTTTATAAGGTTATTGGAATTCGTCTATTCCTGAATAAAATGCCTAGAAATTGGAGCTTTAAAAAGTAGCAAAATGAATCCTACCCAAGCATCCTGTCAACTTTTTATAGCAATGGCATTTTCATCGACTTTCCTTAATCGCTACGATAAGAAAACCCAACGGAAATTGACAAATTTCTTGCAGCTGTCACAATTCTATTTGGCTAAAAAAAAAAAAGAAAATAAAAGAAGAACAGAATTAGCGGGATGCTCACGCTCAAAAATGAATTTTTCAAATATAACGTAAACTAATTTAATCTCACTATTTCAACTAAGAATCTCATAGTGACTTAAATTATACGAGTATTGTTTCAAAGGTGATTTTCTATTGCAGTTGAACAAACTCGTATGATTTTCAAATCTTAGCATTTTTTGCCGTATAGAATGAATATCCACGAACAATGAGAGTGTTTTATGCTCTCATAGATTAATATCTAATCAATGAGAAACTAAAAAAAAACGGAACTAAATTTTCAACGAGTATAGGAAAAAGAGACGGAAGTCGAATATTCTTCTTTAGAATCTTTTGAAATTTAGAAATTTAGTTTAGAAACGCTAGGTATATCCATAGATGCTTCATTTCATAAAATAATAAAAATAATTGCTCACTTGTTTTTTAAATTTCAAAAATAGAAAATACGATACCCTAATATCATGAATTAGCGCCATTTTATAGGAATGAAAAAGAGGTTCTCGCAAATAAAATACAAGCAGCGATAAGAATAGACAAACGATGAGAAACGACGTTGTTTACATTATATAGGCATACGGCTGGGTTTCGCGTACCACTCAAATATTGTCAACATCACGTCAAACAATTCAAACATATCGTGATAAGCAATGATCAGGTTATTTATGTAAGAAGAGAATTTTATGAACTAAAATAAATTTGCATTTAAAAAGAAATGAAATCAATGATATAATTTTATGGAGAAATCGCTATAATCATTGAAGTTTTTTACATATTGAAGCTCGGCGATAGAATATTTTTCGTTAGAAGTGATAAATAGTATCAAAATTTTTCATTATATTGATGTGGTTTCTATTTAATCTTCGATGCTATAATATAACGAAAATTTCCGTATCCGGTTTATGCAAAATGCGAACATTATGCGATCCTATTACGAATATTGCGCTCATATATGAGAGCTCATTGAAAGTGTTTCACCTAGCAGATTATTAAGTGAGTGCAGCAATTTCAACATAACATATTCCCTTTTTGCATCTACTTTTCTCTACTTTAGGCGTCATATTTTTGCAGTGAAATAGATATTCTTTTTCAAGCTGTCACCTAATGACGCAGGAAGTGAGCTGGTTATCACCAACCGACTTCAACCCTACATAGAGCTATATATATATATATATATATATATATATATATATATATATATATATATATATATATATATATATATATATATATATATATATATATATATATATATATATATATATATATATATATATATATATATATATATATATATATATATATATATATATATATATATATATATATATATATATATATATATATGCAATAGCAGCGATGCTGCAGAACAACTTACTAGCGCAGATTTGTATTCGCACGATATGAGTGTGACTAAGATTCGGTGTCAGCTTCGGTAATAAATGGAATCATCAGCAAGATTTACGTGACGCCTACGCTGAAAATTTAATGCGAACCTGTGATGCATTAAAGGCAAGCTAAAAGAATACAATAAATGTCGTGGCAGACAAAGTTTTGTACGAATTGGTGCTAATGTACCAGAGCGCGCTGTTTAGGTATAAACAAGGAGGGTCCGCTATCACTGTGATAGGCAACGTCGATTTGTGCGATGACAGGTACACTTAAAAGGCTTATCGATCATTGCGGCGTTGATAACTTTGCTCCGTAGCAACAGCTTTTGCACCGGAAACTATCAGCTGATAAGGTGGGCGACCAAATGGAATTACAGCATGAGCAAATATCATGCTATCTGAATGCGCTTTCCATGAAAATTTCTCGAAAGCAAAATTAAGCATTATGACGTACGGACTGTATCTGATTGGGATAGTCCCATCCCAATGCGCCCTTCCTGAATTTTTCAGTCATGTTTTCAGGCTCATTCGGTTGCGGACGCGAAAAGGGAGAGATGCTGGCCTGCGCCAGGATACTGGTGAGATTAGAGGATATGTTTTACTCCAAAACAGTCAAAATTTCGATGAAAGGGAAATTCACCGCTACTTTCGACGGAGAAACTAGCGGCTTCTCTTCGTCGTTCCCGCTTCCCCCCACTCCACTCCACGAAAGATTTCTTCGCGCATCCATGCATCTGCCGTTGAACAATTTCATGAAGATCAATGCGCTAACGATTTCTGTGCTTTCCTCAAAAGTCTAATAATAGCAGTTGCATATTTTAGTCATTAAGAAAATCACTGATGTGACTAGGTGATAACAGACCACATTCGAGAAAATTTGCTCGGGAAGAAGAGAAATTTATCGATGAATAATTGGATGATACTTATTCGCACTTCTTGTAGAGGTGTAGTTCTGGACCGCGACGTATTTTCACGGGAAACAAACGCATCTTGTAGGACTTTCCTCGCCATTTTCTTGCTTCTCCCTCCCTCTTCCCGTTGGCTATACATTGAACTGTTTGCAATAGAATTTCATCTTTTCTTCGCGGAATGCCTAAGTGGTTTTCGAGATGTCCTTGATTGAAATTGGAAAAGCCTCACACCTTCATCACGATCAACATATTCCTTCAACAGTGACGAATCATTTGCGAAAGCAAGAAAAAATAAGAAATATAAAGTATCAAATATATTTGATTGAATGGGAAATCATGAAAGAATCCAAGGGGCAGGAGATGTATAGAGTTTATATCACACGATACGCACGCATGTGAACGGCTACTAAAGCAGCTGGCACACAACGCAACGAGCATGGCAGTTATAAAAGTACACACACACACACACACAACCACACACAACTAAAGCTTTTTAAAGTGCGTTACCGCACAAAAAACATGCATCCAGCTGCTCTTTGATCGGTGGAATATACGAAAGTTTTGAACTAGTTAGGTATTGATAATGATGAGTGGTCGCTTATGGACGTCAATTAAATCGAATCCCACAAAGATGGGATGCTCTGTGCCAGTTTGTGCCATTATTTTCATCGGAAGCCAACATATTCCAGGATATTGAGCATTATCCTCACTCCTCATTGTTCCATATCGCCAAAATAAAGTATAAGAGACGACAAACTACATTGATCTATCAAAAAAAAAAAATGCTGATGAATAAATATTGAAAAGTTTCCTAAAACGAATTTTATGAAATTAAAATTTAAAAAAAAACATTCAAAGTTATTTGTTAAAACGAACAAATATTTAACTCATTAATAAAGAAATTTTTATAGCTATTAGGGTTTCGGGGTGATGAAATTCAATGAGAAAAATCACAAAACGCAACAATTGAAAGAGTATAAACATGCAGAGAAATATTTTATAAACAAATCGGTAAAAACAAAGTGTATATTCGTGGCAAATTATTATTTCAACTGTTTTTCATCACGTTTGCGATATTCAAAGATTAGATCATTTCCTTAGAATCGTGTTTCTGTCTCAAAAATGAAGCATGACTGTGGCACATCATATATATATATATATATATATATATATATATATATATATATATATATATATATATATATATATATATATATATATATATATATATATATATATATATATATATATATATATATATATATATATATATATATA
Organism: Ascaris suum; assembly: GCA_013433145.1. Lineage (NCBI taxonomy): Eukaryota > Metazoa > Nematoda > Chromadorea > Rhabditida > Ascarididae > Ascaris > Ascaris suum. The sequence continues at coordinate 2,231,615 of CM024182.1, read as the reverse complement.
TATATATATGAAAGGTGATATTTTCTGAAGAAAAATTTACGCAAAAATTGAATTTAATTTTTATATGCGTAAAACGAACGCTCTAGCGAATCAGCTAAATATTGCAGGACGCTGGGCGCTCAAAAAATTCTTTCAAGAGTTGCATTGCATGAATTACAATGATGAGTGGAAAATTATTTATGCGAGCAAATAATTACGACAGTGTAGCACTCAGATAAATCTCGAATTTTTTCAGTGGACATTTATTAGCGCAATCGAGAATCACAATGAAAGCGATATAACTAAGAAGTAAATCGTTACACAATTGCACAACCTATTTAATAAATATGACAACCTATTTTGTTAAATATAAATGTATAAATGGAGAGAGTATAACAGTAAGAGTCATAGATGAAAGCTAAAATATATGTTGTATAAAGATAATAAAAGAGAGAATCGAAAGAAAGAAATGTATAGCAAAATATCATTCTAATGCGAGAAATAATGGAATAGGAATGAACGAGCGGTTTTGAGCGGATAAACACCGCACTCGTCAAGAGTGATCCAAATGAAAAAAATCAGCTGATCGACCAAGTAAACATATGCCAAGGTTGTTCCACGTTGAATCCTTTTGAACTCTCTTTCGAAAGCTCCTTTAGCAAATTTGAATTAATTGCTAAAAACAAATGTCTATGAAAATGGTGACGAAGAAGAGTCTGTGTGCCCAAACTATATTATATCGGTAGTGAGCGTCATGTGTTATTGCTATTGGCTTTAGAATGGCTATGAGTTGAGATAAGAAATAAATACGTGGACAGCATTGCGGTTTCTCATTCGTTAGCTGAGTTGCGATGTTGAATGATTACAAATGAGTGAGACGTTGAAGACTTTGGTGTGGCTAATAGAGTATTGATCAATGCAGCAAGACACCTATGTGGGAGCTTACAAGGGAACAGCTGGTCACTTAGGCAGAAAAAAAAATGCTATCAGTTTGTTCCACTGCTTAGTTTGTTGTTCATATAAGCCGATGGTCTGCCTTCAATGAATTTTTTTTTTAAATCTTAAGCGTGCCGGCTTCCTGAAGCGATCACCTACATTTTGCTACCAACTACCCATGGGAATCTTTGCGAGCACATATGATGGCATTCCCGTGTTTGATATTGCTTAATCCTTTAGTTTCGGCATTGCGTCTGAGAAAAATGAAACAAATAAAATCCGCTGTATGCATGTGACTTGTGACTTATATCTATTTTCTTTTCAATCGTCACCTTATTTATGCATTACCCACACCAAATATTTTTGCTTTGTATTTCCTATTTAATCGGTTGTCGAGTAGGAATAATTTTTTAATGAGGGGTCATAACAGGAAAAATTGATTACGAATCAATCGTATAGCAAAATGAATTGCTTCATATCAGAGACAATGATGGGCACTGTTTTATTGCTTTTTGAGCATTGATATGCCCAGTTAATTTTGAAGGTAAGAGTATAAAAGGCATGTATTTTTCAACGACACTTTGAGATAAAGGTAACCAGGTTGTCGAAGCAATCTTCGATCGACAAATTCATAACGGCCGCAAAGTCAAAATAAAATGACTAAGACATGGAATGCTTCCACAATACACTTCGACAACCGTAAACCAAGAACATCCGGGTGTGGATGGGAACGACGGATCTAAACGACACTATTAAAGCCACGCCACCGTTCAATCGGGGACAGGGATGGGGCGGAGAGAAATCGAGGCTGCTCTCCGCGACGATTCCACGCTTCTACGGTACGATACAAGCAAAATAAAATTTTTAAGAGATGGTTGGATTGTTCAGAACACATTTGTCGGATTTTATGACTATAGCTTTATAAATGGAAATCATCGGATAAATACACGAATTCGAAACCACAGAGACATTTTCCTCTTTTACTTCTCCGCAGATAATTTGTAAAAAGACTGTAACAACAAACCCTGATAGAAATAATGACGGTTGATAGTTGTTGTGATAATATGTTATCAATTCAATGTGGGAAATGGTGTATGGAAAGCAGACTGCCGCCTAATCTTCGATTGAACATAGGTAATCAAGTTGCAACACGAGGAGCACAACAATGAAATAGATTCCATAAAAGTGATTGAATCATCTCATTTATACGTTCTTCTAATATTTGAAAATTTCTCTTCGAATCTGAAGAACAACTTGGAAATTTCAAGTTAGCCCTATTGTCTCGTTCATTCTTTTGCTTTTTGGTGTGTTGTTTGATTGTGAATCTCTCTTTTATCATCACTAAATCAACATCGCTTATTTGAAGTTGACTTTAGAAGAAGCTAGATAAACTGTTCACATTGTGGAAAAAACTCAAGAAGCACACTCACAGCAAAGAACGAGAAACTTCACCTCTTTATTTATTGTTCAGCACCTAGAAACTCTAACAACGTTGAAGACCCTCAACTTTGGTATGCAATAGTTGGAAAGCCAAACCATCCTTAATCTCACAGGTAAATTTTTTAAGTAATTTGACTCTTAAGAAGCGGCATCCCGAAATAAATATTTATATATAGAGAGGACATCATAGTAATGGCATCGACGAGCCAACCCAAGATATGGCATTGATCTACCCGTATTCCAGCACTGCAGTGATCACATTTACTCGTTTAGTGGACTCTCGTGTATTGTTCTTCACATAATGTCACTGATCGACTTATGTGCTCTGGTGCCGCCTAGGCGATATTTGGAGCCTACACTAGTCCAGCTTTGGACAATTTATATGCTTTTGGTCCTACTCGTGTTTTGGGGCCGTAATGCTCCCCCATAAAGCACTTCCTCTACCTCGTTGGTGCTCCTACATATCGGCATTGACAGGCGCTTATCGGTTCCTGCCCTCTATCTACAATCGGTCGCCACAACGCCGCCGCTGCCAGTCACAACAAATTGAATACAAGACCTATTACACCTATTCCGATGCCTATTTCCTAGGAAAACATACAGTAGCACAAGTCGGCTAACCGAACCATCCGGTAGTTGAGCAGATTTCACAGAAAGATTGCACAGTTCTGAGGATATCATCGGCTATTTGAAGACCACTGCAACACTTAGTTCACCCTATGAAAATTTATGGCTAAATTAAATTACTGTGATGATTATGAGTAATACTTTCAGTTCGAAATTTATTACACGAATGAAATCTACCGATATGGTTGCCTAATCATCATAGCAACTGAGATGACATCTTCCTTCATCCGGCCGCTTTACGGTTTCTCGAATTTTACAGCAAACTGAAAGTTTTCCTCTCATTCATAAGTAATCTGCTTTGATGGAATTCCGATGTAGGATGTCTTTATTATAATTTTCATATTTTTGGCATTCAATATCCATTGAAATAAATGTCAAATTTTTTCTAACGTCTGTACAGACTTTTCTAACCTTAATCTTGAAAAGTCAATAAATAGCTGCTTATATAGTTGCGATATTATACTTTAAGGGAGGATGAAGAATGCTGGAAGCCGGCTGTCTAACGCAAGTTTCAATTTCAGAAGTTTTTAAGCACATTCGTTGCAATTACAATTGTATAAATAATATTTATTACCATTATTATTATTGTTATTATTATTATTATAATATTATTATTATTATTATTATTATTTATTATTATTATTATTATTATTATTATTATTATTATTATTATTATTATTATTATTATTATTATTATTATTATTTATTATTATTATTATTAATTGTTGATTACAGTGATATTGAAAAATTGAAAATTTTCAGCTTTTTTAGTTCCGTTAGCGTGGACGACTATTATTCTCCACAGTCGGTGCTTATGTGACTTTTTTTGTGCACATCGAATCGCTTCGGAAAAAAAAACACAGTCTCAGTAGGTTTATGAGTCAGCTGAAATTTGTTGACGAATTCCATCATATAAATGAAAAGAAGTGCAAACAAAAATTTGTGAATGACACTAAGTGTCACGTTGCATTCAAAAATATTGCTGTTATACGAATGCTATTAGCATTATCGCACCATATTTCTCTTAATTTGTATGCATTGAACTGTTTGCTCGCAACCTCCACCGTTAATCGTGAAAGCGACTACAATTTCTTAACAAGGGTAAATCATCTTTGTTGTCTAGGTATTTATGATTTTTTAATTTGATTGGTACAACGACGCACTTTCACCCTCACATACAATCAACATCACTGGCTTTCTCGACAATTTTGATAAGAAGAATTCGATCACGCACATTCAGAAGTTCTAAGGTAAAGAGAAAGAGCCGAGGATGTAGAGGTAAAAGACAGAGCGAGAGGGGGACAAGGCAAAGTGTGCCTGAAAAGTCTAGGCTTTCACGTAGAAATTCGATAGTTCATACGTTCAATAATGTGCCTTCTTCACGAAGAGAAATGTGCTCATATATTCAAGTTCCATTTAAATGTACTAAAATTTGACATTTGTTGTTAGTTGGCGATAATTGAACGAATTTGGTGAATAATAATTGATTTTCATCGCTAATAGAATATTTGGAAGTGAAACGACTTTTTTTTTCGTCCTCAAATTTTTCCTTCTTCAGAAGTTATTTCGATTTTTTTTTTTGAAATTGACGAAAATTTTAGAAAATATGATTTTCAAAGATTGAAATCGACTCTTCGAAAATATTCGCCTAATTTTTTAAAAAATTGAATCATAAGTGAGTCATATAAAAAGAAAATGTGGAAAGAATTTTACGCTAAAATGCGGAAAATTTGCTCGTTAATAATTTCACCTAGAACAAATACCAAGAGGAAGCGTACACATTAATGGAAATGTTGATTTAAAAAATCAACATCGATCGAATATTCTAAAGTCGACAAAATATTCAGCTATAAATATTTGCTAAGAGAAGTAATTAATAATTCGGCTGCTAGATGAGAGAGGCAAAATTACAATCATTATGCTGTACTTTTGAAAGTGTAGCTTTTGATGCTGGCCATAAGGTTAGCCTAAGGCACTTTTTTTTCCTCATTTTTTCGACGATATATTCCATTAATCAAACGTAAAAATACACAAAAAGAAACTACAGGAGTCGATTTCATACCCTATAGAAAACAGTAGGGTGCAAAACAAAGTGCAAAGAATATTGAATGAAATTTGGAGACAAAGGCACTGCTCAAATGATCAACGGTATATCCATTTTTTGCCCTTATTTCTCGAGTGTTTTCTAGATATTCTCCCATTCATTATTCAATTGAGAAATTCTTTCAAGCTTTTATCATCATCCGATCCTAATGTGTTATCTATAATAGAGGAAGATATGCTTTGATTTTTAATTAGTATATGTTATCAGCCGAATTAAAAAGTAATTAAGTTGGATCTTGGTTTGAAGCCTTTCGTACGTCGGACTAGGAATCGTTAGAGCAATTTTGACTTTTGTGTTTAATTGTATCTGCATAATCTAATACAAAAACAAACATAACCACAAAAACTTTTATATTTAAATTTGAAAAATGTTTAGGGTATAATTTGCGTTTTCACTAAATAAAAATCATTGAACGATAATAGAAGAGAAAAAAAAAAACATAGATGCACAATTGACTGCTAACGTGAACAATGCACAAAGAAATTCTCGATAAGAAGCATAGAAGAGAAACGCCAACCAACTATCAAAACATCATAAACAATGATAGCATTTAAACGATGAAATTCTTAGCAACTCAGAGAATCAAAATGAACGTATAATAATCTTTGCTCTCAGAATATTTTTAGGCCAAATTTTTCATATTCATATAAAGCAATATAGTGATGAAATGTTAACAAAAGAAAAATTAAGCTGCATGTTTTCTTGGCCAGATGAAATTGATATTCAGCTCAATTATATTCTCGAAAATTGTGGCTAATAGAATATATGTGCTATTTTTGCAAGAGAGGATTAACTCAAATTTAGGCTCATAATATTATCGTAACTCAAAGCAAATGATTTTCAGCCTAGAAACATATTCGGGGGCTTATATTAGCAAAGATAGAGAGTGCAATACGAAAAATCTCTTGAAGAATTACGAGACCACATAAAGGGGTAGTACTGAAAAGAGTCGACCGTATGCAAAGAAAGCGCTATCGAAATATCTATATTGCAATAAATTAGGAATGCAATTTGCAACTTTTGATGTCTCCTTCACAACGCACGAACATTGCAATGCTTAATATGGATCAGAACCAATTATATCATTGAAATAAGAATACTATCACCTGCAAAGTGAATAATCTCAATGAAAGTTTTGAGAAAGCACTCATTTTAGTAGTCGATCCACATAGCATCGCATTTATTTTGGGAAATATCAGATTGCCATAAATTTTGAGCAATTTCCAAAACGACAGCGATATCTGTTTCAGAACGTAGAAATCACGGAGAGGATTCTCTAATAATCGATAAGTTGTAAGATTGCCCACAACTTTTTTGGTTACACTCTGCAATATTCGGAGGAAACATCGTTTATATATGCGATTAGCAAAACTGAGCCCAATGTATTTCTTTGAGACAAAACTCTGAAAAGTGGATGCGAACAGGAAAGACTATCTCTGATTTTTAGTTTTAATGTTGGATCGCATAAAATCCTTCTAATTTATCTCAACAAAGAGGTGATAGGTTCGCATCTTCCCTGATATTAGTAGCAACTTTTAATGGAAATGATGTTAAAAGGATTAATATGTTCAATATAAACGAAAACGACATCCTTTTGGAGTTTCACTTTCAACAACATAAAAGCTAATTCGTGACAAAACCTTATTGAGAGAGTATATTTCTAGCAGTTAATAAACAAAACTTAGCTGAAATAAATATAATGTTCAATGCAAAATCCTCCGACAAAACATCTCTAATCATTCCCTCACAACAACTTTAAAACGGAGTCAGTCAAAGTGACCGCATGATAATTTTCGACATAAATGCGTGAGGTCTTTGTGAGCAAAGATTCGACGATGTAATCATTCCAGAAAATTAAAGTTTTTTTCAATGAGTAGCCAAAATTCAGTTCAAACAACAGGATTTTAAGGGCCTCGATCGCCTATCGACCAAAAGTATTTGGCACAAAGTGAATTTCGGCTGCAACCGAAAGCATTACCGAATAATACCATCCGGTCGATAAAAACGACTCAAATTTCGACCTACAACCGGAGTTCTTTTAAAGATATTTGCCACAAGAATAGCATCGAACCTTGCTTGTTCAGTCCAGTCATACTTCACTGAAGTACGACTGGACTAAACAAACTGATGGGTGATAGTGAACAATAGCGTGAAAGCAGCCAAAATAAATTGGACACTAGATTGGGCCGTAGCCGAATGGTATATCGACGGCCCCATGTTGGAATGGCACATGAGGCACTTCACTGCGGAAGTGAAATAACGGATTAGGAAAATGCACAGAATGGGGAAAACATCGGCTTCATCGTTTAGCGATTTGCTTCTGACAAAAAGTAGACCGTAGTTTCTTATGTGGGCATCCAACATAACAGATACGGACAAATCAAAACTTCCGCCAAGTAAGCGAGCACCTCTAGTTAACTCAGATAGCTTCAAACACAATGAATTATTTCGAAAAACAGTGACAGATAGGCTTAGAGTGAAAATGCAATGAGGAAGGAAGAAATTGCGGTGAAAATGAAGATGTCAAACCGTCTGGTCAACGCTTTTTTCTAAATTAAACCGTACATTCTGACTGAGTACAGCATCATCAGATCGTATGAGTTCCGAAAAAATCTCACAGTATTCAGATGTACTTATGAAACTGCAACTATGAGCACAGTAAAAGAGGATTTAAAAAATAACGATCCCAAAGCCAACGCGAGAAAAAGCTTTCGTTTTGAACGCTTCATCGCCCTTTTGCTCGGAGGTTTGTGTCTTCAACGTGAACGTTTCGAAGGTGGCGGATTACTGATTTGCATATGCTCGTGAAAAACAATTCTTTACCGTATTCCTCTGCATTATTGTTCGAGGCTAGTACTCTACATGGTTCGTGAGTCTCGAAATATTCCTGTACGTTGTTCCACCTTTGTGCACCTCCTTCAGCGGGCACAACGCAGTCGCACTTATTGTTCTTGGCCTTTGACTAGTTACAACATGTCTTCCCGTTCTGCAGACCCTTCTCTTGTTGTGCATCACTGTCACTGATATCGCTTACTTCTCGAGGACATTCATTCACTTCGAGGACGATCTCATGATCGGAATCGCGGAATTCGCGGCCATGATAGAAATCCTCCAAATACCGTTGTCCACTCAGCTTCAACTGAATTGTTCGCACCAAAAGGACACTCATTGCTATACGATTCATATTTGCGCGAATACCGAGGGGAGAAAAAAACAGCCAAAAAAGAAGATAAGCCGATCGAGTTCATAAATGAAATGACCAAAAAGTAGCCCAAAAAGTCGGCAGGCAAAGAATATGACAAAACAACTTGAGTAGCAACGAGTGTATACAAGGATCCATCAATCCTTAGTAAATCCTGAAAAATTGTATGTCCCATGAATCAGTCATAACTGACTGTTCCATGTGATCTGCCGTAGAATGTTTGCATGTGTCTGCTCGAATAAAATGCAAATTGGTTGATCGGGGGACGGGTACTCCTAAATGCATCATAAGTCACATCTCTTGGCGATCAACAAACGCAATGAAGGTGCAGTGTTTCGTATTTGCGATTTTCATTGCAAGTTACATAAAACCTGCGTGTTTCCGCTTCTCGACATTCACAAAAAGATCGGCCGGTCTTCAGTTATATGCGGTAGTAAAAGTGATCCATCAATCCTCTCAGTAAATGCTGAAAAAACGCCTCATTGGATGGCAAAACGAAACAATACAAAGAATGTGCCCAGATAAGTGCACCTCTTCCGACTGTAAATAAAAGTGCAAATTTAAAAAAAAAAACCAAACGAAAGAGCATTATGCTTAAGTATGTAAAAATCCACAAAGCCAAAGAATCCACATATCCACTATTGAAACAAGAACAAATCATCAATTTTCTTATAGTCGGAGCGGCACAAGCCAAATTAAAATATAAATGAAATGGGCAAATGTGAGAATTCCTCTTCAATATTAATAACAATATCAAAATTTATATTTTTTTAATGGTCTTATTTTAAAACAAATAATTCCAAGCGGTTATCACAATTTTAAAAAAAACCAAGTGTGCCATTAACTTGCTCGTATAGTGTGAATTAACTTCGAGCAAGGTGTTCCATGCATATCAGCGATCCGCCATCCTCTCATCCCCTTACCTCCTCCCCTCTCTCAACCTTTTTACCCTTCCGCTCAGCATCCATAGCAAACTGGCTTTAATATGCAACCTTTTTTCGCAGCTCACCCAACCACGTTAATGCGCCACTGCAGCAACAAATGATTTTAGATCTCGTTTTGAAATGCTTAATGTTGCAGGAAAACACATTGTTTGTTTAGACTTTGATGAGAGGAGGAGTTGATGCTTCATTGGACTTTAGCCCTGCCAGGAGGAAGTCTGTTTCAGCCGCAATTCTGTGGACCTTTGACGCTTCATTCAGAAATCTTCCTCTGATGAGAAGATGACAATCAGTATTCGATCAAAAGCCTTCGACTGCAATCGACATTGCGTTGAAGCCGACCGGATTTCAAAAATGCCTGCCGGTCAGTGACCGAAAGCACTTGGGTGGAAACTGAATTTTAGTCTCTACCGGATTAATTTGAAATCCAATTACGATTGGTAAAAGTCAATCGATATTAGCTCGTTCAGTAACGAACGTGCGGTTTCATAGCGAAAAGAGAGAGCAACATAAGATGCTACCCAATGGAAGCGAGTTTTTTCAACGTCCTTCACTTTATGAGCATCAATGGAATGCTGTCTCTAGTAGTAAGAGCTTATTAGTAAGCTTATTAATAGTTTTCGCAAAATGGCACTGTTCCTAACTATGGATCATGAGTATCTGTTACGCCGCATAGGAAATTCCGGCATTACGCAGCTGTTTTTAAGAAAAAAATCTTGAAAAGAAGTCTGCGAACGGGATCAAGACATTTGGACTCCGAACAGCCGGTCTCGGGACTTCTGATTCGCGAGGAAGAGGAAAGGGAGAAGTGCAAGACAGCAAGAGGGGCCATTCACTTATATTCATTACAACATCAAGCATCTTACCTCCAATTCTCGAGTTGAAACCATCGGACTAGCAAACATACATCTACATATTAGACAAAATGGATGGACACGACGCTATCGTATGGACTTTTTAAGTGCCTTCGTTCATGAATACTGTATATATTAGTCATTCGCGACTACTGTATACATCCTATTCACAATTTTTGTAGATTTTTTTAACAAAAAATTACCTTCTTATACGACATAATATAGTAATAGTATAACATAGCCTAATTTTAATTTTTGCACTATATATTGAAGAAATGCAGCACTATATAAGAAAAAAAGTGCTCATAATCGAATTTAATAACTCTCTTAGAATTTTCTGAATTACTGAAATAGCGATATAGAGATAACTCATATCATAAATTTTTGATCACCTTATTTTTGAATATTTAAGTACACTGAGTGTATACTATGAAGTAAAGTTTCTTCTAAACGTTAACTCGATTATGCATTTGGTAAACACGATTAGAATGAAAAGAACGCATAAACAAACTAAACTCAAAGGAAAACTCTACAAAAGAAGTGAGTGTGCACTCTCGACATAATGCTCTTGAGGGTTTTCCTGTTTTCATGTGTAACTTATGTCTGCCTATATGAATCAATTGCTAGAAAAATTCTCTTAGTATTGTGAAGTTGGTATTTGTTGTTGACGAATATCGAATATGCGATAAAAGAAAACGAAGTTTTTTTTCTCAGCATTTTGATATCGTAGGTCATGTGTCAAGAACATTGCAGTATAAAAAGTTCATGATGTATGTGACGATATGATGATGCAATCCGGATATGCAGCAAACTCCAAGATATTCTACAACTGCAGATGAGCAAACACGGCTAAAGCTCATACAATTAAAAGGAGATGATATTGTAGAGGTTGGAGAAAATGCAAATTATTTTATTTAGAATGACTGGAAAAGATCGGCTTTAAGAAAGAGACGAGAGAAGAAAGATAGAAAAGAAAACAGAAGTGATATTGTATAGGTTGAAAAAAAAAAGATGTAAATTATTAGAAAAGAAGAAAGAAGGAAAGTTTGTTAAGAAAGATGAACGCGTAAGTTGATTTCTATCTTTTATTAATTCGGAATTTCGATAATTGAATGCAAATTCATGAGATTCTATAGTAATAGAAGCGAAAGACTGGTGAAAATAATGTAATCTCTTTAATAATGTGGAATTTTATTACACTTTTGTTCGTTTTCACTATTCTCTCTCTCTCCCCTTCCCCCTTATCCGCCTTCCTCCTCCCCTTCATGTTTTCACTCTTTGCATTTTTCCTTTGATTTTCCTCACTTTTGCTTGCTATTCTCTCATGTAATTAAACTAGCTAATTTATTCACTAAATTTTACCTTCTTCAAATTATTACTGTTCGACGACATTTTGGAATTTCTCTATTCATCGGGCACTGATGTGACCCACCTGTGACATGCACATTGTCCGTGACTGTGTTGCAATTAGTCGCAATATCAGAAAAAAAAAAAAAGAAATTCAATGTCCACATTTTAAAGCATTATGGATTCCTCGCTACCAGCATCAACTTAAATCCAGCACGAAATTTATTCCGTACTTTGTTTGTGTAATTTTATTACATTCAAATCTTTGCTATTTCTATTGGCCGTTTATATTTTTGAATAAAACAACACGAATGATACATTTATTTGGAATATTATAGAAAATATTCCACCTTTTGCACTAATATGCAAAAAAAAAAGCACCAAAATTTTTCTTCAAAGCCAATTCACATATAACGGAAATAAAACTTCACAGATGAAAACCACAAATCCAATAATATGAAAATTTCCCACTCGATTAGACGAAATCAATTTGATGAAATTGTTGATCATATTATGCAAATATTTATTCTTTTTATTAAATTTTCAATAGCTAAGAGATTTTAAATTTGAATCTGATGAAAAATTTTTTGACAAACGCATTATAAAATTATATTTCGCTAATAGATATTACTCTATTCGTTTATTAATTTTGCTTATTTCAAATATTTTTTTTCTATGAAAACAATAGAAATATAATATATAAGAAATTTATTTTACTGAAATTAAATTCAGTATTTTGTAGACGAAAGAGTAGATGGATCTGGTTTCTTACAATATAAGTACGATCACATAACGCATATAATTCATCAGCTGTTTTCAAAATGCTCTGTGATGTATGTTCGCGCTTTGTTGAAAATCGCAATGCATTGAGGCTATTCAAATAAGAATTGATTGTTGGTCGCAATCATTTCAATCTCACAATGCAATATCGTTCTTATGTACATTCGTGTATTTACTAGAAGTAACAATATTCAGTAAGTGTTTCAGTGTCTTCATGTCGGATACAGTAGGCAGTCGAACGTCGTTGAGTAGCGGCATTCGGCGGATATTATGCTTAGTGCCTGAAATAACGTCTACTGACTGGATTAGTACTTTAGTTCTCACTTTAATTATATTTCATAGTAATATTGAAGTTTAAAGAAAGCTTCTTTAGAGACATCCAAAATAAAATATTATTACCAAGTATTAGGTCATTATTACCTTACTACCTATTTATCTACGAGGCAGTCTGTTACTATCTTCGAGCGTTATTAAGTGATGGCGCATTCGCGGAGACCTCTATAAGCTATTTGAAACGTTTACGGTTTATTGAATGTTTCGTTTTAAAAATGTCGTATAAGTATTGAATGTTATCGAAAAACTTTTTCTATTTATTTCTCAATTTATTTTGGAATATTTGACGCTTATAAAGTATGCTTGCTAAATTTTTGATAACAAACTATTGAAGGAGATCTGCAAAACGGTTTTCGCTCTTGTAAATTATACGATAGTCTATAATTGGTAAATTGCATTATTAAGTGAGAAAAAGTTTATTAGTTCCAAGTTGTTATTAAAAAAAAAATTCCAATTGGAATGAAAAAAATATCGTTGGATTGAAATTTGATTTGATTGTTTTTCATAAAAATTTTCCACGTCTTTTCCACTAATTTCACTCTGAGAAAAAATTTCAATTTGCACTTTTCCGTTTAATCGATACACTCATCATTTTCAATTTATATATAAGGTAAAGATTATTCTCAACAGTTTTCAATTCCTAATTTTGTGCTGTATGAGTGTCGAATTCGCTTCATGCAGATATCATAAATGAATCAAGTACTTCATCTTTCCGATTGATGTAGAATTGTATCGATCTCCACAATATTTCATTTATTGATTACTGTACTATAAGCTGTTTGACACCTATCCGCTAGGAATATCGCTCTTTGCAGATGTTATACTCCTTTTTTTTCTTATTCTTTTTTTTTCTCTCTCTCTCTCTCCTCTTTGTTGTTCTGTTTACATTGTTATTCATTCAAATAGTTTTTGCAAAAAAGTTTTTTTTTAACTTCCGAACATTAGAATGAGTTAGTAAAATGCAGAAAAAAAATAACTTCGTAGATTTATTTTTGATTTATTTCGTTTACTAAGAAACTGCTTTATGAGAGATTGAATTTCATCAATTCGTTCAATTTGTGTTTCCACTTTTATTGTATATTTTTAACGATTTCATAATGTCGTAGTGTCTGTTGTCTTGTCTGTCGTCTGTTTGTCTGTCTGTCTGTTGGATTCAGTGCTACAATCAATCATGCTATAATTATTCAATTTGGTGTGCATTATCTATGCAAAAGCTAATTCCCTATATCAATTTTCAAATTCATTCGCCAACTTCAAGCAGCCTTCTAGATATTCCATATACACGTTAGAATTCTTATACACGGTACCACTAGTTAAGTCGGAAAACCATATCAAATCAATAATTTTGGGAACCCCTCATCCCGCATTCTTTTCGACCTGTCCTTTTCGTTTACCGATGCAAATTGACAGCTCAAATCCCTCTTGTCAAGCGTTTCACCATCACTATTAACAGAACGAGTAGAAGAGAGAGTAGGATGCAAGAGCTACAAAATGTTTACTCGATTATGAAATTTGTCTGCATGTCGGAAAGGTTTTCAAGGATATTTAATGCTAACATGCCATGGAGGCTTTCAAGTTAGTGCAACTGAAGCTAAAATACATCGGTCGAGACTCAATTCGATCTTCACCTGAATATCAAGTCGCGACTGGAAACTAGTTTAACCGCTAGCCGTATGCGACTGGGAGAAAACTGATCTAGTTCGGTGTTTAGTGGCTTTGAGCGAATCAGGATAGGAACGGTTAACTGAGACCAGTGTTGAATTTTATTCATCTCCATAAAATCCACGACTCAAATCTGGGCCCTATTCCGTTCTCCACGTGAGTCGAAGCCGGGAGTGGATTTAAATCGCATCCAAAATATAGCAACCATCAGACTTCAAGAAAACATGAAACTCATAATGTTCTTCACCTTTCTCTCAACATTTCCAATTTTCTACTGGAATTTTTCCCATTCACCGAGCTGCAGTTATTCGATAGTCATCTCGTTCTCGCCAAAGTAACATTCGCAATACTACGTCATGGATTACAAATATAACAGTAGCTCGGCTAGTTTATGAAGTTTCGTCCAATCGCCTTGTCGTCTGAAAAAAAATTTGAAAATTTTGCTGAAAATTCAAATTTAGTCTCTCTTCGATTAAATTGCTCTCTAAATAGAGACACGCAAAAGCCGTGGAATTCTCTCAGAAGATGCCGGAAGAAGGAAAACGGGATAGTTACTCGTTGAGTGATCGATACGCTTCTTTTAGAATTGCATCAAAAACGTATTCAAACTGTGTGTTATGAATGGTCTTGTAGTACTTGTGCCGATATCGCCGGATCGCAACATTATTGTCATTCGATTGTGCCACCGCGCTTCCTGAAAATGTATAAGCCTGCGAGAACTTACGCTCTATTCAACTTCAGGTATGCTCGTGGGCGTCATATTGCTGCTATCTTCATGTCTGCAGCTATCTGTTTCAATTAATAGAGTGTACAGCTTGACGGCAAAGCGATTTGCAAGCAGCGATTTGCAATGTTATTCCACTGAAATATCGGGATCGGTTCAATGCTCTGAAGGACAACGATGTGGAACATGGCTTGGGAATGCTACTATTCCCACTTCAAAATGCGTCGATGCAGGCAAGTCTACAGTGTTTCGATTGAATGACGCTCAGCAAAGCTGAAATACTCGATTAAAAAGTTCTTTCAGACGTACGAGTAAGCGTTGTTACTGCTCTAAATTTCTTTGTGGTACTTTGAATTTCGGCCACTATGAAAATCGACCGCAATAATGGACCATGAAATATTAATTCAGGGCTTTAGCGAACGAATAAAGCAGATATATTTCATACGTATATCATATAAGGAACAAACACGCGAAAGGCGTTCGCATATACATTCCTCAAATACACACGAAGGAATTGCTTAAGGAGATAGCGGGCGATAAAACATTGCTGCTAATGCATGAAAATCACCAAATTTGGAAATTCGGTGAAGCATTTGTTTTGGTTGTGAATTTCTGTAGCATTAGCTAGGACTTCAAGATCATCCATGAACACATTCACTTCCACCTACAATCTATAGCAATTCTCAATGAGGTCAAATCATCTTGGTAACAAGCTTCGCTTGTTACCAAGATGGCTTAGAAATGCACTTATATAGGTCAAAATCATTTCGTCAAGATAGTCTCAGTCTACTTTTTAGTGCTGAGTTCAAGTCTCAACTTTTTCAATTAGCAGATAATTTAGTTCTTCTTGCACAAGGTTTCCGGCGCAAGATTCATAGGCGTCTATCTGAAGCAGTGATTTTGAGGTCATTTGATCGCTGGCATAGTGCCGAGAAAGTGGCCCCACCTAGCTTGGTTTTTTTTAACTTATCTTGAGCAAAAGTAGCCGAGTATACTTGAGGAGAACTAAACGAGTTGAAAAAAAGCCCCCCTCAGCAACGCTTATTTGAAAAAAATTGTTATTTCAGATGAGCTAGGGCTTTTTGTGCTTTTCAATCCAGTTCCTTCTCTATTTTTTTCGAGTAGCTAACGTTTCGAGTGCTATACCTTAATAAGTTTTCGGTGTATTCGTGAATCTTTAGAGCATTTCTTGGACAATTCATCCGCGTTAATAAATTCCAATAATTTGGACTCGCATTTTGAAATTTTGAAAGCGCTTCTGTCGACGACTTATACCTCCATGAATTTTTATAATCGAATGTGTATTTCGCAAATTTCGGGAGGCTTCAGTTATTTTTAAAAAAAACATGCTATGGTTTGTGATCGAATTCATCAAACATTCGGCCTGCAGAAAACTTGTTGAACATCAAGTTAAATCTTAGCAAATAGCAGATGCAAGATGAACCTCGTAAATTCTTTGTTAATGTCATCGCGTGGAAATATCACTTATTCAGGTCGTTATTTTCTTTATCGATGGTTGTGGATTATTACAATTACAATTGTTACTATGAAATGATATAGCTGTTAATTACAGACTAAAATGGTCCCGATGCATGCATAATTGAAAGTATCGCATACATCTCTAAACTCCCCCCTCCCCCCCCCCCCCCACATAACTGCCTTTGGGCGCATCTTATTGTCCATCTATTTGACCATAGCGCTGAGCGGTCACCACTCTTCTCCAATTGATAAGCGTAAAATAACGAATCTAATCATGTGCGCTGACAATATGTTAACACCAAACGCTCCTTATCGTGTATGCATCTGAAAACTTATGCCTCGTTCTTTTACTTATTTACGACGATGAGGATCACATATTAAAGCCGCTAGTTTAGAATTTCTTATAATTTCTATTTCAAAGCTCTTTAAGCTCAATTGTTACAATTCGGCTTTCGATCTTGTTTTTCATTAAAATGTGCGTTAAATTTTCTATGCGATTATAAAAATTTTCATTTCTTTTTCAATTGTTCACTAAGAAATTTCCATCAGCATCCAATTTCAGGTGATTGCTCAGTCGAAAAATCCTACGAAAAATGCCTCACGGAACTAATTGAAAGTGGTGAAATTTGCTGTTGTGATAGTCCAGATTGCAATGAAATTATCGTATATGATTATGTTATCGCTGAGGACGATCAGGTTAACAACAACGATACTGAACAGCTTTCGACAAACGATCCTGATGAGTGGCAAAGAGATTTCTCCTCGGTGCCAACAATCTCTGTCGAAAACGTGTCTGAAGAAAAAATTTTTTTACGGAGGGACGTATCTAATATGGAATCAAGCTCAAACGGGAGGGGTCATCTGATTCTGCAGTCTTGACATCTTCTCCAACTTCAACATCGCCTAACATGGAGTATTCAGAAGCTGAAGAAACGGCATTAGAAGGAATATCAGAGCCAGTGTTCGAGAACTCACCTGCGCTATTTTCCGAGGCTTCACCATTAGCGCCTGATGCAGCTGCCGAGCCAGTGAACTACAGTTTGGAAGCAGAAATAGTAGAGACGATTCTAACAATTCCAGCAGCACAGTCGGCTCCAGTTGGAGAGTTGGAGACATCGACAGAGTCACAATTATTCGAAGAGTCGTCACCAGTTACTGAGCCAAGTTCAATCGCAGCACCTCAAGCGATCACAGGTTCCTCACAGCCAGAAGCTGGGCCTTTTTCTTTGGAAGAACCATTTTCATTACTTGAACCTGAAGCAGTAGCTGAGGGAACTTCAACTGAAGGGCCCAATTCATTGCAACCAGAGTCGACAACTGAAGTTTTACAATCGCAAGAGCAACTTTATCTTTCAGTGGAAGTAGTCTCAGAAACAAAGCCAGAGCCATCATCAACTAATTGTGACTCTGCAATGATAGAAACGGAGCCTTTAGCTGAGACAGCTCCAGCAAATGATGCAGAGTTGACCTCAACATTCCAGCCGGATTCGCCGTCAGGTGCTCCTCTACCAATGGAGCCAGAAGCAGAGCTCGCCTCTGAGCAATCCTCGACTGCGGAAACCGAATTATCATCAAGCTTTCTTTCCTCTGAGAAATCGGAATCTTCAACTGAGCCAATGACTACTGAGGAAAATGAAACTCCTTCGGATGAATCTTCCGTTGATATACCCTCTACTGTTGAACCACAACTATCGAGTATGGTAACATCACCGATGACAGAGTCATCTGCGGAAAGAGCCCTTCCATTGATAGCCGCCACTGAAGCATTCACAAATCAACATATAGAGGTATCTCAAGCTTCAGAAACACCTCAAGAACCTGAAGGTAATTCAGCAGATAGTAACAACGTTCTCGTTTCTCTTTGCATTGTTTTCTTCACCGCTTTACTTAACAGTGCTCATAATCATTGTTGAAAGCGAAGCACGCCATATGTATATTCTTATTCATGTATTCTATAATTTGTATACAAGAGTTAGTATTTTTGTAATGGTTTACTTTCAAGTATACAACATTCTGATAACTTAATGAAAACTTGAACCTTATCATAAACACCTTTGATATTGTGTATGTTCAACAAACTCAATTCATGAATTCTAGAGCGTTCATTATTTTATGTAATAAGAGAACGAAATCAGAATGCTGATTCTTGACCATGTCTTTTAGGATTTACTTTGGTTCAACTCATCGAAGTGAAGAAAAAAAATTCATTAAATGAAATATGTTTTCCTTAAATGATTCATGCCTCTTTTCTCGATAGAATAACAAATTTGCTGATGTTTCTTTATTGACAGCTTCAACTTGACAGCACTTCGAACGGTTCCAATTGCTGATCGAGTGCATATGCTCAAATGATGCGCATCGATTACTGCATGACATATGGATGCCAGAGAAAGGAAGCTTTTGAATAGCACATACACCTATTACAAGGTGGAGAGTTATGACATATTCACACAGTACAGCAAATAATATTACAAAGAGCGGAGACCACCATATGGTTTCTGTTCCTAAAAGCGTTCCTTGATCGCACTCAAAAAGAAAGAAAAACTTCGTGATATGTCTTGAACAACCACGATGGGCACCTCTTGAAAGATTTCTGCACGCAGAGCGGAACGAAACACCGTCAATACTGAATGAAATAACAGACTAAGTTTTTGGGTGAAAATGAGAAATTGAATGAAGCTTAAGTCGAGAACGATGGAAGAAGAAGACAATTCAAATTTTTTGTTGCTTTCAAAAAATTCGATCCAGAATTTCTGCCGATATTTCTTCGTTCAGGAAATAGAAGGAGAGTTTCATTCCCAGTCATCGAGGAATCGCCATTTCTCCTATACTCTCATCGATTGAGCACTCATTGATGTGGTTATAATATCAAAAACTTACACCATATGGTTTTAGGAACAGAAACGCTTTTAGGAACAGAAACCATATGGTGTTTTCTTTACGTTTTAATTCCTTACGTAAGCGAATCAAAACAATGCGCTGAATTTAACACCTCAAGGTTTATACACGAAAGTATTTATAGTCGACATGGTAGTGAAATAAGCAGTAAATGTTGAAGAGTAATTTGTTAGCGCCTCAGAGGTTCAGTGTTCATCTGTGAGAACATTCACGAAAGAGTGTGACAACTTGAAAATATTTACAGAAACGAATATTTTTGAGCCATTCATACTTCGAAAGAATTGTTTTTCTCTCATTGAATACAAAAAAAATCTCCTGTGATGTATTTTACCAAAATCGTAGCAGATGAAACTTCTCATTTATTATAATTTGATTTTCTTTTTCAAAAAGCAATTCATAGAACTTTATCAAATACTACGATAAATATTTTGTGCAATAATTTTTATGTAATTCTATGGAAGAAGCAGTTGATTTTTAGGTAACAACCAGCCTTTTTCACTTCCTTTCCTAATTAGAATAGCCACCAGAGATTTGTACTAATTACTTAGACTTACTTAGTAAAAGTAATCAAGGTGCTAAAATTTCTTATGGTGCTAAAATTCAAGTTCATCCGGGGAATCCAGAATCGGATTAATTTAGATTGCATTAGATGCAAGAACTGAAATCATTAAATATTAGAAAGCATTTCATCAGTCCTAAAACTGTGCGAAGAGGATATGAAAATAAAGCTGCCGAAATAGATTTTGTTAGTCGCTTCAACTGCAACAAAATAATGCAAAAACATTATTGAATTATATGATTTTGCAGAAAAAAAGGGGAAAAAAAAAGAACTTGCGACCATGGGGATTAGATGCGTTCATGGAATGTCAGTTGATTCGAACACATACCGTTTCTGGTATAAGCACATGCAATGTGCGATTCCTTCTTGCATTCAAATTCCAGCGACTTCTATAGCATGTGATATCCAGCTGAACAGCCGGATGTGAGTATTCGAAACTGCTGTGCTGTTAAGATTCCAACTGCTGTAATGTGGCTTCAAAAAACCGCTCAGTTGCAGCACTGCCTAACCTCACTCCATTCACTTCGACCTCACATGTTCAAGCTATCGCTTCAGCTTCATAGCTGATCACTCAAATAAATCGAAGCATCGTCGTAAATCTACTTATTTGATTATGTATTTTATGATAAGGGCAAAGTTTGCGCAAATATAATATTACACAAAAATACTGCACTTCCTATATGCCAACCTAAGAAATTAAATAAATTTTTTTTGCATCGCAACTGAAGAGTGAAATTATTTACTTCAGTGACATCGTAGATAGTACTTATTTGCGAATTGTAATAATGATCAAAAGACGTTTATAATAATAAATGCCTGCTTATTGTATCGCCAAGTAAATTGTATAAATTCTCGTGGAATGCTAAGCAAAGAAGAATTCAGCCTAAAAGTCAATCCTCATATTTATGAACACCAATTCTGAGCATAAAACAAATTCAATGATTCTTCAATCACATATTCGAAATAAGATGTGCTATTATTTTCCGTTGCTCAGATTTTATGAACAAACTAGATTTATCGTCGATGAGAAATTCCTCAATAAATCTGCAGAAAGAAATCTTAGACGTCTTATAGCCATAAAATTAGAGTTTATATACTGCATCAAATTTAGATCCCATTATTTATCACCATCCTTTCAATTTTCATTTTTTCTTTCAATTCTACATTTTCTTCGATGATCGGTCAATCGTATTTTTCCGTAGCATTCAACCGGCCGTGTCGTCAAATTGTTATCAAATCGGCCAGTAGCCGTAAAAAAGTGCATTTGATTATTCCGATCGAGCTTGTTTGCTCATTTTAACAAACCACTTCCAACATTTTTCCATCATTTAATAATAATTCCATAGCATTATAATATGCAAATGTATGAATAACATTTTCATATTCCGCTATTATTTACTCATTTCGAATTAAAGAGACATCACATTCAAAAATTCATATCGTCTCAATGACCAAATGATGTTAGTTGCTTTCATAGAACAAAAAAAAAATGTTGAGCCATCTGAGAACGAAATGAGCGCTTAATATTTTTGCGATCGATCGAGATTAGTGAGAATTTCACGATGATTTATAGAGCCTCAGTGTTGCAATGGAAAATCGAACAATTGCAAGTTGGTTAGAATACGTTTTGAAGAATGAATTTCGGATCCTTACTAGTATCGATGAGGTGGATATAATTAAACGTTGCTGAAATGTAAAGCCCTGGTGTTGTAGGTGGCCGTCAAAAGAACAACTTGCCAAGTGCCGCATTACAAATTGAGATAGTACTACTGCTACTATTACAGTTGATATTGCTATCACCACAGTTTATCACTATTACTGTAATTATTATTATAGTTATCATTAATAATAATAATATTTTTATTACACTAAGGTAATTTCCTAAACGTTTCGTTAAATCTCATAAATGCGATTTATTGAGCGAAATTTATGATCATTGCTCGTGTTTCTTCACAAAACTCATAAACTCCTCAACATCTTCACGTGAACCCAAGATTGCCGGACACTTTGCGTGAATGGATGAAGGCTTCAGATCCATCACCATTTCTTTGCCATTCGTTGCCATACCACCAGCTTGCTCGACCAGAAAAGCAATTGGTAGTACTTCGTATAACATACGCAACTGCAATGATCATTACGATAATCTTTCAGACAGAGTCTTGAAGATACATCTCTAAGGAGAGAAAACCACTTGGTTACTAAACAGTGTCATATCAGACATATCCCTCCTCTCTAGGTTTGTTTAATTAGCGACGCATCGCTATGCTATCAAAAATGTCGCCTTAAATGATTAAATATCCGGCAGTCTGTGATATGGTGGAACATTTGATCGCAGAAGGCTTTGATGCTGGATTTCTCCTCAGTCGAAAAAACATTTGGGACGAGTAGGAAAGCGTACCAGAGATAGCGGCACAATTTATACTCTTGCAGTTTTACTCATCATACTGCTCTAGCCAACTGCGAAATGCAACGCCAGCTGCAAAAAATGAGTGCAAAATTTTAGAGCCACATAGGTATCTTTAATAAATATAGACGTTAATGGAACAACTCTAAGGTTAATGAGAGAAATACCCTGTAATGTAGAGTAATTTCGCTGAATTCTCTAACAATTCTGAACAAGAGACATAAACAAATAAACAGCGCACATAGATATATGCAAATATGATGTCAACAAATGCAAATTTACAAAACTACATAAAAGAAGTGATATCTGATTTTTGGAACGAAGCATGAAATATTGTTGTATTAGTGTCAAAATCTATAAACATATATTCATTTATGAAATAAATATCTCTTTTGGGGGATAAATCAAGCGAAAAATGAATCACAAGTCTATATGAGCTTTTATTTTCCCATTCATCAAAATTGCACACAATATAAAGCGTTGAGAAAAAACATAAAACATATGCGACAATGTATTCAAATTTTCTGATTGCTCGCATAGGTTTTCTACAAAAGATTTTTTTCCAATATACACGAGTTGTAAAATTTTATCAGACCATACACAACATATACTCAAAATACTTAATAATAGCTTTACTTAAATACTTAAATTACTGGCCTTCTCAGATCTCTATAGTAATAACTATTTTAGAAATCAGTAAATCAACTTGAAAATTTGCGTATCCTATCGCATAGATTATTTCCATCGAATTTCTATGCCTAGCTTCAGTGATGCCTAAGCTCCTAAGTGCACAAAGACTTTTTCATAGTGTTTTCCTCGCAAATATAACCCCATCGCCGCTGAGGCAGTATTAATGACGAAACGAACAACTGCATCTGCGTTTTGCGTTGCACATAAAT
This sequence comes from Ascaris suum, assembly GCA_013433145.1. Classification (NCBI taxonomy): domain Eukaryota; kingdom Metazoa; phylum Nematoda; class Chromadorea; order Rhabditida; family Ascarididae; genus Ascaris; species Ascaris suum. The sequence continues at coordinate 2,208,447 of CM024182.1, read as the reverse complement.
TTCCGTTTTGTAAGCAAACATATGTACTGGGCAAAAATGTTTTGTTCAAGATAGGACTGGTATAGAATTTAAAGTATTTTCCTATACACTTAAAAATGATCGTTTTGGATAATGTCGTTTAACTTATGTCCACAACAGTGGATTTGATAAGAGCAACTTAAAGCATCCAGGATTCCAAAAGGATGAGTCTACCTCATTCTCTTTGACTGATGTCAAACTCATTGTTTATTTAACGTTGCTTAGTTGAACAGCATTTAAGATCAGCGACAAACATACTTCGGCTAGAAAAGACCTTTTAAGCGTCCATCGCAATGATAAATGATGTTTTTCTTATCGTGTTGTCAAACTAGGAGGTATGACCTTATATTAGCGGATCATAATGGTGCTGAATATTGTTACTAAGTTCTACTTAGTAAAATAAGTATTTCATTAGTTCTCTCAGTAGGGTGAACGAGAGTTGGATTTTTCTATCTCTGCTTTACGCCTCTGTGGACGAGGAACGCATCGCATATGAAAGACTGCTGAAATATCCATGCCGTATTGATTGAATGATACATATGCGTCGAGTGAAATTTGCAGGTCATCTTCTATAAAGAATGGAATATAAAAGTACGGAAAAACTTCACCAGCCACCCACCTTTCCTTCCGGAGCGCTGGCTACAGCCGGATAAATGAAGATGCCACCGTAAAGCAGAGTACGATGCACGTCAGGGACCATTGATCCAATGTATCTAAGCGCCATTGGTGGTTTACCGCCTTCTGGAAATTTCCGTGTGTGAACATAATCGGCTATTGCTTTCGGCCATCCAGCTGCGTAACCTTCGTTGATACTGTACACTTTACCTTTCGACGGAATTTTCAAACCTCGATGAACCAGAATGAATTCACCAACGCTCTAAAAAAACTTTCAGTTCAGCTAACAAACTAATGGTGCATCTAAGCAAGAACAAGAATTACAACGCGCTTAAGTATCCAAAAGTGGCGTGGATCTAGAATTTTGCAATGGGACGCAACGAAGTTCACAGTCTTTTCGCAATTCCTCCTTTCTGGCGGTCTTGAGCGAACCAGGTCTGAAAATTTTCTGAAATCCTAGACTTGATCCTAAATTTCAGGCCTCATTTAAATCAGGTGTCTTTTCTGACACATATTTTAACAGTGTGTGGCTCCGCAAAGGATAAACAGCAAAGACAGTATACTCAGCATTGCACTACTTCTTCCTAACCCGTTCGCTTCACAGTTAAAAGCATAACTGCATAGCAAGCAACTTTTTGTGATATTTGAGGGAATTTTTGACTCTCACTGGTTTCCATTCTATTTGACAGCACATTTCATATTTTAATTCGGTTACGTGGGTAGTGAAAAATGCAGCCTCCGTATGCTCTGAGTTTTAGAGCATGCCAGAAAATTTTCGTGGTACCCTAGGCTCTGGACTTTTCTGAAATTGCCTGAAGGTATAGCGTGAAGTTTCGCTTGTCTTCCAGATGATGCCAATACTTTACCACTGATGAAAAACTGCAAAGAAACAGGTGTATTCCCCCAGAAAGCCAGAATCGGGTCTGGCCCAAATAATCGTATTTCCTTTATTAGCAGCGAAAGCTTCACTGTAATTTCTTCCAAGCGCGAATGTTTCGTTATGCAAATGTTTAGGGTGCATGGAATCTGATTTTAACAAAAACTCAGCTCTTTTTCTTAACTTGCTTTCCTCAAATAAACTAAGTTCTCCATTGAACTGCATTTATTTTTCCAGGTTTCCTTGTTGAAGTTTACATGAGCACTTGCCTACCGGATCCAGTAGGTAAGAATTGACGCCATTTCCTGTCGAGATCACTACACTAGTTGCTGAGCCATAAAGCGCATAGCCAGCAGCAAGCATTTGCCTTCCCGACTGAAGGACGTCGGCTTCGGTGACCGGTCCTTCGGTGGTCTTCTTGAAGATTCCAAAGATTGTTCCGATCGATGCAAGGCAATCGATGTTCGATGATCCATCCAACGGATCCACTGCTACGATATACTTACCTTGGCGTTCCGGTTCAACGATTATCAACTGAAAATTCGTTCTGGATTTTCTGAGTTAGTTTATAATTTTGTTTTTCTTTGCATTCAATTAAAACGTCATTCATCAATGGACCCATAAAAAACGATCAAATGGATAGAATCTTTAGCTAGAAATGAAACTACAAAATCTTTACAGCGAACTACAAATTAACGCCAAAAAAACTCTTTACTATGAACCACAAATCAACTACAAAAAAGAAATGCAGATAAGTTTAAATTTTGAACGAAACTTACATCTTTGGAATTTTCCGAGACAATCGCACATGTCGAATGAGATGACTTCAGGATATGGACCATAAGTTCATGACACAATTGTGGTAAAGGTTTTGAGAAGTCTGTTTGAATTGCTTTACCACCAGCCAATTCTTGTGCATGAACCGTTCTTGCTAATCCTTCTCGTCTCACCACTGCAGAAATCTCCTATAAAATAGTTTTCTTTTTGTTTGTTGTTCTTTTTAATTGTTATACCTCTTATAGAAAATTATTGTAATTAATGGAGAGCATATGTTTAGGTTTTTACCTATTTTTTTAGTTTGTAACTTACATAGTAAACCTTAGCGTAGTTTGTATTTACATACTTTTAAATACGTCAAATTTTGTTCACGGATGGGGATTTAAAGTTAAACCCAAATCCCATATGGTAGCGCAAACCGTTTATTAATCCTGATTTGCGAGTTTTTTTTTCTGCTTCAAGAAGCACCTCTTCAGCGCTTTATTAACCATTTTCTAGAATTTGATACAAATTGTTTTCTCGCGTCAAAATGAAGAAGTATTTATTCAATTACGCTTCTTTCTTTCCTTCTTTTTTCGCAATCTTTTTTGCTTTTCTTTTTCTTATTGCCTCAATTTCAAGTGGAAAACGACTTGTGGGAAATGACAAACGATAAATTATTTCAAGAAGTCAAATAAATTGAATGAATGAACGACGGCCATTGTGTAGTCAGCAAGGCAAATAACAATAAATTTGTGCTTGACAAATCCTCCTCTATGAAACCTTAGTGCGAAAAAAAAAAATATTCCTGTTATGTGGAATTATATTTGTTATGCTTGTGCATTTTGTGCTAAGCTTCATCTCGATTTCTGCTTTATTACAAACATAAATACTCTCAGTTAATATCAGTAAACCGCGGTAATAGATTTACTAGTATAAGTGTATTACGGCTATATGGAAAATTTTTGAAGAAATGAAGTAGCTTTTGGAGTCACTAGGATCGCTAGGACAGTGATAGTCTCTCTGGATGATTGGGCAGATAAAACTCTCTAGAGTTTAAGGCCAGAAATAGGTAGAGGAGAGATTATTTGATTACCTTAATTGCTGTGAGCAAAGATGTGAGTAAATTCGAGAGATCACCAGAGGCTTGTGGATGTGCACGCTGATTATACATTAAAATGCGTTGCAATGTAAGAGCATCGCATTCATAGCTCGATTCCTTCTCCATAGCTCTGCAATTACCTCTATATGTTTTACCGTTCTTATTTTATCGACTCATTGATCGATGTTTCGTCGATTTATTGATCGATCGGTTCAATATTGATATTTTTAATCAATATATCAATAAATGTAGAAATGTAAAATGCGCCTACTAATTATCACTCAATGAAATATTGTCCAGCAAATTGATAAAGTCGATAATTATCGACAACATAATGCAATAAAATACAATCAATAAAACAAAACAACAAGCATGTCGACGTATCGATTGATTTATTTCAATTCTGTTCAATTCAATTCAATTCAATTCAATTCAATTCAATTCAATTCAATTCAGTTTTCATGTGTCACAAGCATAATGAATTCTTACAATTTATCAAACTTTCATCAAAGTGAGCAATTCATCAAAGTTTTACTGGTCGTATTAAGAAAAAAAAGTAATGCAATAAAAGCTAACAACATTGATATTTTATTACATACTACGATAAATTTATCGCTTTAATAGTCTCATAGATATGCACAGACTACAAAATAAAAATTAGAAAATAAAACGTTCGATTAATCACTACGCAATGGACACATCTTGAGAACATTGAAGAAAAGAAATCCCTCAGAATTGCTATGGTCAACATATCTCACGTGGTGAATGTTCGCGCAATGTGCTTCAAATGAAAAAATCCACCAAAGCAGAACATTTGTTTTCCACTTTTTTTAAAACCGCAAACACTTCATTTCTTGAAAATTTCTTTCAGGCATTAATCATCCGCTCCTATCCCAACTTCCCCCCCCCCCCCAAGGGATCGTTTTTCTTGAATTTATGGTGCTAACAATATCGGAAACATTTGAATAAGTGACATGTGCAACGAAAGTTCTGACAGTAGGTATCCACAAAACACCAGTAAAGTCGAAGTTGCAATGTTAACCCTGTATTTGAAACGAACTTTATTGAAGAGAATTTTCATTGCATTACTTGAACTTTACACTGCAATATGTCGTCATAGTAACTGCTAGTATAAAGAGTTGCTTGATTTAAATAAGAATGATATTCAAGGTTTTGAAGACTAATGCATCAGCGGCATCGCTGATGGAGTTAAGATATCAGCTAATGAATTCAGAATATCACCTAAAAAGCTTAAGATGTTAGCTAATAGCCTAGTATACCAGATAATGAGCCAAGGATATCAGTGGCTCGAAGAGGCCCACCCACGGTCGATAATTTTTATGCATTCTCACCTTACATTTTCTTCTTCTGTAGTCTTCTTTAATGTTCGTAGGTGAACTGTCGCTTATTGCTGCAATATTTAAGACGGATTTCTGCTCTAAAATTTTTTATATCAACTAAAGAAACTGAGATATCTGTGGATATATGAAGATAAATAATGAATCGGATATGGAAACGTCTCCTCGTTGGTAAAAAGAATACTATATGAAAATGTATTTCTCGATAATTTGTCGCAGTATCTAGCTATAGAAGTTTTAAGACCCTATAACTGCTCTTCATCCATGAATATCTTCATAGCTTCATGAGAATTTGACTTTCCGGTTCGCTGCATTACATGTGATAAGTGATGATATTCAAGATCTCAAACTCCGGTGGCATTAAGTCAAGAATCATGGAGCTTGAAATTTCTTAGACGTGCTCTAGAACGAATTTCGGTCCACTCAAAAACGAGAATCCTCGATGAAACGTTTTTTCAAATATTAGCACCACATATGACATATTTTCGTTGCGTATCGCGTTTCATATTTCAACATTTTCTGCTTTGCTATAATTTAACGTACATAATTACCCTAATCTTTATTGTTTGTACTTTCAATAAACATCAAAATTTTCGCGATAGAGCTTCAAAGCAAAAATAATGAAATTTGTGTGAAAATGTGAAACAAAAAACGTAAAACGCTTAGAGATCGATATCGACGTGAACGATAATTTCGCTCATTGAAATATCAGTGAAAAGAGCGTATAAATCGATCGATTGCTCTTGTGATCACTCGGTGAGTCTATCATAATGAATTGTAGTTCAAAAAGTCATCAATACAATTTTTATGCTTTCTCATTCAAAGTAATCCATGACGTCTGTTGCTTATTGCTAACAAATTAATAAGTCAATTCCATAATTTATAAGAGTGTTTCAAACGGTTGATATGGCCAAAAATCTAGAAAATACGTTGTGAACGAGAGTGAATGGTGCATATGAGGCTAACACATTCGAAACAAGCGTATATCATCTCATTTTATTGCTTTCGATTTAATTTTTGATGATTCGTCGGTAATTTCAATCGTCGTTTATAGTTGTCTAGTGAAAACAAAGATTTCATAAAGTACGATACGTTCGTCTATAAGAAGGAAAATATTGAATAAACCGATGATCGGGGCTAAATTTGTAAAGAACAAACAATTATACTTTATAGTGAAGTTTCGTCAAACTTGATTTTGTTACTAAGCATTAAGCAATGAATGTTTCTCAGTGATAGAGTCGTTACTGAAAGATCGATGTAAAATATTGTTATTTAATGCAACCATTTCATTATTACTGCATTAGAAGTAGCAGATACTTGTCTCACACAAAAAAAGATCCTTCCAGAGAGAGGAATGAATGAAATTAGTCATTTAATCCCATTTCTGGTGCTATGGCATTCAGCAGTTTTTTTTTCCGGGAAAGGTGAATATGAATATCTTTCCTTGAAAGTGGTATGTGATCCCTTTGGAATATGCAGATGAGATACGAAATGCAAGGAGATTCAAGGATGAATTTCTTGGAGACGAAAGAAAAGATGAGTGTAAGATCTTTTAGGGATATGACGTTGTTAGTGCAAAATAAGAGAGTGGGAAAAATATAGATTATATGAGTGTAAGTAATCTCAAAGAAATATTTTAGCTGTATAACTAGAATCGAAAAACTGTATAACTGTATAACTGTATAACTTTAGCTGTATAACTAAAAGAGTTTTTCACGATGGCAATAATTTGATGCTAAATGGAACAAGCAATCTTCTCTTTTCATTTAAACAGAACAAAAAGAGTACATTTCTCATATACGAAAGAAATATATCACACTCGTAACGGCACGAAGAGCAATCCATATGTTATATTAACTAATCATAAATATAAATTAAATGTTGTATGGAAATAAAGGCAAAACACAAAGAAAAAAGACGAAAGGCGTAATGAAGCAGAAAATATTGAGAAAGCTTACAGCAATGGGGCCCTAATTACAACTAAGTGAATGTCGAAAATGCTTTAATGCACTAAAAATAATATTAGATTGCCAACTGTGCTCGAAGTTTATGGCCACTTATCGGGTAAATAAAGATAAGAACTATTGGAGAGTGGAAGATTTTTTTGAAAGTAAATAAAGCAGCAAATTTAATGCGTTTATCTTTCATTAAAAAAATATGCGAGAAAATTTCGTTTTCTGACAATAATAAAAACTATTTCAAGGTTGGAATTAAATAGGATTAAAAATTACACATTTAGAAGACCAAACATTGCAAGCAATAAGTTCCACTATAACCACATATCTCTCTCTCTCTTTTTCATCTCTCTCTCTCTCTCTCTCTCTCTCTCTCTCTCTCTCTCTCTCTCTCTCTCTCTCTCTCTCTCTCTCTCTCTGAAAACCGCATCTTTAAAGAGTTGGGAATTGTTGAAATTGATTTCCCCTTACCTAGATTAGCAATAAACAATTATCAGCACTAAATTCGATAACGGCTGCTTGAAAATAGGCAGCTAGTAAGGTTGTTCTTTAAAAAATTCTTGAGCATTGGAAGAGAAACGGGTAGAAGAGAGGAACAATTTCAGGTGGGAACTAAATTTTGAATACTCAAGCAAAACGATCAAGAAAGAAAAGAAATCCGTCAATTTCGATAGGAATAGAACATGCGGGAAGCACTTCACATCTAATTACCATAACTATTGCATAGGAATGATATTTGCATAGGAATAGGAATGATATTTACCGCTGAATAGAGCAGTCACATCCTTTCGCCTGGAATGATGGCTTAGCTTGTGATTAGCTTGTGATTATGTGTAAATAATTCATCAGCCATTTAAGCCCGGATGATAGCATCGGACAAACTTTCATTTACGGATTCTATTCACCATAAAGCTGGAAGCGAATGTTTCCTTCAGTATATTTTTGTTCTAGATGATATATATATATATATATATATATATATATATATATATATATATATATATATATATATATATATATATATATATATATATATATATATATATATATATATATATATACAAAGCAGAGATTCATTTATTTATTTATATTTTTACTTTTATGCTTATTTCGGCATTTACGTCCTGTTCATAGATATCAAATGATGCAACAAGGCAGAAATGGAATTAGCAAATGGAATGAAAGAAATATGCCAAAATAAAAAGCAACCAAACTGTTCCAAACATATAATTCGCACAAAGATCTAGTCACCATTATCTGCTACTGATGTGCACACTAATAAATATAGTTTAACGACCAGTTTATATTTAAATTCCAATTCTTCTCAATTGTTGAAAAAATTATTAATCCTCTAAGACTTTTAGGTCGTTCTCGACTCCCAAAATACAGCAAATCGGCACAAATGAAGAAATTAGATGAGTTGAAGCTTCAGTGGATGTCTTCAGCATTCTCTTCGATCTTATAGTAAGCACTTCACAGCAGCCCCGCCTTGCCAGTCGTGAATCAATCAATGTTGCACGTACGTAGTAAGGATTGTTTTTAGCTTGCACTCAGCTATCATCCTCGACCCACAGAGAAGGCCTAAGCTTTCTCGGTGATCAGCAAAAATGTTTCGGGCTTAGGGGAGAGGAAGATGTCCAATTTCTTACGACTTACTAAATGTGGTCTCTTGTTGATACTTTTATTACTTGCATTGATCCCTCGCAACAATTTTCAATTCTATCTCCCATTTTTTCGCACTCATCTTAAATGAATTCCAGTATAACAAACCTTCTCCCAAAAAAAAGTTCATCAGCTGCAAAATCAGTAATTAAGGGCGTTCTCCATAGCTAATTTCAATCATCTCGCCAAATCGTGCACAAATCAATTTTCACACTGATAGGTGATATCGTAGGGATATCAAAATAAATCTTCAAACGATGCTTCTTATCGTTAAAAATTCCTCCTCTAGATTAATAAATTCAAATTTTCTCCAATAAAACCAATCATAAAAATAGTTTTTATTTTCTGTCGAAAGTTCCTCTCAATACTTTCATCATTCAACGATACTCAAAAGCGATACTCCAAATTGTCGAAATTTTATACCTTTCTCGATCACTATCAATGTGGTAAATCTTTATGGAAATTAAATGAAAAGTGAAAATTATACGGAATTTTTTAAATTATTTTTATCCACTTAATGAGCTCTTTTATAGATTTCACTTACCAAAATATTCTGCAACGAAAATAACGCAATAAATTAGATAGTGAGGATATATCATCGAGAACCGCGTTTTATTTTTTAGTGAATGTTTGATGTATATATTAAACAATGTAGATAACGCAGATCAACATTCGCAACATGTCGTCGTTTGATCAAAATCCTGCAATATGAGTTTTTGCTCGAATATTTCTGGCATCTGCCTAATAAAATATGGTATTGTGCCGATTGAGAGGTCGGAAAACATTGAGTACAGATGTATATCAAAAACTAATTCGCAGATTGATGTAATATATGGCATATAATTTATAAGATCTCTAGGCGACTTCAAATTTTGCAATTTTTTCTATCATATTTTCTTCATTCTCGCTCATTCGGAAGCATTTCCCAATAATTGCAATCGTATTTTCTGTCGTTCAATTAGAAAAGAAATTTACTACACTAGAAATTGATATTTTTTGAAAAATATATTCAATCAGTTAGATATTTTTGAAATTTTTCTCTCTTACAAGTATATCCATTATTAACGCTTCTTGAGCCTTAATAAATTCTTCCATAAATTGTCGAACACCATCCTGTTGATATGAGTCTACTTCATCGAATTTTAAAACGCTTCGAACAAAATATGTCCCATTATTAAGAAACAAACTTTTTTTTTCATTATGCGAACTAGCGGCTTTCCGTGAATCGCCTTAGGAACAATAGTCGTTTAAAGACCTGAAAAACGCCTAAAATTTTTCTACAAATAAAGATTCGTGTATCCATCACAATTTTCACTGCTATCCCTCCTAGATGCGGCAACGTTGTAAATGTCGGGAATTCAGAAATGTGGATAATGTCGTCAAATTGGTGTCAGCGATTGAATCGGCGAGGTCTTTTTTTCAATCCTTATACGGACGTTTCAATAAAACATCAATTGAAGCATCGGATAGAACTAAAATCAATCTTCTAAACGAAAATTCTAAGAAAAACTATCGAAAATATTATGAATGGATTAATTAATAAAAGGAAGATATGATTGTATGCCCAATAAATGTGACATTGAATAAAAAGCTGAAAATTTTTTAAAAAGTTTTTGAAGTATTCTGGCGAAATTCTTTTTTTTTTTTGCAAAATTTGCACAATATTCACGAATGCAAAATAAAAGTTTTTAACGATTATTACACATTGAATGTTCGATGAGTAGCATCAATTGCACGAATTCTCAAAATGCTTTGACTTTGAGTGATACATCTTCGCTAATATTTACTTTGCATTTTACTCGGTAAAAAAATGTTCGCCTCTATACAAATATTTTTTCTCCATCGGATACAGGTTAATTACCAGGTGGAAAGAGAATTAAATAACTACGAGTAATCTCTAATTCTTTATGACAGATTATTTGAAATTAAATACATATCAATCCTCAGAAGCATCATAACTTCGTGTAGGTGTTAAGACGTACAAAAAAAAAAATATTTTGTTATTGCGTACTTCTTTGCGATCTATCGTCCCCAACGTGACAGGCAGCGATTGTGAGGGCAATGCATTGTTATATGAGTTCTAGTTCTTGCTACGAACGTTGATTGCTTGCACTAGATGCTAACAGCAAAAAAAAAAAAAAAAAAAAAACAGACAGCCGACTGCACTGCTTAAAGATGCTAATAATCAACGGGGACTTTCTCTACCTTCCGCAATAATTTCTTAGCTCCTTCTTGTCAGAAACGACATCGAACCGCTATCCCTTAGCATAAATTTCTAGCATAAAACAATCACAGATCCATCAATCATAGGAGTGAAGTCTTTTCCTCCTTTATATTACTATTAAAGGTTCCATGAAAAAAAAAACCTACAAAAGTTGTGAGGAATTCACTGCAATTATTTTAAACACGTCATGCCAACCCTAAACAAAGCACTAGTTTCTATAGCGTCCTCTTTTTGCATTGTAATTTCTATCAGCCTGCTATACCTCTTTTGTCTTGTCCGCAATTTTCCATTTAATTGCAGTGATGCTAACGTCTCTTCAAAACTCGTTTGCAAGAGGAACCAAGCAGGAACCTAAAATTCGTTTTTTTATTCAAATTCAATAATTGGGACTAGCGAATATATTATCGAATTTCTGCCATATATGATGAACAGCAACGGGATTTAATTCCTGAAAACAATTTTACATCAGCTGTTTAATCACTCATTCTCGACATACGATGATGGAGCACTTTACACCCCCGTTATCTTATTCATCGAAATGCTTGGTGCACTCCAGTATTTTATCACCATTTTACGAGCGTATATGACAAAGGAAATCCCTCGACGTGTTATCGTCTCTATCTCTTTTGTGACCAAAAGAATCCCGTGAATTTCTCGAGCAATCTCTTACCCCAGTAGGCAAACGGTTGACTACTAAATGCACTATTCTTGAATCAGACAACTGAGGATAATGAACTTCCGAATACAAGTGTACATTTCGTTCTCAGAATTTTTCGGTATACAAATAATTTCTCTGCGATGAAAAAGAAGGTGGTTCTAATGAGGGGGAAGAGGAGGGGTGGGCATATTGGGAGAAGGAGTTGCTAAGAAATGCGAGTCATGTAGAAGTTTATGGGAGTGTTGCAAAGCATATTTAAGGAGAGGTTTCGTTCACAATTATACTGTAACAGTGCAAACCTTTTCTCGTACTTTATAAGATACGCATTCTTTAACTGTAAACTACAACCAATTGCTGCCTATTGGAGAACACTTCACCAACGGTTCAAGATGGGAAAAGTTTTTCATGGCTTTATCTGGTCTACAAATGAAATGTATAATTACATCTTTAATAATAAAAAGCACGAATTCGTGTTATATTCCATTAGTGAATCTAAAAATAAAATTCTAAATGAGCAAAAAACTCTCAAAATATCTAAGAAAGTTCCGTGAAATTTTTTAGCAAATATTTTCCCAGTTGATCAAGCCACAAAAAAAAATGATTAAATTCAACCATATCATAAGATAATATCTTATCAATCAAAAAAATCATTATTTCAATGAAAAATATGATGAGTAGAAAATAATGAAGATGGAGAAATTTAAGGTTTAGTAAAAGGTTAATAAGGAATAATCTATTGCAGAGAAAATTTTCTCAGCTTTATTGATGATAATTTTCGAAATTTTTTTTTTATTTCAGAAAATTATTTTTCCACTTTTTAAAACGAAAGATCGCCTATATGCCGAATTATTTTCATTTTTAGAATGGACGAAAAATATTTTCATTGCAAAGAATCCCTGCCGAAGAAAAAAAAAAACCATTTCAAAGGGATGATTTTCATGTGATAATAACAATAATTTAATAAAAGCAATATTCAACAATAGCAATAACTATTTACAGCAGCTAATAGTATTGTCTCCTAATGGCACTGTTAGTCAAATATTTCTTTAAACGCATTCCTCGATTACTCTTACAGGAGCTTAGGCTAGGTTGATTTTCTCAAACTCTCGATTCTTGGAATAATTTAGCTTCTCGTATCGGTCAATCCATTGATGCTTCATATCAAAGAATAAATAAACTTAGATATAAAAACAAATTTTGTGATGTTCATTATTTTGATGCATCCTAATTCTACGATAAATTAGAATAGGCGATAAGCATTTTTTTAATTTTTCCACTAAATTTCTTCCTATTTGAAGATATTAAAGCTGAGTTCGAAATTCAAATTGCAAACGATAACCACCATCAGTTTTAGTTGATTATATTTAGGGAACTTTTTTACGATGGCATCTCGACATTTCAATTCTTGAAGTAAATTCCCTTCATCGAATATATCTATTTCAACTATTTCTTTCAGTGCAAGCCATTTAGTTATCCTGCTTTCAGCTTCTACGTGAATTAATTCAGGATTTCATGGAATTTCATCATCCTTGCAATTGCTTATTTATTTATTTCATTAGTAATAATTCAAAGTTTATAGAATTTTGCATAGCATCTATAGAATTTTTCCGCTTTTGCAATCACTATTTGCAATCTTTATTCATCATTTCATGCAACATGTCGAACTTATTGAAATAATCACATATTTCCTAACTTTTTCGAGCAGACTTATTTTCTAATGAAGGCATTTGAAAGAATGCTGCATCCATATTAACTAAATTCACATACAATTTTGCGATTTCCAAGTAACTAGTATGCGGCGATTCAAAGCATTTCGCGCTATATACACAAATCAATGTAACACTTCTTTTCAGCGCATCATGATCGCCATTGACCGATTATATGCATTTTGCATCTAAGTTCATATTGAAAAATATTCTCCCATTTTATTGGTTGTAAATTTCCTCTAATCCATTTAGAGTGTAATTATATTTTTATTGCTTCCCATTATGAAAAGCTGATCGTTTCTTCCTGTTATATTTAATGATACTTGGAAACTCGAATTTCGCTCCTTATAAAAAATCTCTTCCAACTTGTTTCCTCTTATTTTTAGTATTGCATTCGCCTATAAAGTCTCATATTTTTCTGCGCGCATTTCATTATTTATTTATTTATTTATTATTTATTTATTTATTTTATTTATTTATTTATTTATTTATTTATTTATTTATTTATTATTTATTTATTTATTTATTTATTTACATACAATTTAAATTTGCATTTATACTTCGGGGATGTTTTATTTTACCTTCCTGAAAGAACTATTGCTCAGAGATAGTTCTCAATAAATAGGTGACTTTGCTACCGAATATCGTTAATGACTCTTCATCGATCATGGCAGAGGAAAGAAAACATGGTGATGCCAATTTCTATAAATTGCGGCAAAAATCACTTATGTTCGGCGGTATAATTCCGAGCTTCCTTTTCGGATGTCGTTTGTATAAAGTGTGCAATAGCTGAAGTTTTGAGGAATGTTCTTCGTAGCATCGTCGAGGATACGCTCGGTCCAAATATTTTGATGTAACATGGGGCACTTTACTTTTACGTAACACAATAGTGATTCTCCGTATTCTTTCGCGATATTCTGATACAGCAACAATTATACCTTCTGTACCGTTAAACGGTGTTGTGAGCGCTTTTTTGGCCATTTCGATTTCGACTTTACTGACTTGTTCGTTCTTCTGATGTGTTTTCTCATGGCACATTTGTATTTTGTAGCTGAATATATTGTTTGAAGGCAGAATGCTTAGATTTGGACAACGATGCATCGTATGTGCTCACAATCTTTGTGGATTTCTAATCCTGCTATTGTTTCGAGACGATGGCACTGTTGTATCCACAGTCTAACGTCAAACAGACAAGGTAGCCAATAGTGGCGATACTAATGAATGTGATGTCCAGAGTGAAGATGATTTGCAAATCGAGATGAACAATCTCAACATGCGCTAAAATTGGGCGAAACGCATGGTTAAAAATATGACTATTTTGAATTCAGTTTGGTAAGTTATTGGAGGCAACTTCATGATGAACCACTCTAATTCAGTTCTTGCCGAATGTCTTCGTTAACGACGAACATTTTTTTTTTGCTGCATTCAGTTCCTACTCCATATTTCGTCTACGAAATGCTATCGTTGGTCGGTTTCGACCGAAATGGGTTTAGTTTTCATCGAGTGTCATCAATTTCGCGTGCCAATTATGAAAATTCTACCTGTTTCTTACTTTAATCACATTCCGAAAAGTTTTCTTCTAATAACAAATATTTTTCCTATAGACTTCAACATCAGGTTTTGTATTTTTAAGCTACTCAACGGCGCTATAATTTATTTTTCTCGAAACAAACTTCGAAAATTTGATTTTTCTGTTTCAAATTTATAGCTGCAATTGACGTAATACTTCGAAAGAAAAGAAACTGCCAATTTCATCGTATTAACTTTTGTCTTTAAAAACTTTCATAGGGGAGATTTGAAATATACAAGATCAGTCCCTTTGATAAAATTTGATAAGGTAGTTGGCAAAAAAAAACAGTCAAACTGGACGAAATTTGCTCGACATATGCACGGATGTGCAAAGAATCTGATATTCTTTCTTATCAATGCTTTGAACATGTCAAATCCACAAATTATCACAATAACTCGAACACAACAAATGCATCTGCGCAGTTCAGCCAGCTTAGCCAACTTTGTTCAACTTGTCTAACTTTTCGTTATCACGACTAAAGCTCCTTCGCTAGTCTAAACAAGTCGCTGCATTCCGATGTTTCTCGTCATCATCTGCTTAGGTGGTGTATGTGTATGTGTATGTGTGTGTGTGTGTGTATGTGTGTGTATGTGTGTATATGCGCATGCATATACGCACGTGTACTATGTTCGTGATAGGCTCTATCCGGTTGCATTAAGCATCAAATCAATAACGTTACGCAACTTTTCTAAAGTTTGTGGAGATTTTTTTTTTGCGTGATAGAATGAAACCCATATCAACTGTTGAATCAGGCTATTTATCTCTAAAAGCGTTATATGCATTTAAATTTACCTCATGTTTGCATCTCTTCTCTAACCGATCCGCTCGTATCCTACACCCATCTAATTGTTGTTCTAGAGATAGTATGGTCAAAACAAATGTGGGAAACTGCGAGATGATTTGACGTGACATGCGCTTCAGTATTTCACTTGTCATGTGAATCATCTTCATGTATCTATCACTAACTTATTGAAATATGTATATTTGTCACTTTTTTTTTACCATTTTCGTATTTTTTAACCATTCTCAAAAATATTTACAATTTTCTTAACTTATAAAGTTACCTTTTCAATTATACGTTATTAAGCATTTATGTTGGGATTGATTCGACCGCTTCTACTCATCGTTTGCGAAAGAATAGTTTTTGAACGCATTGAATATTTGCTTTTACTGCAGTTTATAATGTCGGTGTCTGTCTGTTTGTATGCAAATTTTTGTCTTATTTTCTATCTTGTAATTTTCAACTTGGAAAGCACTGAAGCTAAACTTCGTTAGACTCCCATAGTTAGCGTTTACGATCATCATTTTCGATTATAGCGAATAGAAAATGATTTCTTCACATAAATTTACTCACACCCTCTTTAAAGAATTCATTTTGACTAGTCGAATTTTTCTTCTAATAAAACAGTTTGCCTTATTTTAATGTTGGATTTCATAAAAGAAATGCCACCTCTCTAATGGTGTCAATTTTATTGTTGTATGAAAAGTGTTAAGAAATTCCTTATTGTTTAGTTCAACTCTACTATAAAAAATGCATTTGTTGTTTTTTTTTTTATTATTATGAGTGAAATTATCCCGAGGAATTTCTTAAATTTATTCATTATATTCACTTATCAACGAACGAAAATGATGAAAAATTTTTACTTTTCGCGAAAAAAAAAACCAAAAGTTTCATTATTATATATTATTGAATAAATAAATTAATTTCGGAAATTCATTATTTATAACGAAACAACGATGAATTTTATTTACGCTGCTTAAACGTTTATTGTAAAAATAAACGTAATTAATATTTATTACAAAAATAATTATTAATAATAACTCAAAAATTTTTAAATATTTAATAAATTCTGAGTAGTATGAA
Source organism: Ascaris suum (assembly GCA_013433145.1). NCBI lineage: Eukaryota > Metazoa > Nematoda > Chromadorea > Rhabditida > Ascarididae > Ascaris > Ascaris suum. Next base: position 2,192,082 of record CM024182.1, on the reverse strand, counting down.
ATTGAATAGTATATAATTATATCTTAGTAAGTTTCACATTAATAAATAAATTCTATATTGGTCGTATTTATTTATCTTTCATCGTCAAATATTCCAAAAGAAAAGTCGATAAATGAAGGCTAAATATGCAATAAAAGATAAAAATTTTTTACCAAAATTTAGTTTTTTTTTTTCTTTTCTTTTCTTTTCTTACGCTATCTTTTTTTAGATTTGTGTACCGATTGTGAAATGAAACACAGCATTTTGTTGCGGTATGATAATAATAATGAAAATTATATGGTACTACTCTTTCGTGATACTCTATTTTTCAAATATTAGCTTGTTCAACTAGAAATATAGTACCATAAAAAACCTTGATCATATATAATTTACAACGATTATATTAGTCATTACAGAGAGTTTTCTTTCACTCTTAGATAGCATATTTCAAAAAAAAAAATTTTTTTAAGCGCATAGAAAATTAAATCTTTATAGTTTATAGCAAATTTCCATTACAAATCTTTTCAAGTATTAGCGCTTCTTCGTTCTTTAACCTCATGTTGCATAATTTTGAACCTGCAAAAAAAACGGCACATTTCTCGTATTTGGTAACTGAATCTAAAGCATCTCTAATTGAAATATTTTCAAACGATTGTTATCATATATTTCGAGCTATCCCGTTACTTTCATACGACTATATAGATTGCTAGCATGCAAATATTTAAACAACCATTAGTAAACTCGAAATTCTCTCACTTTTTTTTTCTTCGGAAAATATTTGTCGCTTTCATTTCTTCTCCGATTTTCCTCTTCCTTCCTCAAAAAAAAACCTCTTTCTTCCATCTATAGAACTTACTCGACAAGCTCATCAATGCAAAATTTCAGCAATTTATGAGGAGATATTATGCGCAATCGTGAGAAACTTGCAATAGCATCAACAACACTAAATTAGAAAGTTACCTATTTGAATAGCGTGTGTAAATATTCGTGCTTGAATTTCAATATCAACGCGGTTCAAAAATAATGAAATTCACAAATGGAGCTTAGTCACGCCAAATGAAGCAATATGATATAAATGTTTGGTAAAGCGAAGCTACTAAGGAGCCATTCGAAGTAGTGTTCTAAGTGAAAATAAAAGTAAAAATTATTCTCATTTTCAATATTTTTTGATGTTTGATATTTTATGCTTTCGACTATGAAAATTTATTAGTTTTTATTGATCTTTCAAATAATTTTTCTTTTCGAAAATCGATGTTTTTTCGTTGAATTTTTACATTTACACATTCTTTTCAAGTAGTTTTTATAATCGCCCCATAAATTTCGATAACACTTATCAATAACGTTTATCTATTATTATGCATATTTATTCATATTGAGAACATTTGAAGAGCAATTTTCTTCTCTAACTTCCAAAGGATTTTTCATCGATTTTTTTTTTCATTTAAACGCAATTAAGTAATTTATTCTAATTCTAACGAAATTTCTAACGAATAAAAGTGAAAATTTTAGGAATTTATGATTGATTACTATTCTTTTAAAAAAATTTACACTCTTGCATAAATTTTTATGGAAGTTTACACTGTTTTTTTTATTGCATTTCTCTATTATTTTTTGAAAAATTGAATTTTTTAAAATCACTAGAAGAAATTCATATTAAAGCAATGGGAAATTTGTTGACGAAAATTTATTTGATATTCAGTTTGTAATGTTTAGGATTTGAAATTATTACATGAGTGAAAAAGAAAAGGGTTCACCTCATATATTTTGAGTTTAGATTCAATTTCTTTTTTTTTTTGACTACATCATCGATGGGCTCACCTAATGGTGCAATACGATCAGTGATGTTAGATTGAATTTGTCATTAGAAGAAAGAGATGAAGAAATAAAACTGAACAGGTTGGCAGGTGTAAACTGGACAGGAGATGGTACAAAAATATTCACTACTCCATTTCTTTCCGGAAACATTTTAGGACGAGAATATTAGATAGAGGATTGAAGGAGAAGGTATTTCGATGAGAGATCCTAAGATCACCACTATCTATAGTACTTTATTTAGGTCGACGATTAGAGAATTATCCATGTATATGTTCTTCATGATTAATTAACGTTAACTATTCTCAACAGAAATTTTGCTATTTATTGAGAGTTTCTTCAATTTTCTTTTGCTTCAATTTTTCAAAATAACGATCGAATATTTTCAACAACGAGTTAAGTCGTTACATTAAAATCTGTACGAGTCCTCCTACCTATTTACGTGCCGAACAGTTTTATTATTTACGCTCTAAGATCACTCAATTATACATCACTCTATAAATAAAATATTTATTGACTTGAAGATTTATTGGAATTTCCATAAATATAACACAAAAATTCTCATTTCATTTCGTTATTATTGTTGCACCTGGCGCTAATTCAATTTTTTATTACCGTATCGTAAAATTGTTTTGCAAAAGTGCATAAAGATGACATTTAATATGTGCATATTTATAGCTACCCGTGTGTTGAAAAGTTTCAAATGAGGTAATCACTGCCTCACTGATTGTGATGCTATGAAATTTCTTTGGTATAATGAGCGATAAATGAACACCTCTCTATCCTCCTATATTATAAATCACGCTAATCCACGAACTTATGGACATTTAAGAGGCGCAAAAATTTGCATATATTTCATGCAGATCGATTTTTTTTAGCGGTCAGAATGATTGGCATATGATGAGATTAGTTTTCGCATATTACTTTTTACTGATACTGATATATTATTTTTTTCGTAAATTTTACTGAGAAGATAAAATTTTCTTAGTAAGTTATACTTTGTAGCTGAAAAAAAAAAGAAGAAATTAACTGCTTAAGCGAGTAGGTAAGGAAAGCGCATATCGCGCCAACCGTCTTTGCATGCGTTTCCAATCTCTTAAAATTCTCCTCAACGCTAATTTTTGCCTCATTATTTGTTGGCAATCTTTGTTGTATCTCCACTCATTCGACGAACTATAACGATGGAATATAACTCAACGGTGAAATTTAACAATTTTTTGTGCATTGTTGTGAAGAAATATGAGCATTTATTGTTGTGCAATTGAAATGAATGCTAAAGAAAATTATTCGTATTCATTCCATCTTCATTCCACTATCACGATTTTGGTATGTATTGCACCTCCATGAAATATATGCCAAGTGGTGATTTATCTTTGATATTTGTGAAGCTTCTAAAGAGTCTATGCGAGGACGTTAGTGGGTCTTCGTTTCAACGAAATCTCATCAACGCATGCATGGGACTACGTCAAAGAAGTCATACTTTTGGCTAAATTAATCCATTTGCCTCGTTGAAAACCACCGTGATTGCCGATCATGCGCCAATGGTGAGTGATCGAACGACGAAACGACAACGATCGCCTACTAAAGAATTGTCGATGGTTGCCATTAGCTTGACCTTTTATAAGCTTGTCTGGAAACCTTTGTGAGCAAAATATCGTATTGCAAATCCAGATTCCAATTTTGCAAAGCGCTTATATGTTTTGCTAGCTTTTTGCAATTTGCAAAGCGCGTGTACGTTGCATTTACGAGGTATATTAAGCTATTATCATATTTATGCTTATGTGCGTGTATACATCCGTATGTTTATATGCGATATAAATATGTCTGTTCTTGGCAACGCGGAAACCGCTGTAATTTGAGCTATTGAAATTAATAATTATAGTGCTCAAGACGAGGCGCTTCACCTTGAATCTCGAAAGGAGTCGCGAATATTTTTAAAATGCTCAAAAATTTGAAAACATTCACTGTGTTCGGCTTCAGCAATTTGCATTGATCGAGAAAAACTACGTGAAGAGGTGGCAGAAAGGTTTGCAAGATATGCGCTTTTACGTATCGCTTATCTAATCAACTATTTCCATGAATCGTCTATTAAAAAAATACGATGTGCAAAATATTGCATTCGTTTTTCGAAGCGAAATTCGCCTACTAGTACAGGTCATCTATATGGAAAATTCATTCTTTTTTTTTGTTTGAGCAGATGCAAACTTTAGTCAACTTTTTTCATATTCAAATATTTATAACTTTTGTTAATATCACTGAATCAGCATTTAAAAAGGCACAAAAAATTACCATATTTTGTAAATTATATCTCCATCCATGAATTTCTGAGTTCCAATTGTAAAGGTTTTTTGAGTTGAAAATACCACAGTAAGATGCAACGCATATTCTTACACATATTTATGCACCAACATGTTGCTATATTGATGCAATTTGTTGGTGAAAATTTACAAAAGCGCATAAAAACCGTTTTTGCTAAATGGCTCTTTGAAGCGATCAAATCGGCTAAAATGTGAAGACATTCTTTTATTATTTTTAAAGTCAAACTCATGAGGTTGATTGATCAAGGTGAGGAAAACCTGAGAACACATATCGGTTCAGGTCTTTCGATACGCTTCTCCATCTGTTTGCCTTTACGGAAATCGGCATTCTAAATAAATTCAATGAAACTTTTCGATTTTTATGCGCTTTGCGTTTTTTTTTTTTTTGCGTCATAGCACTACAGCAAAATGTCTGTCGATGTATGTAGCCGTCTGTCTGCTAGCTGAAGTTTTCAAATCATTTAAACTGTTGCTATGAAGTTATTTACAGGTAATGTACTGGGATCATCTCCTGCACAAAATAATTTTACTTCTTCCCAACCGACTGTACAAATTTCATTCAACGTATCGAAAAGGGGCAAAAAAAAAGCGAATTTCTTTCTTCAAGCAGTGAGTGAGCAGTTGGTTTTAAAAGAAAATTTCATATCATTTTCAGTGATGCAAACAAAAAGAAGAGAAATTGAGATTTTTCGTTTACGTATCCCCAATACACCGCCCATTTATTCCAGAATATCAGATGTCATTTTCCGTCCAAATGAAGTCATAGTAGTACCAAATGACACCTCTCCCCACCCCCCCCCCCCACCCCCACCGCAGACTAATATTTAAATTATTTAGTGGATACTTCTTCTTAGATATGATCCGATCGTTTCCGTCAATGAACTGGTGTAATTAACTTATTTCAAATATTTTAATATTTTCTCGCAAATTAACATACCATATCACCACTATTATATGCAAAATCATCGTTCAACATTTGCGACTATATTTATGTCATCGATAGCAACCTGATATCATTGAGTATAGGTTCAGATTTCATCAATCATCATGTGAATGTTGATTGCCCACGCGTTTAAATTGTGCCTCTATTTAATGCACACGAAGTCGTTACATTATTGCTGATATAAAAGATATTACTGCTTAGGCAACCTTCTAGGATGCGATTCCTCCTTTAGACATTCATGGGTGAATTCTTGTAAAACAAATTCGGCGCGCAATTTACAGCTTTACAGTTTAACAGTCACAGCAGATCGGTGGTTGTTGTCATTTTTTCCACATCCGTGAATGTGCTATAGTCGATGCTGAAAATTCGTCTCTAATTTGTTGAAAATGCTGAAAACGCTGCAAAAAAAAAATGTTAAATGCATAATATGCATTAGTTTTATGAAAATAGAAATAAAAATTCCGATTAGAAGTGAAATTTGCTGATGATACTTCCATACATAGAATGAGTTTAATTGTAACTTCAACGTCTCTAACTGATCGGCAAACGGCAATCTGATACATAATGACTCCGGCTATACCAAGGATATTAGTTGGTGCATTTCTAAACACGTAAATATACACAAATAACATTATGCTGTTATTGTGTCAAAACTATCAAAACTGTTTATTACTAATCGTCGTTTTCATTGTTTAGTGCCATTTTAAAAGAAAATGGAAATTTGGGAAATTAGCTCCTATATTTTTTAAAATTATTCTATATATTTATAGTACGATCGAATAGACGAATATATACTTTTGCGCTCTTCTATTTTTCTTTTTTATACTTTATCTTTAAGGTGCAAACCTTATTGTAAAAGCGTTTTACAAACGGATTATATAATAACAACAATATTTCTAATATTATTATCCATACTAGTAATCTTATCATTGACTATTAGTGCTATTCTATTTATCTAATACAGTAATATAGGTGGAAATAAGAAAAAGTTGTACTAATATATATCTAAAATTTAGTTTATTAATGATTTAGTTGTGGCCAATTGTGGCCAATTTTGGCATCAATTCTTTGCAATCATCAGCGCATTCCATTTTAAAATTTCCAGCATAAATTTTTAAATAAATATGGCGCGCATTTTCCGCAAGAGGAATTAGCGTCATTATTATGCTTATTGTTGTTCAATTTTTTTTTGCTCCCTCTTACGTGATTACATATCGCGCAAACAAAAATGAATACATTTTACACTCTCTTTGAAATTATCGAACATTGTTTTTCGACAATAATTTGCATATACAATACGTGTCGGTAGTTTATTTAAATCGTAGTTTGATCTTCGAAACAATTCAACTTGGGAATGCAAATTTTCATTTTGTAATCTACGCCATAGGTGATTCTTCTGCTATAGAGCTCATTGATGGACGGCTCAAAGCAAAGAAATGTTGGCAGCGGAGTGCATCTGCGGTAGCTCAGTGCTAAGGCACTTACGGAGAAAGCAACAGACGTCAGGTTGCTAACGTCTGCGAGCAAAGTTTCACTGCCCATCAAACAGCGGTAATCGTTGGTTCATTTAAAATATTAGTGCATTTTCGCGCACATGTAACGGTCTGCTTCCCTTGGCTCGTGCAGTCGTCCAGGTCTCCTTGAGGATCTGTACCTTCTGTCGAGATGCAATTGAATAAACTGCGAGACGACACAGATATAAGGTTAATTATACAATAAAGTGACAAACAAGTAGGGCCTCGTTCACAAGGATGGCTTCGATCGTCGGCACGATCCCGTAGTCGCATATGGCGAACTCCATGCTGCTGCCGATCTCCTCACGCACTCCAGCGTCCGCATGTAGGCCCAGTTTGCCTTAAGACCAGTCTGGAAGATGGAATGAATAGATGAGCACGTCAGCCCCTTTTACCTCTCCAGATTCTGCCCCAGGCTAGCCTCATGACACATACTCGGTTGTTTGATCTGCCTGCATAGTTCGTTTTCTTTTAAGAAAGGGGAAAATTACCTAAATTGTGGCTTTTTTGGCACTCTAATTGGATTCTTTTTTTTGCAGATTTTTATGGCTAATTGAATATAATGCCTTAATTACGGACCGTTGGATGATTTTTTTGCGCTGATTAATCTAGATTCGGAAATTATCATACTTCTCAGTTCAAGTGTTCAAAGTTTATTCTAAAATTCTTAAAGGTTTTTCTTATGAAAATTGCGCTTTTTTTTGAAAATTTTGCTATTTTTCTCGAAATTTTCACCTTTTTTTGCCAAATTTTGATTTCTTCTTATTTTTTATTTCTTTTTACTTTGTTTTACCTCATTTATTTCTTTACTATAATATATTATTGAATGGATTTCAGGAATGCAACGGTTTTGAATTATGCTAATTTTTTTTTTTGAAATTAAGTGAAATATAAAATTTCAGTTTGAAATTATTTTGCAATTTTTTTTTCAAATTTTTCTTGCCGGAATTTTTGCACTTTTTCATTAATTTTCCACTGTTTTGGCAACATTTTTATTAAAAAAAAATTTGAATTTGCATTTAGTTAGAAATTTTCCACCTTAATTGTAAATGAGATCTCTTTAGTGAATTCTTGAAAATGTGGAAATTTTCGTATTTTTATTTTCTTCGAAATTCCTTCTTTTTTTTCAATTTTTTTTTTCATTTTTCCATTTCAATTTTTCTCATCTCAAAATATTTTTCCATTCGAAATATTTTCAATTTTTTTTTTAAAATTTGTTTGTTGGAAATTTATTTATAATCGTTTATTTCATTATTCTCTTAAGTGGATTTTTTTTTAGTACAATGAAGAATGTTGACTATTAATGTTAATATCGACTTCAAGTAACATTTAGTGGTTCAATAATAGCCTAACAACATCGTTGTATTGATATTACGAAAATAACCTATAAATAAGTAATAAAAGAAAAATCTTTTCTTTCATTTAATGAGAATTTTCAAGTTATTTTCTTTACGTTAGTGTTTTCTTTCTTTCAAGATGTCATAAATATTCCCGAGAATAAGGCAATTTTCTCTCAAAAAAAGGCAATTTTTTTTTGATAGTTTTTTCATTGATAACTTTTTTTTTTACTCAAATGGTTCATTGTAAATATTTTTCAAATTGCTATGAATGTTTTAAAATTTCTTCGTTTAAAAAATTCGAAATGTTTGAATTTATCCACTTAAATCGTTCGTAATAATTATCCTCAGCAGAAATATTCTATTTTGATTGTGCCACTTTTATAGCTCAATATCTTCATTATCGCATATTTATGGATATCATATCGCTTAGATGAGCTATCGATTAGACTCGACGAGTTAAAGAACACTGCTCATATTTGGCCATTCGATGAGCCAAGAAAATTGTCCAAAATTTGGCCAAAAATTTCGCCTAATCAATATGAAATTAAGGAATGGATGAGATATAAGAAAGAAATAATTTTTGGAAGACGAGTGTTTTGTGTTGTTTCCTTCTTTTCTTATTGCTGATTTAGAGAAATTGAATACGTTTATATTATTGTTGTATTGTTTACCCTTATTGCATTTCGCTATTAAAAATTATAGCAATATTATCGAAAAATTTGCATAACCACTAGGACGCTGTTACCTCATATTACTAATAGATCTACTCTTATTTACGTAACACTCCTACATGATAATTGGTTTGTACTCGTTAGTGAATGTGTGCGCGCCTAATTTACTTATTAAGGCGTTTAATTGGTGTTCTCATAACTGACGTAGCTAAATTTGCATATTTTGCATATTTGATGGGAATTCATGTGGTTAATTGCTTGATTAGTTCCCATATCTACCGAAACAGAAAGGCTCCAGAGGCTTGTTTATATTCGCGCATATATATGTAATATCCGATGAAGCTTTTGGCCGCTTTCATTGAAAAAGTCGTTGTCTTTGATGCACACTGAATATTTTTTAAAAAATTTGCAAACACAGTGTCATGTTTCATTCTTTATTTTTTAGTCATTGTACGAAAGCGGAAGTGAAAGTATTAAATGGCATATGCAGTGCGCAAAAAATTCAGAGGAATACACATAGCGCAAGTATGCGAAAATATCTAAGAAACGAACAGTGGATTGAACAATCAAAGAAAAAGAAGCACAAATAAAATACTTCAGTAGATTTCCTCCCGCAGATATAAAGGTTTCAGGTAGATAATTCCCGGGCAAATGGTACCCGGAAGTTTAGTTTATAATTGCATAGGTGGGCATTTTACTTCCCCTATGCATTCAAAGATAATTTATAGTTATATGTTTCATTAAAGCTCATTTATACCATTAGCGATAAGCAGTTTGGCTTTTCTAACAAAGAGATCAACTGCTTCTCAAATACGGCGATACTTAACGCCATAAACTCTTTTTATTAATAGAAGAGAAATAAATAATATCTCTTTTTTATATTTTCAGTCAACATTTTACACTTTATTACTGAAGTACACTCTCGAAGTAAGAGGCAGGTGTTGTTCATTTCAATTAATGAATTTCTTTCACTTCATCATTTAATTATAACTGTGCAATTTTTAACCACTTAAATTTCAGGTGTATTTCCTTGTTTGGTTCATTTTAGTGGCCGATTATTAGACGTACTATTCTCGACTTCCTAAGAAAGTTGTATGAGGGTAATAGTTGTAAGAAAGTCCAGATCTGATAAGGTTTGAACGAATTAGAATGAATTTATTTCAAACGTTTCAGATATTGTCCAAATGCCTGGGGAATAAATATGTGGTGATCACAAATTCAGGATCAATCCCTTCTGCATCCACTTTGGTATACCGTTGTAGGTGAATCACAACTCATTCGAGTAATGAGTGGAAAAGCCTTCAACTCAAATTCATGACGAATACTTTAGCATGCTTGGTTCGATCTAGATGCTAATGATCTTTTAAGGAATTAATTTTCAATGAATAACATTTGATTTTGACGATCATACGTGAGGTGATTGAAGTGATATTTCATTACGCTCTATCAGGTGATAGTTTCGAAGTGAATTTAGCAAACAATTTATCACTTATCGCATATTTGCATCCGTTTCAGCGATGATATGCTCTAGTAGTTAATCTTTTTTTTCCCCGGTTTCGCTTTTATAGACCGGATATATGTCCAAATGCTTCTTAATGAGAACAAAAATGGATCGAAATATGGCGTAAACTACTAATGCTTGACTGTTCATATGTTAAAAATGAACTCGAAATATTGCCGGAAAAAAATGAATATAATCGGCGATCATGCGGATTTACGGATTCTTTGAAATGGCAATTAATTGGGTGTTCGATTTTCAGGTGTACAATAGAAGGTGATCGGAAGATTACAGAATGATTGCATCGGAACATGCACCGTTGATTATATTATTTGCAGCGTTCATGCAATGCAACACAGCAATTGCAACACCATGTAAGTTGACGTACATGCATTACCAAGATTTATAAACCACTTCACTCAGCCATTGCATTTTTATTCGCTTTTGCAAAATTCTTTAGCGCTTGCACCTCTCTGTCTGTCTGTCCAGTGGTTTTGAATTGTATGCCACTATCGGGAGCTATGAAATTTGATGAGTAATGATATGCTCCTGCATCATATTCTATTCGCTGATAACTCACCATTGAAGATTCATTATCTTATGTGTTTCCGATCGGTTGAATGAAAATTATGCAATCGGTTGGAAGAAAGTATAGAACAAATTTTTCGTAAGAGATGCTTCTATTTCCTCGCATAGCAGTAATTTCATCGCGATAGTCATATATTTTGAGAAGTTGTAAACTTGAAGTACGAGACAAACAGCTGCAAACACCGACCGATTTTTCGCTGCAGTGCTACGATCTGAAAATTCGTCAAATACATGAAAATCGAAAACTTGCGTTGAGCTTATTTAAAACTCATATTTCTGCAAAAGCAAACAAACAGATGGAGAAACATGCGAGAAGAGTTAGCACGGTATGCATTCTTAGGTTTTGCTCACCTGACCAAAGGCTTACGGGTTTGATCTTAAAAACAATGAAAGAATGTCTTCAAATTTCAGCAGATTTGAACGCATGAAAGAACCATTTACCAAAAATGGCTTTTATGCGCTTTTGCAGGCAGATTCATACCTGCAAATTGCATCTATGCAACGCCGTATCTGTGCATAAACATGCGCAAGAATATGTTTTGCATGCTTTTATGGTATTTTCAACTCAAAAATCACTGAAATTAAAAGTGAGAAATTCAAAGATAGAGATATAATTTGTAATATATATTGATTTTCTATATTGTTCTTCATTTTGATCCATCGATTTTGATAAAAGCTATAAATATTTAGATAACAAAAATATTAGATACGGTTTCCATCTGTCGGATTTTTAGCTTGCATTAATTAGATCATCGAAATTAATGCAAACTAGAAATTAGATCATAAGAAATTATAGTAAGATCTTTTTTTTTAAAACGAGCCGACCATATGAGTGAAAAACAAAGAGCTATATCGTTTGCCATCTATGAGTTATTAAAACTATTCCATATATGTTCTCGGATATGCTTCTTCATACGTTTCTTATGCTGCAAAATAAAGTATCAAAAATGAAATAAATACCGAAAATATTAAAAAATTGAATATTTAGCTTATAGAAATTTCAATTATCTACTTTTATGATTTAATTTATAGTTGTTTTAATTTTAGAGATATGATACGTGATATGATTTCGTTCTACGAACGCCTAATTAAAAACTTTCCTAAGATCGATTTACAGTTTTACACCTATTAGTGTATTTAATGATTTGCCTCAAAAATCCTCTTGTGAGAATAATCTTTTTTTTTTCAATTGCAGTAGATGAGACAATTCATTTATCATTTTATAAAGTAATCGAAAAATGGAATTAATGAGGAAGTCGATATTTCTGAAATATAAATAAAATAAAAATCATATTATGATGAAGGAAAATATTGATGAGAAGAGATTATGCAAATGAGATGAACGAAGAAACGGCCAAAATATTTTGCAGCAGGAACAACAAAAGACAGAATAATCGTTGAGCGTCATTATCCATTAATGAGGCACGGAAATGCTGGATATCGAGCAATTGTTTATGGTGGATTATTGGTGCGATATCCTTTACAACCATGGAGAAGTGATTTAATTCGTCGGGAAATTAGTCCACAAATTGGAGCGAAACAATATTCGACAACTATTTTAAATACTTCACCTCGTAGCAGTTTTCCAATGATGGGTGGCATGTATGGATGAAGAAACGATTCGAATAGAACAGTTTTCTTTAGTTTCATATTTTTTTTTAAATTTATAATTTCGCAATAATTTTGTCATTCAAATATTCGCATTATTTGTAATTTCTTTTATATATCATAGTATAGTTTAGAAGACTGAAACATAATTGTGTTATCTCTGATATGCCGTCGATTTGAAATTGTAAGATCTTGTCGATCTCCTCTTAGTACTGCTGTTGTTTTTCTGTTGTTGAAGATGCTACGACGATTGAAGAACGAGACGAATTGATACGAAGCAACAAACAAAAAAGACCTATAGCTAAAGTAAACTTCCATCCGGTTCTTGTCAGGACCTTTCCCTTCTGATAACTTATAGCCTAACGAATTTCCTTCTTTCCATGACTGTGAAACCCTAGCACACACTTATTCTCCCTTCCATCCAGAAATACCAGTTTCTAAGTCAAACGCTTGATAAACGAAGTTCAAGCACAAAATATTTGCTATTCGTACTGTGTCCTGTTAAATAGACGGTAGCTGAACAGAAAATCGTCTTATAGAGGCAAGCTTTCTCGGTACTTTAGAGGAGTGACCATCCTTGAAGAATGGCCCCTCCGAAAATTGAAAGAAAAAATGGAGAAGCCAAGTCTTCTACTCATAGGAACATAAAGTTTATGTCGTTTTAAATTTTTTCGTTGTGAATCATTGCAAATTTATTGATGGAATAATAAATCCCTAGTGTCGCAGCTAAATACATCGTAGCTCAGTGTTTGGAGTTTTAGCAGGAAAACTAGATGCCGTGGGTTGGAGCAATTTTGGAGCAGCTTGCAAGCAACCTTTTTAGGTCAACAAATCCTTCACATTAATCCTCTCCAAGACCTCATTGGTTATAGCGTTCGAAAGCGAGTTTTCGACAATGAATATTCCTCTCTCTGATCCATCTTATATACTCCGATCAAGAAGCTCAACTTGATTCGATGTTGTTTATAGCTGCGATGGAAAAACTCGAAACTCGTAATGTTATTTATAAGATATTCTAATTTCTGTCACAACAGGCGATAAACGTATCGTTGTTGCCCGAAGCAATTTATGTTCTTTTGGATTCCTGCAACATTTGTTCAAGTTCTCTTCTTACATGCATGCAACACCTACAGAATGATCATTTAAAAGCTCAGGTAAAGCTATGTCGAGCACAATTTCATAGACCTCTCTTATGGACCGTATTTTCGCTGTATAGTCCAAACGAAGCAGATTATTGTGTAGTATGTTTTCATCAACTTGGACTATGATTAGACTTGAAATCGAAGTCGTGAGATTTATTGCAGCTATAAATGTAACCCGAATATCGACACAATATGAGAAGTTAATAAACATGCCCTATGAAAACTGTTGGCAAAGGCCGTGTTCAAAGTGATTCAGCCCTTCGATGCCTCTTACTTGTAACTTTTTCTACTAGATACGCTCAGCTACTACTATAAGCATGAATCATAAAGAGTCAACAATAATTTGAAAAATAAAAAAGAGAACTGCATGGGCGGAATGCACCTTCTGCCGTCCCTTTTCTCCTTTATAGCTTTTTTTTCCGAGAAAGCTATCATATGCACACAAAAAATGTTTGATAAATTTCCCATATACTCTAAGGTGATCGTAGATTATTTTCAAAGATCTTTGTACTTTGATTTTTTTTTTTCTTCGCAATAATCGTTCATTAATTTCAATTGATTCGTATTTTTTATTCTAAGATTGATTGTATTTTATTGTGAAATAAACAACAATTCGATTCTATTTTCTTTTTTTTTACACGTATAGTAATATGATAAATGAAATGGCAAAGCAATCATAACATCAATCATTTCATCAACGATTTTCATTGTTTCTTTTTTTTTTTAATGAACTTTTATAAATTTGCTTAGTGGAAAACCGTTATGGTAGCGTATGCGTCGGTCTATCCGTCTGCCTTTATATCCAGAAATTCCAACTCGGATATCATTGAAATCAACAGGAAATTTGATTGATGTAAACTACAAGTGATCCACTACACATTATATCAAGTTCCGTATGAATTTAGGACGCTCAATTAGGCCGAAAAACCTGCATAAATTGCACACATCGGTCGACCACAAAGACGCCAATCTTTTGCATCTCTGAACGGGCCAACAGGCTGATACAATATGAGAGCTACTTTATACACTTTATTTTTCGTCCATAACTTGTCAAACCGGTCGGTCAAGCAATCGATGCACAAAGACATATCTCATGTGCGATTCCCTTGCACGCTTCATTTGTCTCCCGATCACCTCCATTAAAAGCATGATGCTCGTATGCTTCTAACAACTTGATCATTGACAGAACGCGGTAAAACTGTTGCATGTTACTCTGCGCAAGTTAACGCAGAGTTCAACTACCGCTAGCGCATAGGGAGTCCATCCAAGAATGTAAAGGTTTCCAGATTTCCCACGCTGACGGACATTCGCGCATCGCCCGTCCCCACCATTCCCTTCCTCTCCAAATCATATCGGAAACCCATCAAACAATCCAAAGTCCTACAATTAACTGCATGTACAATAACAATCTATCGTTGTGTTATCCCATTTGTTGTAATAAATGTGCTCTCTTTCGAACTGAATAACAAAATCTAATGCTAAACGCAGCAAACATCCAAAATGACTCCATCTATGTAACTTTGCGGCAAAAAAAAACCACATCCATCAACCGTTGCCGAATAGTCATTTCCACAGAAATGAACTAAAATTTAAAGCTTATGATTGAAAATTTACTCGAAAATATTTTCGATGTGCTCCGATATATTTGAAGCCGATTTATAATAAAATAGTTATGCTAGAAGGAAAAAAAAAACTCTATCATTCTCTTCATATGCATATAAGCTTTTTGTTCGCTTCATTTGCAATAATAGCGAAGAACGAATCGGATGTAAATTTCTCTAAGTTCTATTGCGATTATTCGTTAAAGCGCTTTTTCAACGATTTTATGCAAACAAATAACATCTATGAGCCGTTTAACATATTCGAGCATAAAACGATGAGAATACTTTACGCGCAATTATAAAATAAAACATTTTTTTCTTTTTCAAAAGCTAAGAATATCAACAGTCAAATCGAATACAGATATTTCCTATCGAAACTATCCAAAAAAAAAAAAAAATCAACACAACAATTTACCAACGAAAATTGATGTTAAAATTCATATGTTAAAACGCTAATTAAATACTGATTAAAAAATTGGCAAAGTCTTCAAAAAAATCTCCAATGCATTATTTAAGTTGCGATTGCAGGTCAGCTTACTCGATTTATAAATCGATCATTGGCTCAATTATGTCATTTTTGAAGGGATAATCTAAATAAACTGTTTTTGAAAAAATGAATGAGGTATGCAACGAGTTTCCTCTATATTATTCAATATCATATCTCAACCCAATAAAAATTACCTCACAGGTATAGCAATAGAAGATCAAATCTACCTACCTTTTTTAAAACATTTGCTTAAGCCCTGCTCTTATTAAAACACAATTTCCTTAATAAAATAAAAGGCACAAACAAATGAAATAACACGAACTAGATGGCACAAACGAATAAAATAATCAAAACACCTGTATATTCACAGATTTACTAATCCGAACTAATTGCTAATCCCAGTGATTTACTACGACTCATACAAATATGCTGAACTATCTTGAATGTTCGACAGCTCCTCAACGACATCAAAGGAACCGTGACTGCAGGACTTAACAATCCGTTATCTTCACATTCATAATATCGGAATTCTCTCAAGAGAAATTTATAGAAGCTCGCTATATAATATACCCTCTCATCAAAACAGGTTCCGCAGTTTTGAAAAAGAAAGAATAAATGAGAACCGAACTGGACATGAAAGGTGTGAACGAGCAAATGCATGGTACGAGAATGTAGAAGATGGCGAAGAGGAATAGGGAGGATAATCGAGGGGTGCTAAAAATGCTCTGAATATTTAGTGATGATCATCGCTGTGCTCAGGGTTTTCGTATGGTGCCGGTAGGCTGATCTCACCAGGTTCAACGCCCCAAATTTCTCGAGCGTATTCAGCGATTGTACGATCCGTACTGAACTTGCCACTGCTCGCGATGTTCATTAGCGCCATCCTCTGCCATCTTTTCACATCCTTAAAGCATCCGCTTTAAATACCTTTGAAGACGAAAAAAATGGAAAGCGCAGCAGAAATTTCAAGTATTCTCCCCAGATGGGTGATGACTTTACCTATATATATACCTGACGATCCGTCCATTCGCCAGGGTCGGCTCGGATCTGTGCAGTTCCATTCGTTCACTCTACTTTTTAGCAGTTAGGATTTATAGCATTGACGTTCGGGTTGCCCCTGTAGGCGCGATTTGCCTTTCCACACTTAGCCGGCGCGGTCACTGAGGATCGGACACTCAGTCTGCACCTCGTGACTACTGGAGCCTTCCAGCATGGCAGGATCTGACACAGCACAACGCAACACACTTATATCAGCCTACTTTCTGTTAGCTAGTTCTTCCATATCACACCCGTGATGTGAAATGAAAAAGCACCATCAAAAGCGCAAATATGCGATGAACAAAAGAAATGACGGCCCTAATGTCCTGCAAAACCTCACATGTGTTTCATGAAAAATGACCAACAGCCAGTGACTGTCCTCGCTCCTTCATTCATTATACAAACATTTTAGTAAAGCAAATTTTCTTTGTGAACAACAACATTGCAAATTTTGCTCGAAAATGAGTCATTGGAAGGCACTGACACCATAGTGATTATCACCACAGAAACAGGTAACTCAGTACTTACAACACCTTTATATGCATACCTTATAAACCTGGTCAAAATCGAATTCTTTTATGAAACATTCCGAGTACTATCTGCAGAATAAGACGTGAGGAAGCATGCTTACCATATACGTTTTTTCCACCTCTTGCTGACATTTAATAATCGCTTCATAATCGGCACACACCATAAACCTGAAAGTTCATTTACTTAGATTTTACTTTTTTCTCGCTTACTCGCCTTTCAAAGTTTTCAAAAACTTTTTTAAAACAGCAACAACGCTCCATTGGAGCAACTTATTGAGCTATCAGCTCCACTTCACTTCGTAGTATTAAACGTTGCATGATGACCTTCTCATATTATCGCCATCAGCATCATTCATAACGAAATTCTTTCTCACTAATAGTTTAAAACTTATCGACCTAAGAACATATGAGATTATTGCATAAATGAATATGTCGTTGGAATATAAAAATCACCTTTACCACACGTCGATTCATAACTTAAACTTTTAAAAACATAAACGCTATAAAATCGAAAAGAAATTCAGGATCACTCTATTTCTATTTTCAAATAATCTTATAGACTTCTTTTGTTGTCAGAATCAACACTGAATTCAAACCCCCCCCCCCCTCTAAAATAAACTATAGGGCGTTTTTCTTCAGGTCCAAAAAGAATTTTTTAATTCGGGCAAGCGATCCGTTCATTAAAAGGCATCTGGATAAACGTAGTGTCAGTTCCATTAGAACAAAGGCCTATCAGCTGTTACGCAACTTGATGATGGTGTCGGTGGGATGACGATCAGACTTCATTCGCCTCCCGCATGTAACAAATCCGAATCTCAAGTTGAAACAATCAGGCAATAATCACCTGTCATAGTAGCGCAACATATTGCTAATGTCTTTGAGTAGATCCGGCTGATCAGGTGTGAAGAAGCCCTCCTCTATCTGCTCAACAATTTGCCGCAATGCCGGAATCTTATTTATGTAATCCTCCGATTTGTATCTAAAATTATCTCTTCGTTGAGAAAAAAAAAAAGATATAAAAGAATTACCCACCAATATCTGGCTCCATTTCTGCAGTCCTGACGAATGGGGTTTCTTCAATAATCTTATGGACCTTTTAAAAAAGAATTTCTTGATAATATCACTTTTACACGAATTAAACATCGAACAAATATAATGAATGCAATGTTACCCATTAGCCAAACGAAAAGGCAAGAATACAGGTGTCGACCTTCGAGTGAAAACTCCTTCGCTTTGAGGTTTAAAGATATATTTTAACGTGAAAGAATATTTATTCAAAAAAAAAGTTAACATCTTGGTAAGGTCGCATTAATTATTCCTTAGTTCCAAGAGATCCAACCTTTTCCGTCGATAATTCCTTTCTGGCTAAGCCAATAAAACACAACAATACTCATTTCCACTTCCGCAATACATGGCGATGCTCTTTGAAGTGTTCGCTGCATAAACTCTTCCCTTCTTCTCCCCAACCGCCTTCCTCCCAGCCCCTAATCCATATCACAATAATAAAGGGTAGAGAAGAGAAACAAAAAATTGCCTATTTTAAACACTATTCCACCGTAATAAAAAACAACAAATGAAGAGTTCAATTTCCTTTCACTGCACGGTACTTAATAAATTACTGCTAAAATAGAACGTATTGAAGGTCCCACTACCGGATTACTGATTATCCGGATTGTACAAATAAGTAAGTCAATAAATAAAGTACCATACATCAAATAAATCGTATATCATACATCCGAATAATTCTGGATGTGTGCAAGCTCTACAACTTTTTAAAGATGAGTCGATCGTCAAATCACAAATGCCTAAAAACGATTCCTTAAACTTAGCGATAGCTACTGAATGCCAAAGAAGATGAAGTAGATATCCAGAAAACAAGGACAAACCCTTTCTTTTCGAGGGCTTGCACCTCCTCGACAGTCATACCGAATATGAAGATATTCTCACGACCCATCTCATCCATCATCTCAACGTTTGCACCGTCCAATGTACCGATTGTCAACGCACCGTTCAACTTAAATTACCACTTCATTTCATTTATTTATAATCTATAATAGACTCTTGTAATATTGTATATGGGCGGGAACATCAGAAGACTAACTGAATAAATAAACCAGTAAAAAATTACGCAGACAAATATTTTAAACAAAAGGACATCAAAACAGACAGAAAAAGCCACATTCCATATAAAATCTTGAATCAAATTCTATGTTTTCATTCATCCTCGAGAATAAAATAAAATAAATGAATTGCAGCAATAAATTCAATCTTTATATCTGAAAAAGTTTTAAAATTTTCCATTATTTCTATCTCTACCGCACTACCATTTTTTCCCTCTGAAAGATTTTCCCCTCCGTTCAACTATTTATTTCTTCTCCATGAGGGACGATAGTTCGAAGAACTCAACTAATAACCCGAAATTCCATCAGACCATTGCTGGTAAATTTTGCGTTGTCATAGACGGGTGGGAAATCAACTTTTTTAAGGAAAAAATCTAATATAAAATTAACAAGAATGAAACTGAAAAAATTCCCCCAAATGAATTTTTTATTGGCTATTTTCGTCATTACAATAAAGTGTTTGACAGTAAGCAAAAAAAAAACAATGTTATTAATATACTTGTTATTTCCTCCTTTCTCACATCAATTTCTATCCCTTTTCCTTGTCATCTAATGTAATACGCCCATTTTCCTCCCCTTCACAAGAAATATTTGCTGAGATATCAAATAAGAATAAGACATTGTGCTTACTATACAAGCTAAGCAACAATTCATACCATGAACTTCATGTTTCCTGTGCCGGATGCTTCAGTTCCGGCGGTTGAAATCTGCTCACTGAGATCGGCAGCCGGTATGATCTTCTCGGCCATTGAGACGCGATAGTTCTCCAAGAACACAACCTTAACATTCATCCATTAAATACAGTCCAGATAAAAACTAGAAAGCGGTTATAATATCACCGTATGCCTTTGAATAAAACTTTCTTCTTCATAATCCTAGCCTGTCGAATATAAATCTACAAAAATTTCGCTATATGCCAAACCGTACTTCATGCGGTTTAATAATTGAATTTCTAAATGCTAATTAAGAATAACGTTAGGGTCAAAGGTCGATAAATGAGGTAACCTTCAATTTGTTTCCAACAATTGGATCCGAATTTACGACGTCTGCAACCGAAGTGATCAACTTGATGATCATCTTTGCCATATGATATCCAGGCGCCGCCTACAAATCAAACAAAGCGGAATATTTAAACGGAAAGACATTGAAGTATTATAAAGATTGAAGAGATCAACTAATAAATGTTCTAGTAACTAATATTTGAGATCTAAGCAACTGCCTCATTCACCACAACCGGTGTCGGCGAAACAAAACTCCGGCCATATATATATATATATATATATATATATATATATATATATATATATATATATATATATATATATATATATATATATATATATATATATATATATATATATATATATATATATATATATATATATATATATATATATATATATATATATATATATACCCCGAGGAGACGATATTCGACTTACTTTATAAATGTAAATGGAAAATGCAATCGCGTTACGTGCTCAAACATCGATCACTTACTTATCTAGCGGAGGTCTCCTTATCGATCCCGCTCTTGGTGAATCTATGAAATATGTCTGAATGTCGCTTGCCCTCTCTCGATTTATCCTAACGTCTAATGCGTCACTATTTTCGGTTGAAATTTGCGCACCACAATTTCTCAATGGCTATTTGCGTATCGCTAAATTGCTTTTGCTGCTGAAAAATGTTCACAGAAATTCCAAAATGAAACTGATAAGTTGCCAGCAAGCGCTCTAATTGACAGCCTTTACTGCTCAACTCGTCGAAACATACTCAAACTTGCCCTATAACTGAATTCAGTGCATCAAACAGAATGTCGTGAACTTTCCAATTCTTATATCCCAATCAACTACTCTCGTGGACATATTCAAAACTCATAACTTGTGATGTGGAAGAGAAAGCTTTGCGCTATTTTGTGGAGTGTATCTATCTGAAACGAGAACCACAAACATGTTCCACCATCCGAACAATAAAGACCCCTTGGACATTATAAAAGTGGAAGCTACATAACTGAATTGCGACGATTGGTCTCCTATGACGAAAAGCGCAAAACTCCTCAACAACTTCACATTTCGGGATGGTTTTTTTCGTGGCTTCTTCACAACTCCTTATATTTTCGTATACTTAGTAAAAGTCTTCATTTTTTCGATCGTTCATCAAAGACTTTCCAAGTCTTTTAGTCCTTATTTACCATCCGGTTGTTTGTCATTTGTTAAAATTGCTCGGCTCACGGCTAACTATTTCGCATTCGAAAGCAACGTCGAAGTTGAGGATGCCAACGAAAGAGGGAAAAGTGGGGTCCTTCTAAAGTTTTATACACAGTTATGTACTCTTGACTTCGGGATAGAGAAGGGATCCAAAAGTTCGACTCTCGAGTCTCTGCTAGACTCAATTACCACTGATAAGTCGCAAATTACCTATGCAATAAATTAGAAAATAGTTCAATTATTAATGATCACCTGAGCGATTTCTTCTAATAGTGATCAAAACAACTGAATATGACTCACCTTGCCAGCGAAGATAACAGTACGTGGTACAACTTTCAGATTAGGATCCGCCTTAATACGATTGTATAACGTAATGACATGAAGTGCATTCAACAATTGCCGCTTGTATTCATGAATTCGTTTCACCTGAATCAATTTCGATCAATAAAAGCAGCTAGGAATAATATTTTATTCCAAATAAAATTCATAAACATTAGTTTTTGCGATATTATAAAAACTAAATGATCTCATTTTAACGAATTCATTTAATGAAGCTAATTTGAAAGAGAACACAAATAAATTCATATTCAAATTCAGCTTTTATTTACGACAATAAAAGATGATCGATCGCTTCAATATTTTCTCAAAGTTATTGAGCTTTGTGGAAATCAGATAAGTAAACTCTCAATAGATCAAACTCACTAATAATAAAGATATCAAAAAAACATGTTCCCCTAGAAAATTTCAAATCGATACAAAGGCGAGCAAAGAGCCGATTTTAAAAAAAAATTATTATTCGTTAAATATGCAAGATTTTTATTTAATAAACAAGATATTTATTTAATAAAAAATATGCAAATTTTTATTTTTTATTTACCTTAATAAAAAAATAATGCAAATTATTTTGAAAGCGAATTATCATTAAACATTCATTTAACAAAAAAATAAAAAATAAAATGCAAATCTTTATCGCGTCTAAAGAAACAAAAACAGCAAAGCAATAAACGACTCATTAAATGAAAGAAAACGATGCAAAACTAACTGTTTCTATAAGCAACAATTTTATTCACTTATTGACTAAATTTTAAAAATATATAGGCATATAAGGCCTATCCAAAGGCTATTATAATCCACTAACTCGTACAAAATGCGTTTTGTGGATTTCTGGCACAGCCGTTAAACTGCATAGATAGACGTGAACCCATTGACGCTTGTCAATATGGCATTTACTTTCCTCCAATGCCATTTATAAACACTGATATAACGCTTCTCGTTTATACCGCTTCTTATATAATACGTAAGCGTGTTATAATGCGACTTTATTCCTATTATTGCCTCGCTTAACTCACAAAATCGTATATTTTTTTTTGTTGAGCAATGTAGATTCTTTCGACACATAAATATTCAAACAGCCACCTCAAATGGCCTCGCCAACAATCTGTGAGGCATCTCATCACCTTCAATAAAAATTCGTCGTAGCACTTACATGAATATCGAAGATACTTGATGGATTGATTTCAATGTTATATTCATCGCAGAGATACTGAGCAACACGTAGTTTATTCTCCTGTTTCACTCTATGCAACGAATCCAGAAATATCGGATCATTAGCGAATTTCTTCAACTCTTGCAACTTATCCAGGTTCGTTATCCACTCTTCGCCGATTTTCTGGAAACTCAGAAAGTACGAACGAAAATTAATCCGTGCATACACTTATCACGACTTGTTTTGAAACCAAAATACGATAAATGAAATAAGAAGACTGTCACCCGCAACGAAATCTATCATTTATCAGTGGATCACTTATCAGTGCATCATCGAAACTGATAATGTGAGCACTCTCCGCTTACAGTGACCCTTTCGGCTGAAGAAACTACAGCAAAATAATTCGAATTCAAAACTGAGCTATTTTGTCAACAGATGATAAGGAGATTATAAAATTTTTCAGGGCTAAAAATTTCTTCCACGATATTTCGATGAACTGATTGTGATTTGCAGATCCTTCATCAAAGAACGAAGTCACGAATGGATCGGAGATCGTTTAGAAAGGAATTATACCTCACAAATGACATCCGCAAGGGACGGGTTGGAAAGTAGAAGCCAACGTCTTGGTGTGATTCCGTTTGTTTTATTCTGGAAACGATCCGGGTAGAATTCGTAGAAATCTTTGAACCTGTAACAACAATGATATGCAACAATATTAAGCAGCTTTCTTTTCCTATCCTCTCTAATGATCGATGCGAATTTGCTGCTCTCTCTAATAATCATCGATGCAATCGCAATTAAAGCAAAAAGTAATCTTCCATAGTACCAATATAAAACCTTATTAGCCTGAATTCCGCACTTCCCAAAACATTTTCGCTTTCCTTAATTTGCTTTTTTTAACTACTTTCCTTTAAATTTAATTTCTCACTTAGGTTCTTCGTGATCCCCTTTCGTGTCCTATAGATCAAAAAATGTTGTAAATAGTTAAATAACTTGTAAATAGATAAAAACGCATCAATAAAAACATCACGAAATTCTTCAAAGGTCCTCAAAACGACACAAAAAAAAAAAAAAAAATTAAACAAATGCGAATGATACTATTATATATATATTCTTTCTCATTTCACATAATTAAGATGATGGCGATATATTATTATATATATATATATATATATATATATATATATATATATATATATATATATATATATATATATATATATATATTATATATTATATATTTATTTATTTATTTATTTATTTATTTATTTATTTATTTATCTATTTATTTATTTATTTATTTATATTTTATTTATATTTATTTAAATATATAAGGAGAAAGGGATCTTCTAATGGATCAAAAAAGACGTATTTCCACACAAATATGAAGAAATTTCCAGCGTCATCGAGAAAAAAATTGCAAAAGACCTTTGCTGGAGTAAAAAAAATTTTCGCCCACTTTTTCAAGTACTTAGCGAAATGAGATACTGCTGCCTAAGCTAACAGAAATAAATGCACTAAACAACTGTGAATTTCACCTCACTAATTCCATAACGACAATAAAAATAAGAGTGAAGCAAAAAAAAAACGCATACGTGCTCGTCTTGAGAAGATTAGAATGAAGCGCCGCCACACCGTTCGTGACATGTGAACCGACAATGCACAAATGCGCCATATTGATGCGTTTTTCTCCATAATTATCCGCTTCTTCAATAATCGACATACGTCGCATTCGATCGAAATCTCCAGGATAGCGCGCAGCCACCGCCTTTAATTTTAACGTTTATTTATTTGTTAGAGTACTTTTACTGCAACATAATATGCAATACTGTAATAGGCAACATTTTAACAAATAAGGGGATTTGCTTTGAAGAGCGAAATGCGTACCTTTCCTCTCAACATCTTGCAATTTCCTTTGACAATATATTCATAGTGCAAAACAGCCGATACAAAACGACGAGATACCCTCATATCATCTTTCCATCAATAAAAACTCTACACATCCCTAAGTCCAGGAAAAACAACACCTCATTTGAACGGAGGAATATTCTTAACAAAACCGGAAAAACAGGAGTCCTTTTAAAGATAAAAATAGCTCTCAAAAAACCATTATCGAAATTCGGTTAAAAAAACCAAAAAATTCCTTTCAAATGCAATACGTGTTTTAATCTGCTGGTAAGATTCCCTTTGAACTGATGACCTTCTCTATCGAAGCAGAAAAACAACTGAAAACCTCTCATGAGCGTAGAAAAACGACTACCCACGGAAGTAAATCACCCAGATCTCCTATAAAATAAAAAAAAAACAATATATAAGACGCCATCTTAACAAAATGCCACCAGAATTTTCTCAACAAACACAACATTCAAAAGCAATTTTCTGCATTGAACGCAGAAAATAACAAAAAACACAAGAAGCATTATTCCTAAGATAGAAGTGCAACGAAAAAATTTCTGAATTTCTATTATTTCTCAAATATTTTCTCCTCAGCAACCTGTTGGCAATCATCCTCAATAAACATTCGAACATTCGTTAATATGCACCTTATGCAGTCCTACTTTTGAGGTACAAAAAGCAAAAATCCAACTCAACAGGCTCATCTCTTAATGTGAATTAAAACATAACATAAAAAGCTCTTGGTTTGAGAAATGACAACCTGGATAAACTCCATGGTTTTATTGGATTTGAAATACGCACTTAACCTTTTTTTTGAAAGCAATCATTCTTCCTCGCCGAAGTCGTGAATCTACCGACGGCTCCACAGTCATCATACTCTACCCTTAATGTGTCTATTTATCCCCTCCCCGTCGAAGACCTCCAAATATACAATTCCAATTTCTTAAAATAACGCAAAATAGCACTTAAAATGCATAATGAATTCCTATAAGAAAAAAAAGAGAAAAGAGTAGAACGAACATCCATGAAGTTCTGATTGATTTGATAGATGATTTCGAGATGTCGTGGAAGCAAATTCTCCACCAATGATACTGGCCATCTCTCGAGTGCCTCTGGTAGTAAAGTGTGATTCGTATACGCGAACGTCCTTACACAAATGTCGAACGCTTTTTCGAAACTCAAACCTTAACGACATAATTGTTATATCCATCATATGGAAAAACATCAAGTAGAACCTACAATTTTTCATATAAGCAAACTGAATGCTTAAGCAATACCTTCTTAATCAATTCATATCATAACGGTACCAAAATATGATCTGGATGGAAAGTTCTCCTTTCTTAACAATCACCTGCTAAACCTAAAATGTTCATGCTTGATAATGCGGCTCCACTTTCCTTGTTCGGCAGCTCCAACTTCAAAACTCTAAAATATGATACTTCTTCCCGTCCACAGAAAAAAATCCATTTTCTTACTCTCCTAATATTCCGTAATCGAAGCATATAACATAGGAAAACAATTAAGGCCAAAATGTTCGATGAGACTGAGCCTGAGGCAAAGGGAGGAGGCACTGAGGGGGATGGGAGGTGTGGTGGACGGCAAGCGTTATGCCTTTTAAAAAGTTGCAGGTAATAAGAGAATGGTCATGAATGGCCAACTGAAAAAGATAAAAGTTGCATGCAAAAGGGCAAGAATGGCTTAGGCCACGAACCAAGTCAGCCAAGTCAGTTCATATTCATGCAGCGAAGAGAAACTTCCAATCAAACTTCTATTTCTCTCACTCCAAACTACACTGGAATGCCTCTTCCTTTCCCTTTCCCTTTACTCGACATAACAAACAAAACGTTTCGTTTTGTACCATCAATCGGGCAAATGCCTTCAATGTTGGGCAAAACTGGGCAAACCGGGCAATCGGACAAAAATAATACCTTCAATGTCGACCAGAAGACGAATCAATTCAGGAATTCCAATCGAAGGATGCGTATCGTTGAGTTGGATGGCCACCTAAACATAAACACATCCACGAAGAGCATAAAATTCTTCAAGCAAAGAACCCAAACCAGACTCTCACAATTGCCACGTAAATGGCTCTGCCCCACATGGAAAGCTTTAGGGAAATGTATAACGTCTAAAACTATTTCAAGTTATACTAAAAATGAGGCCACTAGAGCGGAACCATTTTTCGTTTATAGGTAATAAAATGTGCCCGAATATCGTAGCTTCAGGCCATTCACAATCTAAAGACCAAGAAAAAATAAAACTGCCGTAAATAGAGTCAGAGGAAATTTTATGGCTTGAGATATTGCCTCTCTCATGGCCGGAGTAGCACTACATCATCCTATTATGCTCACGACCATTTTAGGCAAACGTATGAAACGATGATTATCCCTTTACCTTCCCTCTTCCCTTCTTCCCCCCCTCCCCCTTCAAAAATCATCATCTATTTTGCGCCGTTCTCTAAAATAGCCGCCTCAATTTCTTTCGAAAAATCACTATCAACAGCAAATGAGAAAATAACACCTATATCACTGCTTCTTTCACTATCGCGGACGATCTACTATTCAAGCATGAAATTCAACCTTATCAGGGAATGAGTTAAAGTCTGCGCGGATCGTATCACGGCATCCATACTTGCTTGATTTGAATCTACGAATAATATCTTGCAATGTTGACGCCACCAAGAAATATTGTTGCTTCAGACGTAACTCTTTGCCAATGAAAACCTGAAATTATTTACGTTATAAAGCTTAAACGAATAGAAACCTTGACAATACAATGATTCATCAAAAAGTAAAGAATCCACATCACGTTAGCACCGGAAATATTTGATATTTTGCAGCAGCAATTAACTCCAAAAAGAATCAAGTACTACGAATGGAAAAATTTTTTTTCGTGTATCATAGCTTATTGCTAAATGTGGGTAATGCGTTGAGATTATTGAAGGTTATCTCATTTACATCCCAGATTCCCCTTCCAGAAGAAATGACTAAAATTTCTCTCACCAAAGGAAACAACAACTGGTCAATTAGCCATCAAAAAGCTATTGCTTAACTTCCCACTAAGTGGAATCTACAAAACTCTATACTATGGCAATCATTCAACAAGCCTACCTAGCTGCTTTCTTACCTCACTGTGTTCATTATGCACCTTTAGGCCCAAGTCGAATATAAGAATCGATGCAAGTTATTCCTTTTCTTATGCAGATTTTATGCAGCGGAGAAGGGAAGTGGAGCTTCAACGCCTCGTTCTCCAAACTGCCCTCTTTGTGGCTGTGGCTCGTATGCCTATATTGTATAAAAGGACTTCTCGTTCACATGATACCTTATCGGCCTCGTGCAATGTATGTCCCAGCTGACTGCTATCGCTTTCATGTGATGCAGTCGAAAGTGCTCGCTAGCGATACTGAGCTAAGCTGTCTCTAAGCAAAGGCCCCTTAGCCCAGCTGACTCTTTTTGCTAGCAGATTCGCCTAAATAAGGCACTTATCTACTTATTCCTCCCAACCTGGGTTGCCTCCACCGATACGATCGCTCCTCTCAACCTTGAAATAAAAAACATTTCTGAAGATATAAATTTTTTGTATGCGATAACAGCCTACTGCGGATGCACAACTTACATTATCGTTAGGATACAGAACACGAGTGATATTTTCCGAGAGATTCCTGTCCATTACTGCTTGTACGTAATCGCCATCATTGACTGCAAATAAAGAAGCGTTTATAGCATGCCGTTATTAATCTAACAAGCCATCTGTATTCAATTTGTTTGAATACATCTGATGACAGATGCGCCACATGCTATACAAACCAACCACCTCACATAACATAACGACTAACTCACAAGAGAAATTCCACATAGAACTGCTACAAGGTTGGCATGTAAACTTTATGCGCTATTTCATCATGCTCAATGCTTCCAAGAGAAATATTTACATTTATGCTCCCTTTCCATTCATGCATACGCCTCATTATCGATGCAAAATTATTCGATTACTTACAGAATTTTAGATGGAAATGGTTTTCAGCTTTCGCCGACCATAGACGAAGCGTATTGACCACATTATTACGAAATCCTGGTACTGGTGTATCGTATGGCATTGCGAACACCAAATTTGTATTGACCCATCTACTCTGAAACAATATATTCAATATCGTCTCTAATATCGAATTTTCAATCGACTATTAGATCAAAGCAGATATGAATGGACGATCCAATTAACCGGATCCTGAAACTGCAAATTTCAAGACATTTTAAAACGGACAAAGTTCGAAATTTTTGAAGCTTTTCAAAATGGTTAAAGACTTCAACCAAAATCTTAGATTAATCAACAATCAAAGAAAATAGGATTGAATTGTGCACCTCTTTATAAAATCAAATATACTCTATAATATGCAAAAGATTTCGAGGCATTCACGAATATTCGTCAACGATAACATTTTCATTCGTTTCATTTAATGAAGAAATAAAAATAAACAAATGAAATCTATGAATCACAATCAATTCAAATTTCAAACGTTGAAACATAGTTTCAGTATAATCCATCCAGACTCTCTAATAAAGCTTCGCTTATTAAATCCATTCAATACCACTGTTCATTCCGTAAAATTGAAGCTACAAGCGCCATATAGACGCTCATAAATAAATATTGGCCCAAACAAATGGAAAAAATATTGCATAGAGGATTTTTTGGCCAAATAAGGCCAAATATATATGAGACTGAAAGTCAGCCAACAAATAAATGTAGTGCAAACTTTTCCATTCGCATCCTTCTCCACTTTGCCATAGAAATTCACCGGCAACATATACTCGGGACGAGCCTTTTCCCATGGATTTCCGAAGCGAAGCCAATCATCTGGTTCTTCAACCTAAAGTTTCTAAGCTCCTTAAACAGATAAAATAATACACGACAGTTATCTATTCTTATAAATCTCACATAAAAGTGCGCGAAACTTAAATATAGGATTCATATTATCAGAGTAAAACTCGAGCTGTTATAGTTTCTGTGTCAGATTTTCTGTCATTTATATATATTATATTATTGAAAGACGTGAAAACAAATACTCATTCATTTGAATCCTCAATCACTCGTGTTAGAGTGTGTCGATTAAAAAGCAATAATTAATAAATAATACAACTCTGTCAATTGCGCCTAAAACTATGAAAAAATAGGCTGAAGAAAAATGCTTTTGTTGTGCTTCCTGATGATGAGCATGAATTCAACGACTATAAGAAATGAACAATTTCCCGCCCCCTTTTATTATACCCCCATTATTCATTCCCCGTCCATACATTCACAATAATAACCACAATATTCAAGAAGAAAATAAAAAGGAGACGAGATGCCAAAAGTAAGTAAAAAAGTAAATACTAGTTGTTATAGCACAACACTTCTCATCATGTCATATAAAACAGAAAAACTCGTTTTTTCTTTCTGCATTTGCCTCATTTCGAACGATTCTGACATACAGATCCATTGACTATACGCACCATGGATCCCCGCGTGACCGATATGTTCATATCAGTGACTAAAAGCTGAAACATGGACGTGTTTAACGTCCTCATCCAATCCTTTACTCCAGCTTCTCATTATTCATAGTCATTCAATCTTATGATCTGTACCTATGGAAATCATCGCTATAACTCTTTCATCTCAACTTCCTCTCTTCTTTACAAGTTCAGTTTTAATTTCATTATGAGAAAAATTAACATTTAACGATTCATGAAACAGAAGTTATTCTGTACACTCATTAACACATACCTGCCAACCATCGCGAATCAGCTGTTTGAAGATACCGTATTCATAGCGAAGACCATATCCATAAGCCGCAATTCCTAGTGTCGCCAATGAGTCCATGAAGCAAGCGGCAAGTCGGCCAAGACCACCATTACCCAAACCCGCATCCTCTTCAATTTCTTGCAACTCCTCTATATCAAGGCCCAACTGAAAAACTTTTACGACAATATCTTTTATCATTCTTATCACGAATACGAATTATTTCCTTTGTCTCTTTAAGTACCTCTTAACTTTCTCAATTACGTTTTTCATCTGCTTAAATTAGCTTCTTGTCACTGGAAATTGTTTCAATAAACTTACAAGTATACGATATACCTGATAAGCGTACACATGTGCAATATATTCAACAAGTATGTGACATAGTCATTGAGCGTTCAGATGAAAAGTTTGGAAAAGAAGAACTCACCTGATAGAGAGCCTCATCGATTGCTGCTTGAACACCTAGATTCATCATCGTATTCGAAAGCGTACGGCCCATGTAGAATTCCAAAGAGAGATAGTAAACACGCTAAAAATATTTGCTAACTAAGGCAACCGATGCCAACTCAATAATGATATAGCAACGAGTAAGGAGTGGGAAAAATGAGGCCGGCGGAAAAGATACGATAAGTTGAAACCTATTTATCTCTCCTTAAGCTGCCATGTTTTTCATTTTTCTTCGCTTTGAAGGTGGTCTTATTTGAGTGAAATTAACCGAATCCACTATTTTCTCCATCAAAACTCACATTTTTTTAATTTCTAATATCTTATCATACTATTACAAGCAGCACAATTTGTATTCGTTCTTCTCTCGCTAAAAACAGGAAAATCTCTGTACCCGAACCGTTTCAGCTAATAGTGCTTCTCAAGGAAAATATCCCACCTTATAAGAAAGTTATGACTACAGCTTTTCTCTCGTAACATAAGCAGCTGCTATCCATATTGTAACGACTTTAACTCTTCAAGAATTTGCACACATCTCTTAAAGAACGATGTCACTATACTTTTTAACAAATCAGCCAAGGAACATAATGAGATGAAAACCATTTGCATAAAAATACTGGTATACCTGCGCAACACAAAATATAAAATATTGCACATAAAAATAAGATCTAGTATCAGTACCTTCGCCTACTATATCTAGATTGAGTTAGCTTCGAAATACCCATCGAATTGCTCTCGAAAACAATTGAGACAGAATCATAAGGGGGCTTAATTATCATATTTTCTCAGGATTATCAATATACAACGAAATTCTTAAAATAAATTTAAACGTTTTTTCCGTATGGCAGACAATAAATTCAATGAATTTTCTCATTTTTATCGCATAATGTACAGATTATACTTTCTACTATTAATTGTCCTCAAAATGAAATCACTAAAAAATAAAAATAAATAAAGATAAGAGGCATTCAATGCACTCACCTTTGGATCTTTTTCATAGTAATATTGCTGAGTGCGAATCCATCGACTTACGAGATGATCTCTTACGGTATGTGCCAATGCAAAATAGTAATCACGTGGAGTAGCAACGTTGCGGTCCTCAAATATCCATCAAAAATTGCCACATTTGCGCATAGAGCTTCTTGAACGCGAGAACGAGAAAGAGAAAGGCGAGAAGACTAAGGATGGGGGGGGGGGGGGTAGATGTGGAGAGGAGTTAGGGAGCAGGAACAAAAAAGGTTTAAGTGACCATATATCAAGAATGATCGAAATAAGAGCTTTCCACCGTCATCCCATACCGACACCTCCCTTCCATTATAAAGAATGAACTGTGTATAAGTCCAATGTATAAGTTACATAAGAAATTTGCATAACTTGCTACAACATAATGAGCGAATTTGCATAAAATTAAGCATTACAATCAATATTATAAGAGTAATGAAACGATATCTTATGCTTTTTCTCATATGTGATGAGCAAATTTATTTAGTGAGATTTAATTTCAAGCCAACACGAAATTCCCAATATAACGAAATTTACATATAAATTTAATGAATCCCTATACGTACATAAGCCACTTATTAAATGACCAATCTCTTATATAAGAGCTTTCGATGACCAAGTTACATTATAAATTATGCCAGTAAAATTCCACATCTGCGGCTCTCACAACCTGAGAGTTGAAGATAACGGAAGAAAAGATAGATGTGTGATGCTTCTATAATATGCTTTTAGCATGTTGATGAAACGTAAAATAATGGAGGTGAATTATCCTGTCAAACCGCAGGTAAAATTTAAGCTCAACAATGCTGCATACCTTGATGAGGGAAAAATGCAAATGGCGATTGAATGCCTTCTTGATATTGGCGACATTCTCGACTTGTGCAATACCACGAACGCTGATCTGCTTACGGCGATCGTGATCTGTCAGCATAGCCATTGTTGTATGTCTTTGTTTCCCTGAATATCTTACTGTTTATTAACTAGTAAGTGGCGATATCGAATGAAAAGTTGTCACGTTTGAATTGACATATATCAACTTGGAGATGGATTTAGCACCTGTTATCCATGTCTTAATGCATCTCTTAATCATTGATATGATACGATAGTACGGTTCAAAAAGACAAATTCAAGCAAAAGTGATGCAAAAAAATTATAAAAAGAGAATATATGTAAAACAGTATTTTAAGTTAAAATATTCAGCCCATAATAGGAATATAAAAGAGAAGGAAGTCGAAGGATTCGATCCTTTTCTCCTAAAGGGGCTCGAATAGAGAAGAAATATATTTCAAAATTGTAAACTTTTCACAACGAAAAATATTTCCGATAGAATGAACCTCATCTCACTGGATCAACAATCCCGATCTTCTTCATCCTCCTCTCGTTCTCTAGCTCCGGAAAGGATCATCACCAAACAACGATGAAATTTTTTTTTTGTATTTAAGAGACCCAGAACAGGAAAATACCAATCGTTTAAGGCGACCGTAAAAAAAAACGAAAGAATTGCTCATTCTAGCGAAATCGTTGTTGCTAAATGGTTACTTATTATTAGCGTACCGCTAAAAACAGCACAACACATATTGACTGCTATGATTTTCACAAGTTGAGCTATAAACCAACCGAGGCGGCTTCGAAATGATGAATAGGATGGAGTGGGGAGGGGGGGGGGGGAGGAGGGGGGAGAGGGGAGGCCGTTGGCTCGTAAATGGTGCAACGAATGGACGTAAGTCCATTTAAAAACATTCGAAAAAAGAAAAAAATTTTCTCGATAAAAGCAAATTTTTCAAGAGAAAATATCATAAACTATTGATGAAAAACTTAGCTCAAATATAAAAAAAAAAAAACTCTCTAAGCTTTTCAAAATGGATGTAATACTTGAAACCTTTTTATTCCCTCATATTACTAGTTATAATAATTGTAATACATTCGAAAATTACGATAATAAAGCGGGTGGTGGCAATAAAATTTTTCATTTGATCAGGTAGTATTGCAATTCCAGGTAGAACTAATTGTAAAATAATAATACAAATTAGTAGCAATATTAGAAACCTGTCATATACCACTATGAGAATATCTCATAAACGTAGAGGTAACCAACAAATTACAAGAGAAACGAATGCATCGAACCAGCCATCAACATTCAACACAAATAGAATGAATGGCACCGAACATCGCCTTTATCGATCACGGTTGCTTGCATAGATGATGTTTACCACACACCCTCTATATGCCGATACAACTCTCTGTACGATGACTTTTTTTGATCGTTTCGTAACAAGACCAACAAGACAGCAAAATTACGATGAATTCGGCATTAGTTTAGATTTTTTCCTCATTCCCACCTCAATACTGCCATAGTCAAAACTTAGAAGGTTATAAATTAAGCTTAATGATAGGTGCATTATTGTAGAGGTAATCCTCACGTAATAAGGCACTTCGATTACACCACATTCCCTCCGATCCCTCTCCCACTCCGTCTGCTCCGGTCCTCTCCGCTCCCCTCCCGCCTCGTTCTTAAATCTTTGGATTAAGTGAGAAACCTTTAGTCAAGTTTTTTATAAAGTCTTTACGTTGAATGCAAAATCTCATAAATTGTTGCCAGGTTTAATTTCTGAAGTATTTAGGTTTTTTCTCAAATAATTCAACGATTTTTACGTCATAGTTTTGGCAGATTCCTTTCTCCTCCATCCCCCTTAGGAGGGATCTCTGCATCGCCCTTTCTGCATCCCTTATCGTTTCTCATCATGTTGAAAACTTTCGATAGGATTGTTCAACCGAATCGTTCCGGTCATATATCGAATTGACGAAATCTCTTCTACTCGCTTATCTTCTATTATTTATATTTATTATTTATTTATTTATTTATTTATTTATTTATTTATTTATTTATTTATTTATTTATTTATTTATTTATTTATTATTTATTTATTACTTATTATTACTATTACTATCATTATTATTCACATATCGAAAAAAAAAATTAATTTTACTGAATGAATTTTTCTTAGCTACTATTACTAATAAAAGTATTTCTGACGATGGTCAAGTTAAAATAAAAACGACGAGGATCATTATATGTGAATGGATGAGAAGCGTACTACTAGTTGGCAAATGTTGTGCTCTATTTGAGACGATGAGTACCACTCAAAGTGGGGCATATAAGTGCTATTTTTTAATTAAAGGCTGGATTTTAAAATAAATAAGGGACACTAGGGGAGGGGGATAGCTATAAAAATTGCAACATTAGCTAATGAAGAGTCAGGTGGCAATTCGTAAGGCTCTTTGCTAGGTTCCGATGTTGTCTGTGAAAATTTTCACTCAACTTAAAAGTGGAACCATACTAACAGATGTCATTGAGAGGTTTCAGGTAGATGGACAGATGGACGGATATAGAGAGAGAGACGTACGGACATTCAAACAAGTATAAACAACCGCACACGTCAATCGATTGACAACTTGTCGGAGTCGTTAAGTTCGAAAAGCTCCACCTTGGCGAATAATTGGACAAAACATTCTCTTTTTTTTGGCGTAGATAAGTCATTGTTTTTTTTTAAAAATAAACAAAAAAAGATGGAGATGGAATATAATATTTTGAGACAATTGCACTAATTAAAATCTGTGGAAAATTCTCTGCTTTTAGCAATAAAAATATCGTCGCTCTTTGAGAGTATTTAAAATATTCGAAGAAATTACAATTGTTTTAATGATAATTTGCAAAAGATAAATTTATAATTGACTAATTTCATTCTAAATTAAAGAGTAAATTAAATGATTCAATAAATGATAAATAATATCGCAAATTATTTGACGATTTTTTTTCTTTGGTAAATTTTTTTAAGTAAATTTAATTAAATATTTTAGGTAAGTTTTAAATAAATTCAAATAAAATAGTTTTTAAAGAATTCGATTTTTTTTTTTGCTTCAAAAATTTTATTTTTTTTTTTTTTGCTCAAATTTTAAATGATTTTATTATTTCTTTATCGAAATTTGTTCGCATAATTTAAACGATATAATTCAATGGATCTCTTTCAACTATTTCATAAGGTATACCTATTAGAGAGTAAGCATTATCAATACGATGAGATTTGTTCTATGTTAGAGAGTTGACGGCCCTCAACACGTATATTTGAAACGCCAATCGAAAGTCTTTTTTTTTTTGAATGTGATAATCATATCATTAGCCATTTTGCTATTTAAATTTGTCTCGTACGTTGATAAAAACGCTGATAAAATCTCGGTGATAACATGCTTTTCGTTTTCTTTTATAATTGATTTTCGATTGTTGAAGCATTAGAAATGTGCTACGTATTTTGCATTTAAAAAGTGTGTTATATTGTTTGCATAGAAAAGTGTGTTATATTGAAATGTGTTATATTTGGTATTTATCATTTTAGATAAAGCAATTTCGCTCAAATTCTTTTTTTTTTTTAATAGTTGGCTTCCGAAATTATGGTTTTCGGTTTCTGGTTGTTTTCGTTTCGTCAATAATATCGGCTAATAATAGTGAAAAATAAAACGATGTGAAACATAACGAATAACACAGTTTATGATCGAAATTTGCAGCAAATATGCCCAATTTTTTGTTGCAAATTAGAGAGTAACTACAAAGAATCTTAACGATAGAAATGAGAACGGATCGATGAAGCGATCTGCTAACGGATAACAACAAGCGGCAAGAAATACTCGTAGACTTCTTTCTTATTTGCACTGTTCATTCGGTTTTCAAACAGCTTTTTTTTTACTCGAAATTTCACATAAGAGAGGAAAATCCAATAAAAATGTAACCATATATTGAATGATTTGAAAAAATGAGGCAAACATTAGGAAATAAATCAACAGTCATAACTTGCCTTTAATTTGTTAATTCCTTCCCTCGACCCCTTTTCTTTTTCTCCCCCTCCATCTGCTCCCCCCTGACCGCCAAACTATTTGGAGACTTTGCTATCATCGCATTCTGTAGCGCCAAATCAGCACCTTACAGGTGAGTCGAATGACTATTGAGCTGTTCTTTTATTAATTTTTATAATATATCAGGTAGATATTTACATATAACTATAGCGCATCATTGAACAAGCTCTAATTTGCATATTCCCCGATAATTTCGATAATCTTTGAATGCAACTGTTACTGTAACAGCGCTTTCTTTCTTAAGATTTTTTGAATTTTGTGATCACTTTTCCATCAATTCAAGAACATTTAATAGGTAATATGAGGGATAATTTACGAGTCGGATAATTGTATATATATATATATATATATATGGCTCAGCACACCTGTTCATCACCATCAGCAGGCGATGGGAGCTTCCAGAAAGATATCACAACTCAGTTGTGGAGCAATTGGGAAAAAATTTAAAAAATGCACGTAGGCCGAAAGGAAACGGGGTTTTCATAAGCTTTCCATTCTATAGCGGATTATTGTCTTAGAATGATGACCTCATGTGTAAACAGTTATGCTTTGGCATTCACTTATTTCCATATTTTATGTGCATATGAAGAAACAGTATGGAGGTTGGCGCGATATGTGCTTTTCCACTTCGCCCATTAACCAATTGAGTTGCTTAAATATTCAAAAGCAAAGCTAAATTGTTTAACGATGTGTTTTCCCATAAAACCAACCGGTCGTTCAAAACTAGTTTTAAAAATGCTTCAGGCCGTCCTGACTACTCGTAAAACAGGTTTGATTTGATAGCATCATTAAATGCCGATGAACATTTCAGAAGACGATTAGCAAGAAAGAAATAATGATGTAGGTTGTTGCTCATCAACTTCATCGCTAAAAACTTTTTAGCTCTAAATTGAAAGTGCCAAACAGACATAGAGACCGACAAAGAGACAGACAACAACATGATGGTGCAATAACGAGGTTTTGCAAAAATCTACAAAATTATGCAAAAATTCCCCCCTCCCCTCCCCCACTCCTTAAATGTCGTAATTCACAAAATATTTGTTTATGATTAATTCTAGAGTCTTTTATGATGTGGAAGCTGTAATTGAGTAAAATTTCTTCATAATAAATGCAAATATTAACAAATGTTTCAATCCAATTAAGCATAAATAGACGCATTAATCTCATTAATTACTTTTGTAAGTAAATTATAAAATGAAAATTGAAAGAATCTCTGAGAAATTAATCGTCGAATTCATTTAAAAAGAATAATAATAATATTATCATTATTTTATTTACTCTATAGTATTACTATTCCATTTCAAATAGTAGAATGAATCGAATATGAAATTTAATCATTATTAGACTTAAATTATTTCTTTTTTTTTTAAATATTGAATCGAATAATATTTCAAAATGCTCATGAATATTATTTTTGATTAATAGTTTTTCTTTTTTTTCTTTTTTTTTTTAAATCGAAGTGAACCTCAATGAATGTAGAAAATATCTGATTTTTTGTTTTCACCTTTAGTTAATTTTTTCCCACTGATTAAAATTTTATGAGGAAATATTGACTGTCTAAATTTTCTTTAATTTTTACTGAGAAGTAAAAATTACTCGAAGAATTTATTATTGATTGATTAGTAGAGGAAGAAACCATTCATTTGATTCGAATATTAGATTAGGCATTAATATAGTGTCCAATATTTAAATAAAAGAATATAACTTATAAAATAAACCTAATTCTATTAAAAAAAAATTTCATTGTAGTTAACTAATACTTGAAGGTTATCTTCAACAGATGAGGTTAAATTTTGCAATTTGCAAAATTTTGCAAATTGCAAAATTTAGCCTACAGATCTGAAATATGATTTGAAGGTAGATGCTTGAAATGGGAAAATTAAAGATGTATGCAATTATGCAAAACGAAACAACGAAAAAGATTCTAAGCAAATGTATATGCGTGTATGTTGTGTGTGTGTATGTATGTGTGCGTTTGTGTAATGTGCACAATTGTGTGGAACGCAACTGTTGTTGAATGACGAGTTGATTGATTTATCGATTAACTGACTACAGAATATTTCCTTTTTTTTTCTCTTTTCTTAAAAAAAACTATAATTTGAAATTTATATTGCTGAAATTGGAAAAAAAAAACTCTATTTATTTAAAAATTCATTAAAAAAATCTATTCGAGTTTAGTTTTCTATTTTCTTTGTAAGAATTTTTTTTTTCATTGCTTCACTCCATTAAGATTTTGTCTATTTGTACCTTTTCAAATATTTAAACCATTAGATTATATGTGCAAATATAGCGGCAATCCATCTGATGTGTACTAGCATTATATCGCCTAGATATTTATCAAAAATGTCGTCTATGGATTTCGATTTCGGGTAAATTAATTTCAAAAGGGTGACTATTGACTTGTCTCAGACTTCGAGAATATTTTCTACGTATACAGAATGCGACTGAATGTACCCGGGGTTTTTGTCAGGTAAGATTTTAGGTACCTGTAATGACCACTTCCTCCTCTCACCCCCGCCCTTCTAACGAGCGATTACTACCCTAGTTCCAAAGTTTTAAAGACCTGCTGTTATTTACTGCAGGAAAACATCTGCAAGGTTTTGTAAGTTTTTCTAGCTTTATAACTGAATTTGTGTCTTACTCAAAGAATGTTCCGTTTTACGACACTTAATGCCCTCCCCGAGTTTGTTTTGCATCATTACAATCTCGTGTCTGTGCGCATGTGAGTGTCTGTTTGTCTGTCTGACAGTTTCTAGTCATAATTTAAAGTGAGTGTGATATAATGCATAGGATGACTTGTATCATATATTACGCTGGTCACTCAACATTTAAAGAAGTCATTAATTTAAAGATAAGAAGAATATGCAAACATTTTCCATAGTCGTACTGCTAGACAACGATGTGCTAATATGGGAGATAATGGGCCCAATTTATAATTAATTAAAGGTGAGGACTGCACTCGAAAGAGGGCGCTTGGAGTGCTCGCAGAGTCGAAGAAGAGACCAAGGTTGAAGGAAAATATGGAAAGACGGGCGCATAAAAGTAACGTGCGATAAATGGAGAACGACCGGACCTTTCGTTTTTTCCCGCATTCATTGCCCGAACCTCTTGTTAGGCGTCTGCTAGTGTAATTTTGTGTGGGAGATTTGGAACTCGAAGAAGGAAAATGCGACAGGAAGAGTTCGAGGGCGAGAAAAATTTTTAAAAAAGGATCGTGAACGGGAAGGAAGACAGAGGGCCAAGGCCGAGATTACCTGATGTTTGTCAGTAATTGAACAAACTTTTTCCATAAAAAGCCGGAAACGGAGGTCTGCGGAAAAAAAGCACAAAGGATGGGCAAGAAGAAGGGAGGAGGAAGGACTCAAGAGGTTTCTAGTATGTCATAATTTCAAAAAAAAAAAAGAATGGCCTAACTGATTAGAGGTTTCTATCGTTGAAATTTTATCGTTCCGTTAAGTTAAGGGAAAATTTCTCTACAACAAAACTGTACATTAATATATACATAAGGATGTAGTTTTTTAATGCGTCGAAAATGCAATTTTTTAACGCAAAAACTGCACTTCCTAGTAGCAAAATACCACATAGACTTGTATCGAAAGGTGTATTAGAGAAAAAATCTTAGCCACGAAAATGCACTTTGAACTATTATCCTTCTTCTATTCAAGCTTTTTTTTTTTATTAACTTTTATTTATTTCATTATTAATAACAGATAGCCATATTCAGCAAATTCTCTATATTGGCTGAAGAGGAAAATAAATTCTAAACTATGGAAAAGATTTTTAGCTTATGATGATAAATGTCTAGAAAGAGGATGTCTAGTACAGATTTCGCAGACAGCTATTTGAATCGAAGCTTTTGTGCTGATAGGTTGGTGGGTAAGGATTACCTTGAGTGCTATTTCCTGTCAAATTAATAGGAATTTCAGCAAAAAAATATATAATTGTTGAGGTGATTTGCATATTCATTCTTATCAAATCGTTGTCCTCCTTAAGTGCTTCGGGAAGCCGTTAGCCCTCCCAAATGTTCAACCACTCACCAACTACCTCTCCTATCACGTGATGTTGGATTAGGTTGTACGATTGTGTACCTTGCCGCGTTGAAGTGAACGTGATGTATCACCTTGCCGCCTGAGGGAGAACTAAAGCACGCTCGATATTTAAGAGGCAATATTTGAACAGTGCATTCGAATTTCCTCGTATTATATTCACTTTCCACTGAGTGTAGAGAGGCATTCGGCGGTATAGGGGCACAAGGGCTAGCAACTTCGACGTAGTCACTGCAGCAAATCTCAATCGCTAAAAACTCGAGTGTGGAACTCGACAAATTCAAGCCGAACTTTGCCGAATGGACGGATCGTCAGATGATTAGGTGATATCCACTTTAGAGGTTTATAAGCGTGTTTTAAGTGAAGCTCTAAAAGATAGAGCAAATTAGAAAATATATCAGATGGATTAGCATGCTATATATTTTTAACGTTCTCTAATCGCACTTCTTAGAAAAAAAAACTGCCAGCAAAAATAAAATATAATTTCAGTCGATTCGATTATTTATTAAATTCTCAACAACAAATGCACTTTTCATATTCTTCGTGATAATCATAAAATACACTGCTATATGCAAATTACTTATATGCAAATTAATAAGCGGACCAATAA
Source organism: Ascaris suum (assembly GCA_013433145.1). Classification (NCBI taxonomy): domain Eukaryota; kingdom Metazoa; phylum Nematoda; class Chromadorea; order Rhabditida; family Ascarididae; genus Ascaris; species Ascaris suum. Next base: position 2,150,525 of record CM024182.1, on the reverse strand, counting down.
ACGTTTGAGTTTATCTCTATTTAATTACTTCTCCTAATCATAATAACTATGGAGAGAAATGATTGGACATATTATCGTCGAACGAAAGATAAGCGATCTTATTTCAAAAAGAAAAAAAAAGCACAGTTGATAAACAAAATCCTTTGTAAAGAATGATAAAGAGTGAGAATTAAAGACAATCAAATCAATGATACGATTATTTCGACGAAAAATCGTCGATGATTTAAAAAGTGAAGTAACTTTTCGTATAGGTAACAATTGGTATGATGAATATTTGCCATTAGTTGTGAACCTCTCAGATTTTATAATATATTCCAACAGTTTTTTTTTTTGGAAAGTGATTAACGAAATCATTAGTAAAAAAAGTTTACCGTTACTATCGTCTGCTCCTTGCCCAAACACCGACCCCCACCCCCCCCCCCCCCCAACTTTCGATAACCGGTGAGGTTATAACCGGTCTTAACGATGAATTCGAGAGAGAATACCGATTCTCAAATAAACGAAATATAAAGCAAGCGTTAATGAGCGTTCCGATACGCCCGAATGAGAGAACATTAAGCCGTTTGGACTACCTTCAGCACTAAGAGTGCACACCTGCTTGGTTTGGAAAAAATATGCACATAGAACGAATGCAAAAAAAAAAAAAAAAAAAAACAGTAAGGGACGTTGTTTGCTATGAAATGTTTATTACTGAATAATGCCTCTCTCAATAAAATGGACCCCTCCTATGGTCCTAAAAAGAACTGATGCCTAAATATATTGAAAAGCGACAATTATTCTCAGATCGACGTCATATTGACAGCCGGATTTCTTCTTTCATACAGTTCTTTAAGCATTTAATGAAAGTAGAAGGTTTTTTGAAAATATACTAGAGAAAGAAAAAAACCATTGATAAGATATGTTTAATATTACATGAAAAAGGAAGAATATTTCATTTGATTATGCATGTAAGAAAAAAAATAAAATAAAAATAGATGGAAAAATTTAATGAAATGGAATTAAAATAAAGCTGTAATCAAATGCGTTGTAAATTCATATTTCAATTAAATGTTTGCAAAAAAAAACTGCAGAAAAATAAAGTTCAAAGTTGAAAAACATAAATTAAAATCTCATTATTAAGGCAAAAAAATAAATAAATAAATATTATTTTCGAGTTGTTGAAAAATTTTCATCAATAATTTTATCATTTGCAATTGTTCAAGAGGGATTTTCTTGAAATTTATTTCCATTCGCTTTTCATATGTCATTAAATTAATGAAAATAAATAATAATATATTTTTATATTTTGTAAAAAAAAAATGTTGTCGAATTTTTGTCATATTTAGCAAAAATACGAAATATGTTTAGCACAAAATTTCTTAAATTCAATGATGCTAAACGAGTGCGTTATGATTAACGTTTAAAAAAAAAGAAAAACTCGATCCATATTATATGAATCTGAATATTTCTGAAGTACTAGAAAACCTCTGATTTACATCTTTTCGCGAGTGGAACTTAAACTACTTCAATAAACTGCATAAAATACTGCTAAATTATGTGGCACAATAGTTGTAGTTGTAATGTAAATTACAATGCAGTAATGCTAACCGAGTAGATCGAACGCCTAAGATCTATGCAGCAGGACGAAAAAAAAATGAAATATAGATCACTCAATAATAATATATGGGGATTGCAAATCCTATAGCAACGTTATGCACGTAGTAGGATTGTTGCATTGCAATTTCGATCAATTTCGCATTCTCCTCGAGAAAACTCGAATTCACAGATTACAACGTCGTTCTTCTAGAAATCCTTCTTCCCATGCCTTATTCCCTTCCCTTGTATACATATGAAAAAGGTATCATATATGAGTGAAAAGGTTCATTCAGAATTTTCACAGACCATCTTTTAATAAGTGATGGATGGTTTATAATGCTTAGATGACCGAACCTAATTTGAATTTCCAATTAATAAATTTCCTCTAATTATACAAATTCTAGGAACAATCTTTAGGTTCTAGAATTGAAGATCTAAGTTGAAAGGAAATAAAGCATATTAAGCGGCACTAGATCGGCAGCGGCTTATTGCAAACAAACATACACTGAGCTGTTAGCCGAGAGTGTCGAAGGTAAAATAAGAGCAGCTGTAGGTGAATGTTGTGGGCGGTGCTGATGTTTGCAGCACAATTGGATCGATAGAAAGCAAATCTCTATTGAATTTCTTTGAAGTGAACTACACTTGAAGCCATGTCTTTCACGTTAAAAACCCCTCAAGTACAGCAAAAAAAAAATCAATGAAATTAATTAGTGGAGAAATCTGGAGCACTCGTCATATGTTCATGAGAGCAGTTGTTTCGAATTTTGTGTATGAAATACGATTCTTCCAACGTATCACGCACACGCCAACATCGGTGCGGATGTCACCAATAAGTTGGCGGCTACAAACACACCAGCTGATGCGATTGTTACTCCGCCTATAGAAAGGAATGGATTTATTTCTGCGGATAAGAATGTACAAAGCTGTGTAGTTCCATCCTCTTCCCACTATTCATTGAGTTCCCGCAGGATCGCTCATTATCTCTTGAGGAGCGAAGCAGGCGCATAATCGGAAACTCATTCTGCTTTGAACTGCTGACGGAAATGCCAAAGGAAAATCTGTTCGAAAGCCAGAAGAATTATATGAAATATTATTTTGCATTAAGCATTCAATGATAAATTCTATTGCTATAATTTGTAATTGAAGCATAAATTAGTGGACAGAGTTCAATTGGTATATTTTTTATCGACAGCCGTTGAAAATGTGGCATTAACGCCAACAATTATCGTACATATATACTGTCTACACTGTTGTACACACATTGTATGCTGTTGTGGCAGCTTATATAAATTTTACCGGAGAAAATAACCTATTCTCTAATAACTACATTGCCTCAAATAAACGCTTTCTAAACTAGAAAAATTTATTGCCCAGAGGTCTTATTTAATATGATACGATATTTGATTGGTTAAGACCTTTTACCTTTCACATATACAGCTGACCGTTTAACAACGCGGAGATGAGAATCACTGGAGCCGCCATTTAGTCAAGAACCCGCAACGACTTTTAGCTCGGCTGAAATCTCTTACTTATAGCCCTATCACTGACCGCAAATTTTATCAACAACGTCGGCGCTAGATTAACGCATATATATATATATATATATATATATATATATATATATATATATATATATATATATATATATATATATATATATATATATATATATATATATATATATATATATATATATATATATATATATATATATATATATATATATATATATATATATACACATTATTCAAGGTTTACATCGATGCACTAAACGATATGAAAAATACGCGAAAGCGGCAGTTGCATGGCTCAAAGAAATAATTTACCGCAGAGACAAGTTGCTCAGGTAATGATGATTAACGTCTCACTACATTTTCACCGAATATTCGCAACATTTTAGCTCACCGTAAAACGAGATCATAAAATCGATGCATCATGAAGTATCTCACTATGTATGACAGTTAATTTGTTGCAAATATAATCTAATAATGCAATAGTACCGGAGAAAAAAGTTTCCAGGGGATGTGAGGTATCATAAAATTCAAGAAATCACGCAGCTCTGAAATAAACATTAAAAAAAACGTTACCGTTTTTGACTGATTCTTTAAATTTCTATAAGATTATCTCATGGCTTTAATTGAAGCAGTACATCGCTCAAACATAAGACTCATCGATATGGTTGATATATTTCACTGAATTTTTTCTCAGCATTACACAAGCGTATAACAAAGCTTAAAGGCAATGCATTCAGCAGATGTTAGCAGCGATAAATTATTTTTCAACTGTATGCAAGCAAGCATATTTATTCGATATCGAATAGTACCTTCGATATTCGAGCATATAGAAATCTCTTACAAAAAAAAGAAATCCTGTAGGTGCTGAAAGGAATATTCTCATAACATTAAATAGAAGACACTGACATCATATATTCCCCGTCGTAAGTCTCTCAATATTCTTTATGGTCTAATGTATCAAATGCGTCGGAAGCATAAATAACAAATATTTACATGATAGCATAGAAAATATTATAAAGCACTTATGTTTTCGAATTCCTTCTGGTGTATCAACCCTTCCTTCCTTCCACCCCCCCCCCTCCTCCTCTTCTCCTTTCCTCTCCTAACTTCTTCCAAGTGAGTTCTTATTTAGACATTTTCCTTTCATTGATGAAAGCTTCTTGATTGTGCATTAGCTTTTATTTAGTACGAATAATAAATTATTCGGCTCGAATGTTAGCGTTTTAAAAACATTTTTATTGAAATGGATGAATTGAATATAGCAAAAGTTCAAATTATATTCTGAATTTTTTCAAAATTTTCAAAGAATTTAATTTTTATGGCAATATATAAAGAGTAAAATTTTTATAATTTTCCACTTTTCCATTAATATTCGAAAAAAAAAAAAAAAAATTTTTTTTAATTGAAAGATTAAAATTTTCAATAGAGAAGTGTAAATTCTAGTCGATGAACGCTTTAATTATCATCGATATTCGTCAACGATAGAAAATAAACCATTTAAAACTAATTCACTTCAACATAACCAATTCAAAATGCAATTAAATAACGAATCATATTGTTGAGGAATTTCCTCAATTCGATTTCATTCATCAACGATTTCTTTCATTTGCAATCATTATTATGAGAGAAGTATAATGCTTATAATCAAGCAATAAAAGAGATAAAAATAAGTGACACACAAGATTATTGATTGAACCAAAAAAATTCAAGCTCTTTTTTTTTAATTTGTGAAGTATTTGCCTCCTAGTTGATCATCTTTTTTAGCATCACATTCGTCTTATTGTTCTCTCCTTTCAAATGTTGACTTTGAAGAAAAAAAAAATCCTCATAAATGAATAAACGAAATTATCGATTGATCAACAGCGATCGATTATAATGATCTATTGAAATCGATCCATTTGAGGGGACAACCGTTCATTTTATCCTCTTTAAATCGTTCATTTTTCCTACTTCTATGTTTGTTTATTGGTTCTGTTATACATTTTCTATCCTGAAGAAGGTTTTTTGTTTTCAACTGAGTAAAATGGTCCTCGATAGAGATTGATGATATCTTGCAACTGTAATCAATTTTTTTAACCGCCGAGATGATAATGACACTCATTTGCGATTGTTTATGAATATATGAATAAAGACGTTTTTCTCCTTTCTCATTCTCATATTTATTTCCAAAATATAAGAATTTTCTAAGTGTTGTATTTTTCGATGGTGTTTATCGTTTCCATTTAATCGCCAATTAAATTAAACGAAAGGTTAGAAACTCACGAAAAAAGGGTACTATAAGTAATAGAGGTAAACTCAAGAGAAAGTAAAGCAAAGGTAATAGAAAGTAAAAGTAATACAAACAATTAATAAATATCACCGTTATTTTTATATTTACTATTTTTATGATTAACTAATAATAAAGATTTTTTTTACAGGTATGAGCTCTTTGCTATTCATTTACCGTTTAAACATTTTATTGAACTTTTTAATGAATGAATATTTGTACCCACACGTATGTATCTAATTAGTAATCAGTTAAACAGCAAAAAAAAATTTCTACGTGCAAACTAAACCGAAATCCACACGGCTGTTGCATTCTTTGCGTTGAAATGCGATTGAGTTAGAACGATGAAAGAAAATCGGGAGCAGCTGCCAATAAGACTGTTGATAGACGCTTAGTCGATTAGGTGTTCGCTATAGAGAGAGGAATGATAGCAATAATAATATCACTTATGAGAATTATTTCATAAGATTTAAATCGAAATTTTTTCATTAAAAAACCGTTCTCAACAAGTTTATGCAAATAAAACGATGAAAGTTTGGCGATTATATAGTTCATTAATTCGTTTGCTATTTGTATTTGTGTAGCACTGGTTGCTATTGAAAAGCGCTTGTTGCTCCCTAAGCATACCCAAATGATTGATGGTTTTCCAAGTTGGTCTTTTGTGGAAAATCTCAAATTTGGTGATCCTTATGTTTCAGGGACGCCTAGACGTGCCCGAACGATTCAAGAAACCTCCCAGTTCAAAGAGTCCAACGATCACAAAAATTACTTACCAGTTGCATTTTAGTAAAGTTGTTCCTGTTTCTCTTCAAATAACCAAAATTTTCACTCAAATTACAAAAGAATGATGGCAACAGTGATTATATTCTTAAGCTGTAATTTATTTCACAATATTTCGTTCAAAAATTGATTCAGAAAACCACATTCAGCTAGTTAGTACAAACGAAAAGATTAAGCAATATCGATGAGGCAATATCCATCACACTATGAAGAGAGTTGAGTTAATGCCTATCATATGGAAATGTTCACGTCTCTTAGTGCAAACGGCGCCTCATTCCAATATAATAAAATAGACAGATGAAGTGCGAAGTGCATCAGAAATTTTTCATTTTCATTTTTTTTTTCAAAAAAACTGAAATATGAAAAAAATGCAATGAAACATAAAAATTGATTTTCTAATAGAAGAATTTCTGGTTATCAAATAAATCGATTTTTTTTTTCAAGAACACAGTTTTTATATTTAAAAAATTTATTAAACATGCAGTCCTTTCTTCGAAAAATATACTACAGTCGCTCGGCCACATTTATTAATTTGCATATAGTCAAAAGACCTAGTTGAAGCTCTCGATTGGGCACTTTGTCAGCAAATTCGCTCAACGGTTTCGTAACGTCCGATACTTTAGTTCGATCTTTTCAGGCTCTAATTTCCTAGGATAATCCCGAGAATCGTTGAAAAAATCTTTGCGACCGAAAGCCTTCTAATCATGTTAGAATATACTCACAGTAATGAGCTGATGATGCAGTATAGGTGAAAATCTCAAACGTTCACATCATTCGACAATGGGATGTGAATAAATTGGAGACATAGGATTTTAGAAGCAAAAGATAAAACGAATCAGTCGATGAATTAAAAATTTTTATGACGACAACTGATCCAAACAATATTTTTATGCAACAATTATTTTAATGTGAACAATGAAAATGTTTAAATGATTAAAATATACATATATTTTTTTAGTGGAAGAAAATTGGCTCATCACTTTCTTCCCCTTTTGCCTGATCCCGTCTCCCCCCCCCCCCCCCTCGCCTTTGCACACTTCTCTTTTGAATTTAGATATCGATTAGGCATGCAGAAAATACAATTTGTTTTTTATTTAAGAAATTTTTTGAATCAATTCATCAACAAGTAATGAAAAATTAATGATCGCTTTGAGAAAACAACAGCATCAAAAAGCACTGCACAATTGACCACGCAAATGTGCATTAAAAAAATGATCCATTTGCTCTATTTGACAGCTGTACCAACTCAACAATAATAAAAACACTTTATACGAATTTGCACACTTGCATCGTGAGGCACTATGAAACTAAATGTTTTTATCATGGCTAAAACCACAAATGACAGATAATCCGGCTAGTTTCGCACGTGCACTTTCCAATTTATTTAGCGTGCTTCTTCATTTAGCTGCCGACAACAACGAATTATTCGATGCTTTTAGGGAAGAAATCTACTATAAATTTCGGAGCGGAAAAATACTTGTTATTAGGTGAATATATTGCGATTTTTGGATGAATCAATTCCTTATATCTGGATGCTGCGAAAATCCAGTGATAAATGATCAAAATGTTGTGGGAAAATCTCTGAATATTTGCTTTAGAAAAGCAAAAGATAGTCAATGGAGGAGCCATTAGGCGTTATTTAAGATCAGTTTACGCGAAATTTTGAAGCTTTATTCAAATTGCGAAGAGCGTATTAATGACTAACTAAAGTCAAAAAATCAAAGTCATTACCTACATGAATATATTTATAACTGAAAAGATAGAAGATACCCAACGAAATGTCTTGTTGCGACCAAATGATATCCATTTCGTTTATCTGTAGATAGTCTGCATTCACTGAGACATTCCTGCACCTCAGATTTCGACTTACATTAAGAAAACATGGAAAATATTCATCTAATGACGTGTCCATTCTCGTCGGCGGAACGCACACTCCCTCATCCAACCCATGGAATATGGTTGGATCGTAACACGGTAGCGAGCTCAGAAAAACCAGTCTAACACTTCCTCACGCATGTATGCCCTCAGCGGTGTCCTAAGACCACCATCACTGCTCGAAGCCATCGCTTCTCAACTTCACAGGAACGAAAGTCGCAAGCAATGGCGATTCGGTTTGAATTGATGGAGTTAGACAAGGGGCAGACAACGAGAGAACTTCTCGTATTGTCAATGTTCGTTTGGTTTGTGCAGAGAGTGCGCTATTGAAACGGAGTGCATTTCAACTACTTCAACGATTAAACTCAAAAATGAACACACAGTTCCTATAAAAACTTCAGAAATTTCACTAAATTTTATAATTTCGAGTGATATCTTCATTGAATTGTTTCATCATTATTTTATCATACATGAAACATACGACTTTTATGTAATTTAAAGTAGTCTGTAGTGACCCGATGCTTAGAGCACTTTCATCCATTTGAATTTGTGAGTTTGGTATTGCTTTTCATCGTTTAGTACTGCGCGGTCGATTTTAAGAGGGCTCCGATCATACTCTTTGGCTTCGCGCTACCGAGTCAGTCCGACCAGTGGCCTCATCGGGACGAGGGTGGTGGAGCAACTCCGAACTATGCTCTTGAGCGGAACAACGACGAATCGAGTCATCAGCATCCAGTGGGCAGGAAATAAGTCTAAGGCCTAACCTTACAACTTCAGCTAAGCGGAACTGAAAACAACATGAAGAGACATTTATTTGTAATGAATGCTTTATCGATTAACGCAAATAAATAAATATAGCAAAATGAATTTAAAGCACTCGACAAAGCAACTTCACCTTCATCAATTTTCTATCCTATTGAGACTATTTTTACTCATTGCACAAAATTGAAATGTCGACGTCGGGCGTGCTCAGCCACTCGAACAATATAGATTTTTCATCTCGTTTGCATTAATTGAAAATTGAAATTTTTTTTGAAACTTCCAAAAAAACAGTATTTAATCAAGTATTGCGTCAATGAAGATAAAAATTCGTAACTCATTTAAAGAAAATAAATTTCATAGGGGTATCTTTCATTTTACTAAAATATTTCTGCATGATGAAAAATTTCCACTGTGCGCAAAAAGTTTTAACATACTTCATAAATCAAAAAATAACGAGAATTCCATCTCGTTGAAGTGACACTTCACTATTATATATGTTTAAATAGGAAAATACATAACTTTATGTTTTATATCTATTGTTTGCAGAAATATTTTTCATTTTTTGATCTAGCCTTTGTCCATTCTAATATGCAATCGACAAAGACCATTTCAAGATGCAACAGATAAAACAATGAAAATACGGTGGAATTGAATTTAGAGAGTTGGAACATTTCCGCAAATTTCCACTTGCAATTTACCTCATGAAGACGTCGCATCTCCTCCTATGTATGTTTATTCTACCTATGAGCCATTCTGTCTGGTAACTTCAATTTAATAACCAGTCAAAACTAGAAGAACTTATGGCCATTTTAAAATTTACGTCCACTGAAGTTTGTTGAATTGGAAAAAAAAAACCGAAGCAAATCACAGTTGCCGTTGCATAGAGAATTTGATTAATGATGCTCGAAATTGAAGATCGAAACTATTGGAAGTATTTTTATGAGCGGAATATTTTTCTCACTCTTTCAACTAAAAAAAAAAAGACAAAAGATTTCGTCGTTTTGCGTTTCATTCACTGCAGCTATTCGAAGGGTTAGTTTTTTCTCTCAACGTTTATTTCGTCATTTAGAAAAAACATTTTCGGAGGTTTTATTTTCTTCTTTTTAAATATTAATATAACTTAACACCTACGAAATAAAAATCATAACACCATTTTCTATTATCATTATCTCTTTATCGTTCCGAATGTTGCAAATTTCTATTAACTATCAATATCTATTCTATCAAATATATCTTACATAATACTTATCTATCATTTTAGTGTTGTTTAATTTCTTATGAAGAAAATATTTGCATTTTCGAAAGTCTATATTTCACTCATTTAAAATATTTATGCTTCTCGCATTCTTTTTTATGAACGAATTTTTTTTTTCTTTACATTCATTTCTGCAATAATCTTCTAGAGAATATTTGTATTGCAAAATTTGATATTATAGAATTTCATTAATGAAAAATTGAAAAATTTCATACTTATATTCCATTTATTATTACGAATATTCATTAAATAATATTTATGCAATATATGAAACGAAAAAAAAAAGTTTTTTTTTAAATATAATAATAAATGTTGTAAAATTTCTTTAGTAAATAAAAATAAATTTTTATTAAATACTTTAAAATTGACGTTGATAACGTTTCGAAATATTCGCTTTATCAGTCATTTTTGAGATTAAACCGTTTCTAATGTGAGCGAGATGTTTTATTCCCCTTATGATTATGCAAACGCCGCCGTCTTATTTTCGTTTATTCATTGAAATTTCAAATTTTCGTTTAATTTCATTGAAGGCGACGGGGATGGAGTTTTCTTTGATCTAGGTACTTAAAATGATCAAAGCAAGTTCAAGTGAGGAGCTTCTAGTAAAGAAAGCGTGGATTATAATGAGAAGAGAACGGGCGGGGAATTTTCGGACGAGGGGAAGAACTCTATTCCAAGTTATACATCATAACGATATAGAATTTTAGAGATTATCACATAACGGAAAGATTTTTCGATGAATAACTAAAAAGGCATCGATTGTTTTTATGCTTAATTGTTCGTGATCTAATTATTTTACAAAGTAAACTTTTATTGAAGTTCAAAAATTACTCTGAAATGATTTTTCAAACATTTTAAAGTAATATATAAAACACATAGTGTATGCTCTAAGTTGGAATATTTCCCCTGTTCCATAATTTAAAAAAAAACCTCATTTATGCAACTATGAATTATTCTACATTCAATTTATTGCCGAATGCAGTAATATTTCGATTCTCTATTTGCTCAGTGGCGAAGTATCACTGATATTATTTAAGAAAGAATTACTTGATTGTCTTTTTTTTTGAGAAATATGGAAAAACCATACTGTTCTCTCTTTATTTACACTCTTTCACTTATTCTTCGTCTCTCCTCTCCCAAATGAAAGTATTCAACGCCGATAAAATTTGCCACTTCTCTGGAAGCGTCCTTCTGAAGGTTTCAGTTCATATCATGAAGGCGTAATAGATGCCAAATATTTGAAAATTTCGAAGCGAGAATGAAAGAATTCAATTTAAGAATAAAACTGAGAAATTCGAATGGAAATTTTTAGAAGAAAGCTATGAAAAAATGAGGAAGTTATTAACATCTCATGCTGATGCAATTTCGATCACCCATTGAAGGCATTCAAACAAAAGCAAATTTATGCAACAGACTCTTATTTTTCAGAGCGATAGAAATACAATTGTTGGAAATTTCGAGAGTGTTGTCCGAGAAAAATAAGCTGAAACGACGATTATCTGCAACGTTCTAATTGTGCTATAGTAATATCGGCAATAACACTTGCACCTTGTAATGTCTTATGTGCAACTGCGAGATAAATTCATGACGTTTATTATGTATATATATATATATATATATATATATATATATATATATATATATATATATATATATATATATATATATATATATATATATATATATATATATATATATATATATATATATATATATATATATATATATATATATATATATATATATATATATATATATATATATATATATATATATATATATATATATATATATATATATATATATATATATATTTGAACATAAGACAGTGTTGAAAAATTATCCTCGACGTCGAAAACTTTAAGTGCAATGTGTTACTTGAGCTGTCAATAAGTGCAACGGAGACATTTTTATTGTGTTATAATTGCGCATTATCTCCTTAAATGTCTATTGATCTCAGCAAGAAATAACCTCCATGTACACCTAATAAAATTTCAGAATATTTCAGCAGCAATTTCTTTAGCAGCGAGGAGAGATGCAGATAAAAGTTTCAGTAAATTAAAGTCGCAAGAGAGGAGTGGGAATTTAGATATAACACTGTAGTGGAAATCGCATTAATTATTAAAAAATCGGTCGTTGCATAAAATTCCATGTGAGTGTTAATTTATTATGAGACGTGTTTATTTCATTAATAAAAAATATTCACTTATTAAAATTGCTTTTAGGCGATATCGACGATTGGATTGTCTAGTAGTTCAACATCAATGTGAAATATCTAATATGCGAATTACTGACGAGTCTTTCGCCCTTGAAGTGGGCACTTTTCGGCTATATATGCAGGTATATTCCTATATATTATAAGACAAGAAAAAGCGCGCGTTTCGTGTAATATGGCAAGACGATAAGAGTGGTTCAGGATAAAATAAGGGCGGGTGCAGGGAGGCGCAGTGCAATGCGCTATCTATCGCATTAATGTGTTATCGAAATCCGAACCAGAAATTCCACGCTCTCAATTCGTCTTCCGCGTTCCTTTGACAATCCAAAACAGCTATATTTGAATTTTTTGTTCAATTGACCTCAAATTACGACTTCATCAATGCATTCTCAAACTGTACGATTCGTGTGTATATGTTATCGTTTGTTTAACGACTGCGATGAAGGTGAATTTATTTCGATGAAAATGAGTTGAGGTGTCAGAATATGTTAGGAATATGTCTTCTGTATGAAATTGTTGTACGACAACAATATATCTTTATTTATATCATCTGTTCACCATCTTAGAACGAATCGAATCTCATAATTGTCAAATGTTCTCAAAAATTTTCAAAGGATGGAGAAATTATTAAAGAGAGGATCTATTAACGTGAATTTTTCTCCTTTAAATTTTGAAAGAAATAAAAATAGAGGAAAATATTTTAAACGTATGCAAATATGTCATTTTTCGCATATTTTAACTGAATGAAAGACTATTAAGAATGAAAGGGAAGAAGATGAGGAAAAAGAAGGAGAGTTATTTTTGAGGGGAATGATTTACTGAGAAGTTTGTTTGTAATATTATGGTAAGCTATTTAGTGCTTCACTTAGATCAGTCAATTATATGCAGTTGTTTTGCTTCGCTTTCATTTGTTGGATTTATTCGAAGCCATGAAACCATCTGATTGGTGAATTTTTTTTAAATTTATTATCTTGATTCAAAGAAAGTTTTATATTCATTTTATATTTATATAAATTTAATATTTGGCAGTATTCAAGAATTCCACGAAGTTTTACAAGCTAATTTATTTTCCTTCATATTCACGTATTTTCTTCTTTATTCTATTTGAAAGCATTACTATATTACATCATATAACGCGCAATTGAGGAGGAGGAAGGAAGCTATCTATCATCTTCAGCACAATTTCTCTCGATGATCTTGAAAAAAAAAAACTAAACAAGGGGTACTGGCCGAACGTTTGGTCAGTGGGTTTTTTTTTCAAGTGACCAGTGTCCGTGCCGTGTTGAGTTGCGAGTGGTTTTGTGTAAATAGCACGCGTGAGAGGATGCTCAGCAAACAAGATCAGCCAACCAGCTGGACACTGCCACATCAAGATAGACACCAATTATGGCAATATGTCACTACTCGTGCTCTGACGATTCGCCGTCGATATAGTCGTATCCGCTTTTTGTGCATTTATGAGAGATATTTATTTCGGACGATAGAAAGCGGCAATCTCATAGGGAATATTTCATTTTGATTATTTATTCATTTATTGAGAGGTCTGTATACTTACAACTTATCTAACTACCAAAGTATGTGATTTTAATTTTTGTTCTTACAGGCTATAAAGAGAGAACTACTGTATATATATATATATATATATATATATATATATATATATATATATATATATATATATATATATATATATATATATATATATATATATATATATATATATATATATATATATATATATATATATATATATATATATATATATATATATATATATATATATATATATATATATATATATATATAATGTGCTGATGTATATATTTGTCGGCGAAATTGAGCCTCTTGTTGTCAGTATGCCGTTACGCAAATAATCGGAAAATGTGTATCCATTGTATTTGGTTGTCTTCACCAATTCCTTAACACCGTCGGAGGCACTGTATCTGCGTATGGTCTAATTTTATGCGAATAACACTATAAATACCAAAAGTCACCACACCAATACTAAAAGAAGGCTTATTCTGGTTGATAAGCATAGAGACATTGAAGAATTAGCTCTCAAGAACGTCACAAATCCACAAAAGTGGCATGGCAATCTCTCTAATGGGGATTCATTAGCACACTATGAAGAAATCGGTCAACTTCGGGCAATATTCATCAGGATCGTTATAAATCGCATCATTTTCAGTGCGCAGAAAATCTTCCACAAAAATTTTCCAATTTTTTTTCAAAAACGGAGTCTCAAAATTCAAATTGTTTTCAATGCCACGAATTGCTTTATATCGCAAATCGAATGCTGTTAAGAGCTCTTCATGTACGTCGGTTTCTCGAATAAATAGCTATAGTCCGCCTCATGTTTTTCCTCTCTTCTGTGCCACTAAATAGTGCCCCTTCCTCGCATTCCCTTCCTATCGTCGGTGAATCTTTTTAGGCAGTTCATTTCTCCTCGAATGTCAATTATATTTGCATATTATTCATGTCTCTTATACACAACTATCGTTGTAAATGATTTTATCAGCGATGATTGCAATGATTATTTACATTGCAACGAACTTTCTAAGGGCATCATCACAGTTCCCACTACTCAGAAAATCTTCTCTACCTTACTAGTAACTTTTCATCATAATAGTACCCCTTCTTCACGTTATTAATAGCTCTTTCATAGCGTATTAATGAAGTGCTATTCGTTACCGTAAGAGTTTTATCGTATTTTTCACCGCATGATCGTATTAATACATCTTCTTTACTATAATGCCATATTCCGGTTCCGGATTCCAGATTAATTTCAGGTTCGTTCTAATTTAACGGCACATAAAATTACCTCTATAAATTAATATCGCTATCGTTCGGATCATGGATCTCTCAAATCGAGTGCTATCAATAATGGTGCTATATACTGTTTGTGTATCTTCACAACAATACAACCGGCTGTCAGCAAAAGATAATCAAATATTAGAAGAGATTTTTGATTCTGAAAGAAATGGCACTGAAAAAGTGAGTATATATCATAAAAATTGCATTAACTATATTCTTATAAATTCCTATTAATCTATACGGATAACTCGATCTTCCTCTTAAAAGAAATTCAATTTCTTCGATATTAATATTCCCGATAGTTTTCATTCGGTATTGATCTCCTACATGGAGATTTAATGCTATCAAAATAGTCAATAGCGGTAAAAACATCTGTAGAAAGGCAATAAGTCCCCAAGTCCCCACACTTAAGCTAACCTCTAGGGATGGCCATCTATTACTTACAGTACTATTATCAGCTACAGTATCCGATGAAATTCCCATTGAATTTGCTATCGACACATATTACTGTCGAATTTTGAAATTGCAGATATTTTATTCGAGTTTTCTAATCTTTAAGGAATATTTTTTTTAAAGAGCGGTCACCACAGCTCCATCGGCCAAATATATTTAAATTATGCAATAGAACTTGGATGACCGCTCTACAAAAAGACCGAAATTTTCAATCCCCCAATCCGAAAACATGAAAATCGACCCTCCTACCCCACACATTTACAGATATCAGTGAAAATAAAATGATTTCACTCCATTAACGGCATTAAACTGGAATACAGAGATCGAATACGTTCGATCAATCCACAATCGAAGATATCCCTTAAAGAATAACCTAGTTAATGAAAAAAAAAAAGTTGTGAATTTTTCGCTGCAATATTTCAAATGGCGAATGGCGATTCGTAAGAGGCCATTTACAGTTTTCACAAGAACATTAGGTAAATATCGAAAAAGTCCTCAACATTGAAATGTTCAACATAGAATAACATCGACTCAATAGTTGATTTTTTTTTTCGACTGAATTCTTGGAAAAAATTTCGAAAATTTTCCTCTCCAAAAAAAAAAACCTCAACGGTACATTTTTCGACTCAAAAACTCAAAAAATAAAGTTAAACAAACTTTAAATGAACATTAAATTTCATCTATTGTTTTATTAGTTTCACATATTCTTTACCATTTCGAAATCATCATTTAAAAAAAAAACCAACTTTGAATTACCGTTATTTTGAATGATTTTGATGTTTCTATAGTTGAGAATATACAAAAATATTGTTGCATAAAAAAAAAAGTTGCATTTTATTCATGCAATTTGCTTTTTGCATATAATATTGATACTCCTCATTTTTTTTTTAATGCTTTAAGTTTGCCGTTGAGTTCCGTCCATTCTTCATGTTAATATTTGCTTTTATGGATTGATTATCATCAATTCGTCTAGATTATTGCATTGCAAATATTTTGCAATTTTTTATTGCAAGTTTTGAATATTTCATATTTCAAAAACTTTTGCTCTACATATATGCAAAAAAATTTTTGCAAACTTATTCCTCAAATATACTTTAAATGTTTTTATCGATGTTAAAATTGAACAAATAAATCAATGAATCGATAACGATCGCTTAGCGAAATAAATGAAAACGAATAACGGTTTTCTCAAATTAAATTATGATAGTATTGAGTTTTACAACATCTTCTAAAATTTGGCCATTCGTATCACCGCCATCATTATATTTTCCTCCACTTGGGCTGTTAATTCGGCGGATTATAAGCGCTTAATGATTATAAATTATGCTATAGATTAATGTTGTTCAAAGCGTAAATCTAAGCGATAATAACTGATCGAAAATGGCGAACATAAAAAATAGCGAATAACCGCCACTTATTTTACATTATGCCTAATTTCGCTCTTCAGAAATCATTACAATTGCAAAAAAAAGTCGAAAATTTTGCTTAAAATTTAAGCAATTTACTCAATTGCAAAAAAAAAAACAACAATATTACTTAATAATTTTTCTTTTATAAATACTATTCTATTCTGAAATAAAGTAATTGTTAAGTTAATTTTTTTAGGCGGAGATAATATCGAGGCTGAATGCATTTTTAAAACGAACATTGAATTTACCTATAAATGTGATGAATCAAAGAGATGGAATGCGTACAATACGAATAAATAACGTTCGTCGTATTGAACCACCATTTAGTGAATTTTTACGAAGTTCGTTTCTTATTATTTAATTCATCGTTACGAAATGGTTGATGAATTTCAGGTGTTCATAAAGCCTAAAAACCTGAACGCTTAGAAACCTTTTTTTTCTTGTAATTTGCCGCTTAAGAGGTAACAATTTGTGAGGTCGAATTATTTAGGTAATTTGATTTGTATAGTAATTCACATTCAACAGTGAGCTTCTAAACAACGCAATTACTGTAATAGATATATTAGTAATAATAAATATGAGCGATGAGGTAAATGTATAATTATTGAAAAAGGCAAATAAATAATAGATTAAAATTAGATGCCAATCGAATAGCTAAGAGGAAATGTTGTACACAATTACAACGGCAATTAGAAAAGAGACGATTCGTCGTTGTCTTCTTAGCAAATATCATTTCATTCTTGTTTATGTCCTCCACCTAACTTCCAATGAAGATTTTCCATAAGAGAAATCCTCGAATCCATAAATATGTCCTCAGTCGACCATTATTCCTGAAAATAACGTCCATGTTTTATTTTCGTATTTATTTAGAGCATTTCAAAGTTTTTCGTGTTCTTCATTAGACTCTCTATGAGATGTGAACCGTTATATTTCTATGAACTTTCATTTAAGGTTGTAAAATTTGTAACTTTTTTTTTGTTTGTTGATTTATCAGAGTATAAAGTGAGAAGAAAAGAAGTGATATGATGATCACTGATAAGTTGTTTTTTAACGCTGATAAATTTTACCGGTTTTTTTGAGGATATGGCTTGGAAAAGTAAAAGAATAGGCTGAGGATTAGGAAACGAATCCGTTTTTGTGGGTAGGGGGGGGGGGGTGAGGAGGGAGGAGGAAGAAGTCACGAATTTATGTGTTTTAAGTTAGCGAAGAGAAGAGGAATTAATTGCAAAAGAAATGCGAACTATTCTCGCAATCATCTCACCGCATTCAATGCGTTAATTATCACTGAATTTAACGCTAAAAAACAATCGCATGTTGAAATTTTTCTCTCTATACTGAATTACGTTCTAGGTTTTCTTTTGAACGATTAGTTTCCGTTTATCGAATAAAAAGAATTGATTGTGGAAAACGAATAATTTGATTCGAATCGATAATAGCATCGAATGAAATTATTCAAAAATTGATAAATATATCTTTCACAATTGAAAATGATAGAGTTTAATAAAGGAAATAACCGATAAATATAGTATTAAATTCTAAGAAATTCAAATGATGCGAAATAATTCAATATATGACTTTAAAAAAAAAAGTATTTTATATTTAGAGTGTTAATATTTCATTTATTCGTAGATTAAAAGTTGCAATATAAATTTCACTTAATGAGTTTTTTTCGTTTCTTTCTAATTTTTAATTTATTTCCTTTCAATTATCATCATATTTTAATGTTAATATAGGATGATATACACTTCAAAAACTAAAGAAAAAGATCGTTATGAATTATAGAGGAACAAAGAGAAGAACTTTTGGAAGTGATAAAACAAGCACGTATCGCTGGAGCATCACAAGAGGTTCATTTTATTAATAATTCTTGCATTTTTGTATTTATAGATTGAGTAAATTATTATCTGATTTTGATATACTTTTCATCAAGTACCTCATACCTATGGATTCAAGGATTTGTGCACCTCTTGTGCGAAAAATCTAGTGAAATCGTTTTGAGAGGAGAGAAGGGAAGCTGATTTGCGATTCATCGTTAACCTTTTTTTTCGGCTGATTTCTTCCTCTATTATATTATTTCTGATGCATTTGACACTCCAGTTGTCTAGTCGTCCTGGAATGTGTCGATGAGGAGGGAGAGGCCAAGAGGATCGAAAAAGGAAAGGGGAGATAAAGAATTTTATTGACATATCATAGACAAGAGGAATTGCTACAAGAATGCGCTTCATTTTGTTGACTATTGACGGTTACTTTGAACGGCATCGAATCTTCTTCAATCTTCCAGATTATTCTCGGATTACTACCAGACCATTAACTACCGTAATCTATTGTGGGTTAATTTGTGGATGGGTTGAGGGGGAGGTGGATGGGAAAAAAATAAGAAACATAATTTTCTAATATCCTTGAGTACCAATTTCAGTAGTACCATTGCTACCTGAAAATAGTCATCGAAACAAGTCGATATTGTTTAACGTTATAAAATTTTTTATAATTTCAGGATGTTCGTATGAAGGTGGATGAATATTTGCGAAAAAATTTGAGTGCCGAAAAGCTAGCTAAAATCGAGAGAATCAAAGCGGAAGCAATTTTCGGCGAGCGAATAAATTCACGACATTTGAGGCATATAAGCGAACGTGATGAACAAATTCTTCAGAAATACTTAAATGAAGAGGTAATTCTTTTTTAATGTTCATATTTATAATATTTGTTCTTTTCTTCAATTATAATAAAAAATATTCAATTAACGATCAGATAATATCTATGAATTGTAAGTTATTGTTTTAGTGATGAAGAAAAATGATAGAAATAAAAAATCTCCTATAAATTATTCCACTTACAATGAGGAAAATTGCTAAAGGTATTGTTTTTTGATGGAAGAAAATGAATGAAAAATCGTTTTTTTTTTTTCTGCGTGAAATAGAACCAATTGTTTCTGTGTTATCGTTGAATTTTTCAACCAGTTAAGCTATTCAAATTAATCATATAGTTTCAATTGGTTTTGCAAATATAGGCTAAAATTGATTGGCGTTCTTGCAAGTCGTAGATGAGATTCTCGAGTAGTTTAGCTGCAAAATGTAAATAATTGCTTGAACGATGCAATGGATAATTCGAATATGTTAATCGTAGAAGCGATCGAAATTCGGAGAGACGAAGAAGAGACTAGGCCATGAGAGAAATATTTCAGGGTGGTGGGATGTTCATAAGGTCGAAGCACATTACATCATCATCTCTAAATGATTTGAGAAGAAACGTTCACTTTTTTTTAAAAAATTCTCATGAAATAATTTATTATATTGTAAAATGAATGAATGATTATATTATAAAATTCCTATCTAAATAACGATATCAAATTTTCTAAAATCTCTATATTTATTTCTATAGTTTTTTTTTTCTTTCCTCATTATGACTATAGAGAGAACTATCACATTTCTTATCCTAATTGAGCTTAAAATTACTCTATACTTTTTCGAATTCACGCTCTTTATATCATCTAGAAAATAGGCAACAATTCGGTATTCCTTTGTAAATTATTCTTTCTCTGAATAAATTAAATTAATTTAAGCAAGAAGATCAAGTATCGGGACTCCTCTATATGGGTCGATCAATGGGTATTTCAGGAGACGAAATTGGCGATACATTAGACCATTATCTGGAAACAATTCTTGACGATGAAACACTCAATAAACTCGCTGATGAAGTATCATTAAATCGTCATAAACGTATCTAGTAGCGTTTATGAACGCTTATTTATGTGTATAAACTAATTGTAAGATATATGTTGAATATTTTTTATCAGTATAATAAATATTTGTAAATATATATAGAAATATTTTGTTGTGCATTCAAAATTCACATCAAATATTATGAGTAATGTTGAATTGATTGCCATCCCATCGTAGAGGATTTGCTTGATATAGATGCAGTAATGTAATCGACCCTAAAGTAATGCAGTAATTGCAGTTGATCCCAAAAAGTAATGCAGTAACTGCAATTGATCAAAAATAATGCAGTAATGCAATTGATCCCAAAAAATAATGCAGTAAATGCAATTGATCCAAAAAATAATGCAGTAACTGCAATTGATCCCAAAAAATAATGCAGTAAATGCAATCCATGCCAAAATACTTTTGACAGTAAAGTGCTACCGTTAAAATTCCATCCGAATCCGTCTCATTTAAAGGCGCAAGAAATTTTACAGTTAGAGGATTACTTCATTTGAACTTACATGATACGTAGGACATTCAGATGCATTGAAGCTATGTTCAGCGACTATAAAACTCAACGATATTCATAAAGCGTCGCCTTTAAGTGATTCTTTTGATGTTCCCTTCTTATTTCCCCCTTTTTTTTAAAAATAAATGCATCATAAGCATAGGAACTGTCGTCACTTTGGAAAAAAAAAGAGATATTGAGGTGTAATACGTGAAGGTATACTATATATAGTATGTTCCTATAGCAATATTAAATAGACCGTTGATTTATTTGCATTAATTATGATAATGCATTCTAATAATATTATCTTTTCTCTATTCCTTTTTTTTAATTTCAGTAATTTATGCAGTAATTTAGTTTATTGTTTGTTAATCGATGTCAAATACGATGAGTTATAATTTTTCAATGATGTTTTAAAAAGCGTCGAGTAAAAGAGCGATTCGAATTCTCTGGGCATTCTAGGTGGGCCTTCAACATCAGCAATCAAAACGTTGTTATGATAGGCTATTATTATCGACCGGCACAACCGACGTTGGCGATGCACTATCACCCATGGATGACGAGATACAACCAAGAACAAAGTCATATTCCAACAGTCGAAGTCACGGTTTAATAGTCACCAAATATACCCTGCTTATTGATACAGTTGATGCCTGCGGCAATTGGATGTGCCAACTCTTCAGGCGCTAATTGGATGGGCAACTCTGATATCCTCATGAGTCTCATTTCTCTTCGGTCGATCTGGAACCTCTTTGTTTTCTTTGCATTCGTATGCAGTCCCGATGACGTTGATCTTTGGTTGCACTGCGCTGCATCTCACAGCGATTGTTTGCAATACGGTACACAAAAGAGTTGAAACACATTACCTGTCGACAAGGTTGGCACTCACTGCCGGATAATTGTCACCTGAGAAAGCTGTTGTGACCGGGGATGGTGGCGGTTGGCCATCCATTAATATACTACTAAGCATCGAGATATGTCAGTGGTTTACAACCGTTCTACCGTTTAATATGAATTGGTCTAAGGTAGATTAACAGATCGGTATTTTCCAATACTTCAACGGACGATGAATCCGGAATGAAGTGCATCGAGTTTCTTCTTGTTAATTTGCATTGCTTTGTGATCGATGTGTGGATTTTGTAATCAAGCTCATGGTAGACTTTTGAGTTGTTTCCGGTACTCGAGCAGTCACCTGAATAGGTTAGCTGGAACAGGAAAGTGGGAACATTTATAGCGTACCTGTGGATTTCTTTACTTCACTCTATTGGAGTAGATCGTTGTTTTTGACATTTTCATACTCTCTCTTAGTGAGTCTTTCTATATTTAGAGTGCCGCAATCATCGTGCTGAAATGTGGGTCGTTAAGTTTACCGCCGAACTTCATCGTTGGTTCCTGTCGATAGTGAAAGTATCGAAAAACAATGCTCTTCCCCAAGATTGGATCGTTAAATGAAGCTAATAGACTCGCGCGATTAAAAACTCGAGGGTTAAAAAGAACGATAGTCATGGAATCCCTGCGGTCGAAAACACCCAATGATTAGGTTAAGCGGTAATCTGAGCACCTTTGCGATCGTCGTTCACATCTTGATAATTGCCCTTCCCCCTCCCTTCAGTCCCCCACTCCCTCAGTAAGAACTTTCATGCCTCCTCCCAACTCTCTCCCTACATCCCTCTATCACCGCCCGTCCGGCACCCACCATTCGTGTGTTATTTATGTTAACTTTATTTCTCTGAACGTTTTATTCTTTTAGGTGCCGTTATTTGTGGATGGATGAGGTCATAATAGACGAAACACCTTCGTTATGAATGAGGTTGAATGTTGTACCGATGATGTGGAACCATTTTATGAGCCTCTCGGTCTATATGTTAAACCTTGTGCTCGAGTCAACATCACTTTATCACTGCCACAACTCAAACAACCTGGACAGTCGATTTCCAATTGGGATCTCATGGAGAAGATTAAGAAGGCCGTCTCTCCCATTCAAGTATGCAACTTTTTGTGCATTTTGTGAGGGAGTTAAAGATAAAAGTGAACAATCACCGCGATTGCTGTCACTAGTACGGGAAACAGCAAGTAGTCGGATCGGTATTGGATAAAAGGAGGTGAGGAAATTGTATAACACAAAGTGATCCGATGATATAGCATTGTTCTAAGAAATTGGGACCTCATAATTTTCGAGGATTTTGGGGAATCTTTGATTGCAGATCCTATCCTCGACATTTCATGAACTCATCACTTGTCGGGTCGTTCGTTCTATTTGCTTCCAAAATATTCCTCCTCGAAAGATATCACTACTCACCTAGTATTAGTATGTAAAAATGACAAGCGGCAGCAATGCGAACTAGATAAGTTATTCAGTTCTCTTGCCGTCGGTTCGTAGTTGCTGCTATTCGTACTGAAATGTGGAGCTAGGTGCTGTCTAGAGTTATGTTATGAGTGCTACCGATAGGCAGATGTGAACAGGTAAGTTCATATGCAATTCAAAGATGCGTTTATCTTTCCTCTTCTCCCACTCCTCTCCCATTGACCCCATTTCTTTCCCTTCCTTCCCTCCCAACTCATCGTCCTCACTTTTTAGAGCCAATGCGTTTGTCTGATTGACTTCTGTTTTAAAGACAGCTATTTTTGTTCAGGTAGATTCTCGCAGCTGGCAGGTATGTTCCCTCCACTATAGGAAACAGCTTTCTATGTGCTAATTATTAACATGCGAAGAGCTCTATAGATAGTGAAGATTGTTCTTTTCTCTCTTTTTTCCCTTGTGTTATTTTTCCAGCGGCTTGTATGTTGACTTTGAAATATTCCCATCTTGAACTCATTTCATGTTGCATTATGTCTCCAGTACTTGAAATAGAGGAGAGATAAGCTCATCTATGATAGAATAACTGTAGAGAAGTAGTGGGGTGCACCTAGGCAGAAATAACTAACCTGTGTTTATATGAAAGCCGAGAGTAATGCTTCTGCTCTTATCTTTGGCCGACAATTGCACCCTTTTGCACTTTCGATGCGC
Organism: Ascaris suum; assembly: GCA_013433145.1. Lineage (NCBI taxonomy): Eukaryota > Metazoa > Nematoda > Chromadorea > Rhabditida > Ascarididae > Ascaris > Ascaris suum. Next base: position 2,126,391 of record CM024182.1, on the reverse strand, counting down.
TAAGCGGTCAAAGGTGTAGCCACAGTTGAAGGTGTGCTAAGCGACTCTCATATCCATTGCTCCTTTGTTTTTACGATATTAAGCTCATGTACAGGTACATACCTGCACAATATTCAATCAAATATAGCAAGATGACGTCATGGTGATTTTTTCAATAATCTTGTTGCCGAATATCGATTCTCACCGATGATCGATGCTTTCACAGCGTCGCCTTATGATCCACGCACTAATTTATGGCGGAAGTTCATAGAAAAACGTTGCAGTAATATGTGTTTGGAAATTATGAGAAGTTCCTTGCATTTTACGTTTATTGTATGCAGGAGGAGGTGAAAGGGGAGGGGGATTTCATCCGTGTGATGCATTGGAGAGATAGGCGACGGAACGACAACGGATTGTCTATTCGTGACGTAATGAGCTCGTTGCATTTTAGTTGTCATCAATTCGAGTTACAACAAGCACACTGGAAATGGTACGATTCGAAGCCGAATTACCAAATCGAAAAATTCTCAACAAAGTAACTGTTTATTTATTTTTTTTATTTAATTGTATATACGGCAATCTTTCTCCTCCTCTCTAATTTGGGCAAATTTTCCGGGTACATTGAAATTTGAAATTTTCTGGCATCATTATTATTTTCGGGATATTCGTAAAACCTCCCAAAAATTGGTAAAAGTATCTTTGAAGGTGGCTGGCTTCTATCGTAATGTTTTCTCCTTTCTTTGATGTTAATCCTCTTTTTTTTTCAGCATTGCTTGAATTTTTTTATTTCTATTCTTTTTCTGCTCTATATTTTCGTAGATTTTTTAACGAAAATTCTAGATATGCTCTTGTGTGATCAACTTATTCTTTCCTTTTTGAAGCGGAGAAAGGAGTTTATAGAGGGATTGTTGTTTAACCGCTCAGTTCAGTAAGAGTAAGTTGCAGGTGATCAAAGCACTTGAGGGATATTCACTGAAAGTAGTCGGTTTCTTCGAGTCATTAAGGGTACGTGCATCAGAAGCAAAGTCCGAATTTCCAACGCGTCATGATTGGGATGAGTTTTTCCGTTCAGCGAAAGGGATGAATGAGCTGAAACCAGGCGAGAGGCCTGACACTATCTATTTGGCCAAGTTACCGTCCAATTGGTTTATGGTATGCAATTTGACGTTTACTTTCTGTTTTTATTCTACTTAATTTAGTTGTTTATTGGCGGCGGTAATATTAGACTTTTATTTTCCGACTATTTCAAACAGCATCGCAATTTCAATTTAGGAGTATAAATGTGTATTCGTCGCAATAATTCACAAATTTGAGATGTCGTCGAGGGGAAGGAGGGAGGGGGAGTAATTGCACTTTTTGTTTCATCACAGGCTTGATCAAATAAATCGTCGGCGAAATTGAAAAATGAGAGAAGAATTTTATGAACGACTGCTGTACGAAAATGAAGTTTTTTCTACAGTTTCGGACGAGGAGAGAGGAGAACGAATAGTTTTTTCAATTATCTGCAATGCTAATTGGGAGAATAATTGAATCGTTCTTGAGCTATTGAAAGGTACTTGTTGCCCTAGATGGTTCAAGCGATTAATGACGGATTTCATTCGTTTTTTTTTTTCAGCCTTTCCTGTTTAATCTGATCTTTGAATGGTTCCACGTCTCGCCCATCGTCGCTATAAAAGAATAGCTTTTTTTTATTTCCATCTTTGTAAGATGCGAAACTCAAATCGTCTGGTATTTTCGTGCTGCTGGATTTTGGCTAATAGTAGAGTATGGTTTTATCAAGGAGATTGTGGCAACCGCTAATAGCATTTCAAAGGGGGAAAGGCGGGGGTTTTAAAAAATAATTAAAGGTATTTTAACAGAAGCGTCTCTCTGTAGATGATTTTCCTTTGAAGTTTATATGCTTTTCACAGAATTGGATCGGGCTTTCTGCGAGATCTTAATCACCTTGAGTCATTCCTTAATGAACGTGAAATTTGTATTGATTTGTCTTTACCACTGCAGAACTAAAAGTTGTGGTTGTGATGGGATTAAGCTTGGCGAAGGCAACATGATGTCTTCAGTAAGCACCGTGTGCCCCGATGAGGGGTAGCACTGATTTCCTCTTTACTGCACAGGACAACGCTCCTTAACCCTTTCCCCTCCCCCACTTCTTCTTGCCACCAGTTCTTAACTCTTCTGCACCACATTGCAAAGTCGGTCTTAGATACCACCGTGTTGAACATCATATTTAGACGATCTTAGTATAAATTTCAGGAAGAATGCAAAACGGAAAACACCTTGCCGAGTGAGAGGTTATTGAAGAGGGTTTTCGAGCAGTTCGGCAAGGTGCGCTGTGTCGACATCCCCGCATGTGACGCCTATAGGAAGCAAATGCCAGCCCACATTTCTGGCATAAAAGTGGCCGGCTTCTCGTTTGGCCAGGTAACAACTTCTTTTTGGCTGTCTTCATATGACAGTGTTTTTCTCACTTCTTTTATATGCTGTTCAACATGATATTTCTTCAGACAGAATTCCATCTTAATAATGCTTAGCATATTTCTGCAGTCTTTTATTTATCCCTTTGTGTTTTTTTCAAAAGAGTGAAGCATTCTCTGTGCATTTGTTTGTGTGTCTGTCCATCGGTCATTATATTCAACTTGCGGGTATGTGGAGCTGTGACGATGAAATTCAATGGGCTCGAGTGAAACTTGGATGAGGTTAATCCAGCTTCTTTCCAAATGGTCATCTCTTCAAGAGATATTGATCGCTAAGGGATTTTACGGGGTTACCAAACAAGTGTTGAGAAAAACCGCCGTAAGTGAAAAGAGAGCGTGTGAGGTATAATTTTATGATACGATTTTTTCGCTACTGATAATTTTGGTACATATAATTGATATGTTGGGACTTAATTTATTTAGAATAGGTTGCAGATAGCGCATAGGTGACAAATTTCCTCATGCGCATTCCTAATTTAAGGGTGTTTTTAAATTGGATTCTTTGTGATCTCGCTTTTCGCTTTTTTTGTTGTTGTTTTCTGATACCGATATTTATTTTGTATGGTAGTTCTGGAAAAATTTCTTGCCTTTGCCACTGGGAAGTTAATAGTCGAAGTCACTTGGAGTGAAGATAGAGGGTTTGGAGGGGCATTAAAGATAGAAGCGCCCTTAAGTTATCCAGTGCCCCCAGCAAGGGTTAGCTTATTGATAATTTCTGATCTCGATCTTAAGTGTGTATAAATTTCCTTAGGTATCTGATACTGATTTTCTTTACTTCCGTTCGATCAGTTTCCATATTTGCTGTTATTACAATTAAACCGCGATGGTTGAATCCTTTGTCTACTCTATCGTTTTGGTTTCATTAGACGCAGTTTGCTTTTTAATGAAATGGACACGCACCGATTTTTTTCTACGTTTGTTGTTGTGTTATTCGAGTTGGACGCACTTTAATGAAATTCACATTTTTTCTATGTTTATGTTTATTGTTGTGGATAAACAAAGTTATCACTTATTTTCAGTTTTTTCGTAGAAATGTAATATAAACCGACAATATTTATATTATTATTACTGATTGGATAAAAACGATATCCGTGGTGTTGTTATTTGAATGAAAAAACTTCGATGTCATTTCTAAATGTTTTTTATTTATAGAGGTTTTTAAGCAAAATCTTCTCAGCCAATCTTTTACTTTTTTTCTAGTCTTACACAAGCATATATATATATATATATATATATATATATATATATATATATATATATATATATATATATATATATATATATATATATATATATATATATATATATATATATATGAAGGAGTATTGATGCCTCTAGTCATGAGAAGCCAGAGAAAGATGTCCAGCAGGATTGCATTACAGTTGCACTAGTTGATCCGTACGTAAAATTGGATGATAAAAGGAACAAAATGGACGAGTAGCTAATCTGTATGGTTAACATTACCTTTCAGGAGGTTCTCTTTGAGGCATACGTGCAATTTGTGGAGTATATATCGTTTATGAGGGCGATGGATGCACTCCGAAACATGAAATTAGTTAAGAAAATGAACAATGGACGCGTGTTTGAGGCAGCAATAAAGGTAGGCTTTTAAGCATTTCCGTTAATGAGACGTTATGATATGCGATTACCATCTCGATGATTGAATGCGAAGCAATTTATTGGAAGGGTCTCACTTGATGGGGAATGGAATGAGAAAGTCCTTTTCTGGATTTCTGGACTTCTGGACGAATCTTGTTTTTTTATTTATGTGTAGTCCTCTCTTGCGGTTTAGACAATGTCAGATATTCAAATATATAATGTGATGCTACTGCAAAGTTAGTTTCTTCTACAGCGTATGAGATCAAGACTGATTAGGACGTCAGTCTCTCACATCATTGCTCTCTCTGATGACCTGAAATTCTTGATGGATCGCTTCCCCTGAATGTCCATCAGTAAAAACCTCATCCACATGCCTTTCAATAACCGCTTCGCGGAAATTTTCTAATGAAATCAGTGAGAAGTATTAAATAAATGTGGCCACGTCAAAAGGTTAGAAGTGTTTTTATTAATATACTTCCGGAATAAAGCGCACGCGGGTTTTCGAAGAAAATTTCCTACTTCATGCTTAACTGTTTGCTTACTGAGGAGTTTTCTGCCGTATGGGAAACCGCTGTGCCCTGTTGCAAATGAAGTATTTACAATTGCAACTATAATGTTAGAAAATTGCAATTGCAATGTGAAAGTTGCAGTTTAAACTGTGCTGTCAAGAGTTGCAGCATCACTTTTCACGTTGGAAATTGTGGTTTTATTTGTGCGAGTATAGTAAATTCAGTTCATTTAAAGTATGGCATTTTTGGTTTACTTTTCTTTTTTTTCGAGATGCCGGTCAGAAAACTTCAAATTCAGAGCGGAGTTTCGAGAACAGATCTGAATTTGAAAGTTGTCGAAGTGGAATTTCAATTTCAACCTTGGCATGAAAATATTGACCACATAAGAGCGTCGTGGATTCCTCGCTTCATGGGATGCTAGCTTGAAAAGAACTGCGGAATTCTAGTTTTCCCAAAGAATATTAGGGCGGTCAGGGGGAGTCGTTGAGATAAGGGCCATCCTTATTCTCTAAGTCTTCGCATCGTTTAACATCACAAAAGAACATCTCAGAATTTATTATGGAACGAAGTTTATAAAGGTGGAGGTAACGTTTTATTCCAAAATCCAGCGAAAGAATTTGCCAACGAGATGGGGGGTGGGAGTGGGGTTTATTCGAGGTAGTACGGTAAGCGGATAATTTCCTTATGTATGAATTGAGTGGATTCACAAACGAAATAATACTTTCATGCGAGTGAATGGACGTGGTGGAGGTCGCTGAGCGATTTTATTCGTATAGGTGGATTTCGATAAGAATAAACATCTCTCCGATGATAGTATCAGCAGAAGAAATTTTGAAAGGGAACGACTGATCGAGGAGGAACTTGCGAAGGCTGCAGAGGAACGACGCAAGAGGTGAGTCTATCATGAGTTGCCTCTGGTGATAACAGTTGGTTACTTCCCTGTGATCTCGAACTCTTTCATATGTGAAGCAGTTGAATATCTTAAGCGGAAGTTTGGGCTTTTTTAAAATTATAGGCTGATTTGAAATTTATTGAATTCTGCTTTGGGAATTTTTCGTTTTTAGAAGATAGAAGAAAAGCTTGAAGGATATGAGCTGCAGTTACAGCTTCGTTTTGTCTCTTAACGAAGATTATCCTTGTGAGAGAAGCGGAAGTTGAGAGGAGAGATCGGCGTCCTCTCTTTCGCTGAGTTGTGAATATCTTTTGCATTTGATGGACGATGAAATAGAAATACAACTTCATGTTGGAAATGAGGATTTGTTAGCTCATCGTATCTGCTCCTATTAAGTCCGTCTTAGATTTCACTCATTTCTTCGTTAAGGATGATAATGATCGCTTTGATATTATTTTCATTACTTGAAAGCAAAGTTTCGCAATACCGAGGAGATGTTTCGCCCTCTTCAAAACTTTTAAGAGGGCAGTTTCCCTCGTGGTCTTTCTACGAGTGTTTTCCGATATTCCAGCTCTTATTCCTGGAAATATGTGTTTGAAAATATGAATAAATAATGACTTAAGGTAAATTGAGATGTTTTGAGCATTTCATAAGTAGAGTTTGCTTGCTAATGGGAAGTCAGTAATTCGTTTTTCTTTTTATTACATCTCTAGCATGATTGATTTTTGGGTCAATAATACCGATCTAATTGGTACACTCTTGAGGTTTTGCGCTTGTGCTTACTCATATGTTTTAGAAGAAAGTGGAGGAAAGGAAGGGTTGAGAGAGATCGGAAGGCGACAATGTGGTCTTTTTTGTTTCACAGATTTTTATTTGCATTGATGATGTTGTGGATGTTCCGTTGAAGTTGTTTTTGTGTGTTGTTTCATGCAAGCGTTTTATTGGAATTAACTCGCTATAGAAAGGCAGAAAAGAAGGTGGTGGGGAGGGTTGAAATTTCTAGAACGTACCTAAATGTCCCACCTTGCGCGATCAAAGTTAGCTATTCACTTATCAATTAATAGAAGATAGTTCTCTTTCCTTTTGTGCCCTCCATCTGAAATTTTAGGAGGCTGTGGAGAGGGGGGGGGGGGAGATGGAAGGAGGAGGAAAGAGACACTGTTTGTTTCCTCTATTCAGTCTTCGTAGTTGATTAGATTCCTTCGTAACTTCAGAGAAGAAGAGGAAGCTCAGAAGAAAGCCGAAGAATTGGAGAGGGAAAATCGTCGCCTTCAACGTGAAGAAAAGCGCCGTCTTAAGGTATGATTGAATTTATCTCCTTGTCAAATATATATCGTTTTCAGTTGTTTGAAACTTCGAAAAAATTTTGCCATCATCTTCTATAGCAATAAAAATATGGAATATGATAATGGAGATTTGTGGAGGACCTGTAAGCTTTTAGAAATATTGTGTGACTCTGAGTATAGGTCCCCTCACCTGTGGTCCAAAGGTTTCCTTATAAAAACATGAAGCTGTCCTTTAAAGAAAAGGAAAAGTGAGGTTGTTATTATTTTCTCCTGAAAAACATACTCGGAGATAAAAATGATAATTTAAAGACACACTCATAGCGCTATAGAACTAAGGGTTTTCATGCTTGCTGTTCGTTTTGTTCATTTACAAGCAATTCAGCTCGCAGAATCCCTTCCCACTTATAAATGAAGGGTCTAGTTTACTAGCGGCGCTTCTGTGGAGGCAAATATTGGAGGTGGCAAGGAGGCTGGTGGCAACTTCCAGCGCGAGGTAAAGAGGAAACTCTCTGTGCATCGAAGTTTGTAACTATTTTTTCCATTCGGATTGATTTGCTTGCAGCTGATAAGTACAGTTAGATTGGTTACAGCATTTCTCAATCATGAACAGTGGCCTTCTTCTGCTTCCTTTATCACCTTCCTTTCTCTTAAACGTTTGGAGGAAGACCTGTATCCTAATATATGGACGTATCGTTCACTTACCTGATGCTGTAGCGTCGACTTAAATGTCTTCCTCCTTCCATAGAGAAGAAGCAGCTTAAATAGGGGTACAAATGCACAGGCATGCGTGAGTGTAATTCAGTGATTCGAGGTCACTTGCATACGACTGAAGGACTAGAGAGTAATTGAGTCGGATTGTCATGTTTTTCTGAGAGCGATATTACCTTATTTATCACATTTGGACCGAGGAAGGAGAATTGGTTTGCCATACATTCATTATTCAGTGAAGTGGAATCGTGGGTCGTTAGTGCTGTTGAGTCAGCGTTTGGGTCTGTCTTCCATTTCTGTCTCGCCCGCACTGATCTAACTGTTTGCTACTCGATGGATCCTTGTACTTGCGGGTGGAGTGAGTTTGAGCTCAAGTTAGGGGTCCTTTTTTTGCGATGGATTTTTTTGTAGTACAAACGAAGATGTCCCTAAGGAGGTGTTTGGGGGAAGGGGGTGCAACTGGTGAGAGAGAGGTGGCAAAATGTTGGAAAGTTGTAAGTCGCGATTTCAGCCTTATGGAAGGAAAAGGCTGTGAACAGTTTTGGAATAATATTCCGATTGGAGCAAAGCGGTCAAAAGATAACGAGCCTTGGCGCGCTCAATATGCATCTAACGGTTGTTTTAGCGGCAAGAGGAGAAACGCATGAAGGATGAGCAAATTCTGGAAGAGAAGAACAAGCGAGAGGCGAATGAGTTGATGCTCGCCAAGCGGAGGCTTGAATCTCAAAGATTGCTCGCAGAGTTGTTTCGGCGTGTTGACGTGAGGAAGCTCATTATTTCATATTTAATGCTGTATTATATTATGACTGGGCTATACCAGGGCACGCTCGCTCTTTCGACTGCTATGCTCAGATCGGTCTGTTTTATAGGAAGATTCATGGTTTCGCTCTCTTTTTTCCTTCCCGAATTCTCCTAGTAAAAGAGGAGGGATGAAACGGGAAATGTTCGCTTCAGGCCCTAAAGTTCACGTCTGGTGTGAGCTGCATTCGTAGATAAGGCTGATCGGTCGTTTGTAAAGTTACAGTGGCGACCGCTCTGATTGATGATGAGGATGGATATGAGGGATGTGTAACAACCTTTAGTTTACCCCGCTTTCTGTTGCAGTGACCGTATTTGTGCCTTTAATGTTCGTCAGAAGGGTAGGGACACTGAATTCAATTGGAAATTCCAAGTTGGCTGTATAGAAGGTTCCATTGGAAGAAGAATATCTCTGGCTGGAAATAAATCCAGCGCATCCTTATTCGCTGTGTAGTCGGACAAAAAGGTCAGGACACCCCAAAGTGGGTTCACAGGAAGCGCTCTCATAACTTAGAAGTGAATGGATGAAATTCTGATCTTTTATCACTATTTGAATTGTGAAGTGGGAAACTGCGAAGCACTATCAACTTAAACCATTCTTCTCGCGCTTTCCAAGTTCTTGTCAGGGATAGGACTTCATTCAGCCTTCTTCTCCCTCCTCACCCTCTAACCCCCTTCTTCTGCTTACAAATCTCGAATGGACACTTCTGTGATCAACGATTTAGTCTTTTCCTCTCATTTCCTCGCTACGACCTGCACGATATGCTTCAAATGACTGGCTGCGGCCTATGATCGCTGATTCTTTTCATCGGTACCCTTCAAAAATATTTGTAGGTCATAGCTGCAGATCAGATCAGCTCTTGGGCCAAGGGTTTATGTTCTGAAGGGTGACTGCTTTTTGAGCCAAAAGATGAGAAATACAATTGCGCAGTGCCAGTGTTTCACTGTTTGTTGTTGTCTGTGTCTGTATGTGTCCGTAGACCAACCAATGAATAGCAGCAAGTACACGAGTATATATTTACCCATGGAACTGTGATTAATTTCGGCGATCGCCCGCTTAGACGCGAGCTAAGTTGGAGTTTTTAAGAAGCACTATTTATAAATTGAGTTTTATCCTTTTTATTAATTCTCTTCTTTTTGATCAACCTTCCACTCTGCTAAATATTTATTCAAAATTTGAACGGATGAATAATAAAATTTCGTTGCAGTTGAAAAAACAGAAAATGGAATCGGCGATGAACATATCAATTAGTGAAGGAGTTCCACAGACCACACAATTGGATCTTGAAGCGAAGTTACGGCAAACGCTACTAAAAGAGCAAGAAATAAGACTTCGGAAGAGGGTTGTTGAATCTTTTTTTTCATCGATTGTTGTTTTTTTTAGTAAATTGCCGAGGTATGATGCGATCGCATAGGTCTGGAATAATGAGTTTTTCGTTTTTTTTAGAGCTAAAGTTGTTAAAAAGGATCGTAGTTAATGAAATATGGAGTAGCGTTTTTATTGATAGCTCTTACGGTCCAATATTCTTCACTAATAGATCTGAGTTTCAAGCTATTAGACAGAGTGGTTGCGCATTAAATATATTTGTGGTCAACTATAACTGCGTTTTATACTCTCTATTTAAAACTATTATCACCCGAATTAATGAACTATACGTTTGCAGATCGAAGCGAAAATGTTGTTGAGATTGGGTGCTGTGGAAAAGCAAAACGATGGCGATAGCAGTGATCATTCACATAAGCATCGCAAGAAGAAACGTAAAGAGGAGCCCTGATTTTAAGGCGAGCTTGTAATTTATAATTCCTTTTTTTATCTTGTTTTTTCTTTTCATTCGTCCGCTCGCTTTTTTTTTTGAAGGAGAAAGGGGGGTTAGCTGGCTGAAAGGTAAAGTGCGTGATTCATTGCAAATGATGTTTGATTAGATTATGTGTTCTTATCCTTACCTCGAAGAGTATTGGCAATTACACAGTGTTTATCTGATTCTCTGCACGGATGCATCCTGTTGCAGTCAGCAGCATCTCTTGATAGATTATATGGAGTGAACTAAACAATATTTGAATATAGTTTGAGGGTGCAGGTTTTCGCCAGGTATCCATAGTACTGTGGATCTTATGGAGGTTTAAATCAATATTTTTAACCAAATGAATGAAAAGGTTGGAAAAAACCGAGTAAGCTTATCTCAAAAAACATATCGAATAGCAAAATGAGGATGTTTTCCCGTTATAGAATTACTTTGTGATCCGTAAAGTTGTTAGTTACGACGTGTTTTTGCACTCCCTGCATACAATTGGTCACGTCATTTTTATGCAGGATGTGACACAATTCCCTCGCTGAAGTTTTTACCTAGTATTTGGGATTGTAGTTTGTAGTTTGGATGGTTTTTGTAGTTTTAGTGTTTGTGAGCAAAAGTCAATGTAGTTTTAATGAATGCATTGGTACAGGTTTATTTTATTCGTTTTTTTTTTTCATTTCAATGCATTAGAGTGGAAGCAGATCCCAGGCTTGTTGAGCGTGAAAGTAGGACCCTTAAAGGACATTGTCTGTGCTGCAATATTTTTTTGGAGAGTTGAAATTAATGCGCATGTCGATTTCGGAAAGCGGTAAAATATGCCCACGGGGAAGGAATTTTGCTTACCAGTTTTCGTATATTGCCCTAATTTTTGGTGCTTTATTACAGATACGCGACGATATTTCAAGAGGCTATGTTCACTGCTGTTCGTTATGATCTCGATACGTGTTTACGTCATCATGCCGCTCGTTTTTGTCTGTAATTTGTTGGTAATCGACGATTATTCTTTCATTTTGTTTATTTTAAAGGAGAATTAAATCGTTATTAATATCCACAATACAATCATGGCGTCATAATTTGGGTTTGTTGATTTTTGATGGATGATTTTTGTAGTTCGAATATGTTAACTATTGCTCAAGCATTTGCTGAGCGTATTTATTGTCACTAAACTATTCGTGTGTGGTCGCTAATCCACATAGAATATTGTTTTCCTTTTTTTTTTCTTTGCTAGGGGGATTTTTTCTGGATACTATAAAGTGTCGTGTCGTGTTGTGCTGGCGACAATTGTATTGTTTGCGATCAACATTTGCCTTCACATCGTTATCTCTATCAAGAATAAAGTAATTATGTTTGCTGATTAAATGTTTTACAACTCTCAGGATGTTGATATGTTTCTTTTGAATATCTTCGTAAGTTTTCTTCTTCACGGTATTTTGATTGGTGCTATTTGGTAGCGGATAGAATTGGTGGGGCATATAGATGAGATTATAGTCTTTTCTGATGGGGAAAGAGGTTGTGGGATAGACGAGGCAGGTGGCGGAGATGGAGAAGTTCGTGAACTGCATCTTCATTCTTCATTTCCTTTCATTTGGGAAGCTGTAATATAGACAAAAGCAACGAGTGAGGTCGTCTTAATAAATGAAAAGTCATTCAGAAATTGTAATAAATATCGAAAACGCTTAGGTTCATGATCAATTTTTTCATAGTAATTTGTGGATAAGAGTTTTGAACGTCGGATAAGGGGTCTGACTTTGGATAAGTTTTGACCTAGATTTCATGCGTATTACGGATCCAGGATTGTAGAACTTTTAGCATTCGAGCTGCGGTCTTGATGAGCGCCGAGCAACACAGAAACTAGCTGTTGAAAACGTTTTGAGCTCCGAGTGCAAATTTCCCCATGGGTAACGGCGACGGATAGATGACGAGTACTGTCTTTTTGCCTTCTTTTCTCCCATTTCCATCGACTCCATATCAAGATAGCCTGGAGGAGTACAAGATAGGCAATTTGATGATACGTTTTTATTCGTTTAGATCGAAGAAGAAGCGCATTTGGATGCTTTAACTTTGGGATCTGAGAGTTCATTTGTTACCCCACCAAATCGAAAACCGCAATTATGCGCCTGAGGGCATTTCGGAGCACTCAGTGCTTTAATGAAAAGTTGGCATTTTCAGCGTAGAAAGTTTCCTTTGATCTATGACGAAAATGTGGTAAAACTTTAGTGACGTTGCGGATTGCACCGTTGTCGCTGAGCAATTTTTTTTTTTGTTGTTGGATTTGAATGTTTCGACGTCAAGTTCAAACTATTATATAGTTGGATAGTGTGGGACACATATATAGTTCATGGTTATCAATATTCAATGGGATGGATAGTATTGCATTTTGCGATTGAAGGGTAGCATTGCAATTTGCAATTCTAAGTGGGAATTTTCCATAGATGGTCAAAGGTAATGTTGGCTGAATAATTATTAACGACACGACGAAGCGAAGTTTTATTTACAAAAAAGAGAAGTCTGGATATTAGATATGGAAAATTGTTTGTTTTGTTTAATTTCAAGAAATTCCGATTTTCCTCCTTTTATGTCGATAAGCTTTGCGCTGTTGGCTTGCATCTTATGATGTGGCAATTGCAATTCAATCGGATCACATGGCTTATAAGATTACGCTCATAGTTTATACACACATAAGCACTAAGATGTCATTGAGATTTTATGTTATATATGGAAAAGGAAATAATTGAATAGAATGTTTGCTGAATTTATTCGATTATTTAAAATTTAGTGGTCATTAGAAATTCTTTTGATTCCCCTATACCTTTTACAAACAAATTGATGGGCTCTGTGGAAATGATGAATGTTCGGTAAGGAAGCAGTAGGGGGGGGGGAAGCTGGAGGGGGGTACGTGAAGACAAATTCCACCACTCCCTCTCCCCTTCTGTCCCGGTCCCCTTCCTCCGCCTAAGTAACATAAAAGCACAAACGGGGCGTTTAATGTTGTGTCTGTAGAATGGACAAGCGGGTGAATGCCTACCGTTTCTGCATCATCCGTGTAAATATAGCAATAAAGAAAAAGAAATTTCGAGAAGCAAGTGGATTGTTAAAAAATTTGGATGGCGGTGAATAGCGGAAATGAGGGTCGGAACGCTTCGATTTTCGGTTTTTTTCTCATCTCTACAAATGCATAAATGTATTATGGTAGTTGTGGTCTTATATCTTTCACTATTTTGTGGCAGTGCCTCATACTTTATCATGGCCTCTTTTTCGTTTTGATTACTTTATTTATTTATTTATTTATTTATTTATTTATTTATTCGTTTATTTATTTGTTTCACATTCCAGTTTTCTGGGATTTTCAATATTCTCTTATAGAATGGATAGTTGGAACGATTTCGATGAATTGGAGCGTCTAAAGACGAGGATAGTGAATGCCGCAAATACATCGGATCGTGGAGTGATCTTATTGGTACTCGGAGATATTAAAGAGGTTTGATAGTTTGAGAGTAATTGGCATTTTCGAAAATATAATTGAATATAATCGAATTTAATCGCTACTTTTCATATGTTTGTTTATCTTTTATTTTTTATTTTTTTATTTTTTGCTTAAATATTGCTTGAAGAATTGATCAAAATAGGAAATAATTCTATTGTAAATGACGGGAATAATATGAGAGATTACCTTTTTTTATACGATGGGGAAAATTTCTGAAAAAACTTTAAAATGGTTTTATTGGAATTTTTTGGGATTGCAATATTTCCGGCAAGTTTTTTGAATAAATTAGAAGGAATTTTGGGAAATGCAAATTTTAATCAGTTCCCATGAGAGTGGGAAATTTTTTTTCTTTGAGAATTTTTATTTATTAATTGCGATGTTTTATTCATTTTTTTCATTTATCAGTATCGATTAAATGTTTGTGAATAAATTGATGATTATTATTTTTCTTTGAGGTAATATTATCGAAGAAAGCCTCAAAATGGATCATTTATAGTCTTCTATCGACATTGATATCACATATGCGAAATTCATTTGTTGGTAAATTTTTAAATATTTTCCTTTTATATCGATATTTTTTTTTAATTATCAGAATTTAAAGAAATTTTTTTTGTAGTTTAGCGAAGGAATAATATTAGCGTTGTCGGAAATGTGAGGAAATTTCAAAAATCAGGTGCTCTGAAGTAGATGAAAATTTCGATGCTTTGAAGATTCGTTCACCTTTTCCATCCTTAGTTACCTCAAAAACTTCCGATGTTTTCGAAGAATTTCCTTCTATATTAGATGCTAATTGAAATGAGCGTCGATGTTTTATTAGAGAGGGCAAATATTTTGTAGGTTTATTGACGACAAACGAGTTCAAGCGACTATTCGTGGAGACATTTGTTGCCGCACCATCGCAATATTCATTGCCGATTGTATTCAACAATATTCGATGTTCGGAGGATTGCGAAATGGAACGTGTTTTTGAGTTGTTGAATGCACTTGAGGAAAGCGCATTCCCATCATTGGTTGATATCTGCTTCGATAAATCACCTGACGATCGTTAGTGCTACCTGTTTTCGTTTGTATTTTTATTATGATGGCCGGATTAATGCAGACGGGATTAGAGGAACTACATGAGGAGACAGCATGTAAAAAAAGAAGAGGCTTTGAAAATATAAGTTAATAAATATAAACTGATCCATGTAAACAGTTTGAAATACGTTGTAACAGAGAAAATTCCTTTGAGAGATATGCCTTCATATTCGTTTCTTAGGCGATCAATTGCTTGGCGATTGCAGTTATGTTGGCAATCATTTTATATTATTATAGTGGAAGGGGAATATTCAGTTGTAAGTTTAAAAGAAAACGTTGAATTTTTCTCTTTCAAAGAATTTCACATTTTCATATATTTTCAAAAAAAAAGAAAAAGCGCTCCATTCAAAGAATTCTTTAAAGACTTTACTATATTTCGCTGTCTTTATTGCTTTACTATGCTGAATTTTAAAGTTTTTTTAAAAACAAACTCATTTTTCAAAGATTTTACTCCATACGAAAAGACTATCGTTTAGGTCATTTTTTATGTGTATTCTTTTCTGTCTATACATTTATTATATAATTATTAAATCGTTGAAGTGAATTTTATTTCTCGATCGCCGAGATTCGATTAATCGATGATATCATAACTTCGAGAGTTCGTAATTGAATTTCGTACTATATAGTAGTTATTTTCTCTAGAATACGACGAATTCAAGTGAAAAAGTTTGACATAGCTAAAGGAAATGCTTTAAATGCGCATTTCGATTAAAGCCTATCTTTTAAAGGGGATTTTCTTTTAAATTTCAGCCGATTGGTGTGCATTCATTGATGAGATTGGTCGGTCATTATGGCAATTACAGGATCGCATTTATAATACGATGGCGATCAAATCTCCTAATGCATTGGTACGGTGCTATTTGTTTGATATTGATGAAAGTATGGATGGTACTTTGTTTGATATTGATATTGAGGAAAGATATTTTCGAAGCTTCTCTTGGATACACAAGTGAAGTGTAAGGAAATTATTTGATGAGAGCAAATGATTTGCCTTCTTTTGATAGGATGGAAAAATAAGCAGTAACGGATCTAATTAAGTCCGCATAAGGAGGAGAGAGGAGGGTGGGAGGTGGGGGATTTGGTTTTTTTCGATCCAGCTTGATCTATTGTTCTCATGTTGCGAATGGCTGTGCGATCAGTGGTCATTTGTGGTCCAATTGTTTGTTTGCTTTCGAAAAACAAAGTTTCATTTGATATGCATGTGCAGGAAAGTTGCTTATTTTGCATTTTTATTCCCTCTTTATGCAAAATATTTCGGCTTATCATATGCGCAATGAAGAGGAGCAGCCAAAATATTGCCACTGAGGATGCGACTTCAATTCTTTAGTGCGTCGCTCTATTTTATAAACGCATTTTTTAAAGTTCTTGCTTTAAATTTGAAATTTTAGGTTGTGAGCAAAGTTTTTTTAAGTCTAGTTGATAAGGAAAGAGGAAAAATGGTCGGATTCTTTTCAAATGTTCGCTTTGTTACTATAAAGCACCTCATGTACAGAATAAATATGAATAATGCGACGCATTATGCTGAGAGATCGGTCAAAGACGACTTTAAAATTCGTCTTTGTACCGCCTCTCCTCCCTTGTCTCTCATCTTTCCCCATTTCTTGGAAGGAGTAGAGAAAGGGGGAGATGGGATAGGAAGATTGTAGATGTTCTCTAAGCAATTTTTTAAATTGTAATAGAAATATGCCATCTTTGTATAGTGAACTGCTGAAAATCTCGTCCTCATTTGGCTATTTTGAGTGTTTATATAATGAGATATTTTGAGGTACATCGAAGAGGTGATCTTCATGTGGCATTTCTTGAAACTCATTGGGAGCGTATCGTTGATACGGTGAAGCGAGCGGTAACGATTGCAAAAATGCGAATTGAAAACTCATTGGATACTAATATGCAATTTATTGCTGCATTATTGCCACCTTTATTTAGGGGTTCTATTAAGGTAGAGTTGATTAATTCTGTATGTATTCATATCTTTTATAACTTTTATGAGGGTTTTTTCCATCTTTTTTTTTAATTGGAGAAAATTTTTCGATATTGAGATGTGAATATTGTAAGAAGACTGCACTCGATCAGAAACTTTTTCGCTTCTGTGATGATTCACTCAGGTAAGAAGTAATAGGTAAGAGGTAATTCAGTTAGATAATAATTAAATAAAAGCGTTTTTTCTTACTCATAAACTAGATTCAGTTGGCATGCGTGAAGTGGCGCAAATGTCGGTCGAAGTTGATGTAAAAATGAAGCAGAAACTTAATGTCGATGGATTAGGTTTTAAATAGGTTTTTTAGCGCTTAAGAGATTTTCGCCAATAGATCACAAGAGTCATTTTGCAGAAGTTTCGTGATCTCATTTTATGGCTTGGCACACGTGAAGACACTCCAATTGGGGAACGTTTGAATTCGCGGCTTTTAAGTGAGACGATCATTAGTGGATTCCTTCCCGGTCGTGATGCCATTGTAGAGATTGTTCTTGCCGTTGAAGATGGAGTTATGCTTAAGGTTTGCTTCGACTTTTACTTTATTTTCTTATTTTCTCACTTTTCCGAGCTTTTTTTAAAAGGTTTTGATCTTTGGCTGTCCCAAAAATTGCTTTAAACGCTTCGTATCTATTGCTGCAAAAATTTGCACATTTTTCAATATATTCGTTGATTAATTCGGGTTTGATCTAGCGTAAAATTCCGACTATAAGCATTATGACTTATGGATTATTCAATTTTTTACGAAAACAGCTGAGCATATGCTTGAAACTTTCTTGCGTTTTTTATGGTTTAAAAAAAAAAGGGTTTAGATTGTCATTGAATTAATCAATTTTTAGAGATTATTGGGCAATGAGATTCTACGGGATCCGATAAAGAAATTCTTATTCGATGATATGCTAATCATTAAAGTGTTCGCGGCTGAAGAAATGGTACCCTTCAAATTGGTTCAATGCCTAAACACGGGTAGTCACTCTATTTCTTCATGTGAGGGTTAGTATGCATAATAAAATTATTTTCAGCATTCGTTTGCGTTCCATGGGAAACGCTCTTTAGCATCCATGGGAAAGATGATGTGGAGGCGGAGGGGTTACCCAGGAGATTATGGTATCTAAAGAGGTGCTAAAGCGGGATGGAATTGGAAGAGGTACAGGGAAATGAGGGATATCGCTGCATCTCAGATCGATAACCATGCAGTGATCATTTTTGAAAACGATATTGTGTAATTATTTGTATTTGATACCAGGAAGTTGATGAAAATGCTCATCAGTTAAATGGTTCTTGTATGAGTTTTTATTTTTGTATGAAATAAAAAATAGTTTTTTCGTATCAGTTAAAAGTCCACCAGATCTTTATTTTAGCATTTATAAAGTTGCCTAGAATATTATCCATCGCAGTACTTAAAACAATTATATTATAGCATTTACAGCACCTATATGTTGTTAGAGACCTATAACATATTCTTGTAGGTATTACGGTATATGTTACAGTATAATTGTCTAAGTACTGTTCGAAGTATAGGTGTTATTCGTAACTGTAATAAATATTGTTATATTGTATGAAGGACTTCTTTCAGGCCGAGAGTCATGGATCAAAGTGCATATTGATGCAGCGATACGATTGTTGAAGGTGTGGTCTCAAAAGTCGCACCTGTTGCATTCCTCTGATCAGCAGCTGGATTATATTGATTGCGCGCTACTTTGTTTCTTTAAGTATGCAAGGTTTGTTAGTAAATTTTTTAATAAGCTCTATCTCGGGACTTTTGAAGGGGGATGGGTATTGCGAGAAGAGGTCACTTACGAAGTATTAGCCGAATAGAAGCAGCCGTGCTTCTAAAATTAGATTTTTTCGGGGGGAAGATGCCGTAAGGCAATTGACAGTTGAATGAAAGAGTCTGTTTTGACAGTTGATTGCGTTAAGGGTCCTTAGTTCAGATTTCCGTAAGAAGAGTTTAGGGAATTGCTTTGAATAGATTAACAGTATCGCCCATAGAAGATAGTGCTTTTGTATTCTGCACATATATTACCTTCAGAAAATTTCTTAACACCGTTGGGGAATTTGCTGCTTTTCACGTCGACGCGGGTTAAAGTTTTTCAAGAATATGCGGTGGGTAAATCAGGAACGAAGTAATTGCTGTTGGTATGTTTCGCCTCTACTGTAATAGAGAGAGGACCTGATTGTATTGGAAGAGTGAGTCACCACCTGTTGCATATTGTTATGTGGCATTCCATTCGTTTGTAAGAGGAGAAGGGGGAAAACTGCTAAGGCTGCGAGTGAAGTAGCTAAATTGTGCTTACTATTTGCGGAGCTGTTGGATAGTCTAAGAACTGTTTTCCGGTTCGATGAATACCGTCATGCTGAGGTAAGCGAATCAAGACGGAATCCCGTCAACTAAAAATTGTTTCCTACTTTTTTGGAGATAGTAACAGCTTTGTGACGGAAATTTCCGTTGCATCTTGCGGGGAGCGAAGGTTGTTCGGCGAAAATGTAAAATTTTGGTTTTGAAGAAGAAGAGTGCTAAAAAAGATGGTTTTGCACGATGCGTTTAAGAGAGTGACTAATGAAATGTTTATTAGCGCCGAGATAACGCCAGGTCGTATCGGTTAACTGAGTATAGTCAAATGTTTGCTGTTGGAGATGGCGATTCGGGTCCGATTCCTAGCGTGTATATGTGATTTCCTCTAGTATTTCGATCAGGATTAGCGTAATGTTAGAATGATAGGATAGTCAAAAATTGTTTTTATGGGAAACCAACAAGAATTATAAATGCGTAAACTTTCGACTATGAACTGTTTTTATTGCAATTGCTGATTGAGTTGTCGTCGATGTCGCATTACTCGAAAGTCTTCGAAATTTTGGTCGCCTCTAAAGAATCTTCTCGAGAGATATTTACCGGAAGTTTGTGGGAATTAAGTTTCTTCTTCCAGTGCAATTTTTCATATATTTTCTTCATAATATAGGATAAAAATTATACTTTTAATGAATCACATTGCCTTCGTGTGTGGTTGTTTCTGAATGGTTTTTGCGTTGTGCAGTGAAGATGTACTCAAACGAATGAAGTGGCTAGCTGAAGAGTCATTAATTGATGGAGTGCAACGACATCTCGAATGCAGTGATCCTCGACGCAAAATTCGTGGTTTATATATTACAGGTGAGCTGCATTATAAACTAACTTTAATGAATGAGACTTTGTTATTTTAATGCTCTGGAATATTCTATTTTTATGCTTTGAAATATTGTATTTGGATTAGTGAGCTTAGATCATTCCTAAGAGCGGCAACAGATATCCTGGAGATTTTCCTGCGGGAATAACCACTTAGAAATTTTCCAAATGGATATTCAGCGGAGCTGACTATTATTTTTTCATGGAGCAGTTATATTTACAAATAAATACCCATAATTTGTTGTGCAGAAGTTTATTCAGGTTTATTTAGTAATGGTCCTTCAAGCTCCTTCATATTCTGTCTCACCATTACCTTTTTCTTCTCGTCTTTCGCTCTCCTTCCTTCCCATCTACCCTGTCCACCCAATTTTCAGCAAATTTCGGTCCCACTATTCAGGGTCCTAAGTATTTCCTCGACACTAATTCTTAGCTTATCGAACAACCAAGTCGGATCACATTCAAAAATTGCTTTCTAACGATATTTTCAATAGCAGTTTCGTTTCTCACCTGTTATTATTTATGATCCCAGCGATATTAACATCCATTTTTTCTTGTTCACATGCCAACATTGTTTCCTCATCAGTTTTACGAGGGACTACAGCTGGCGATAATTATGTCAAGGGCGGTGGGAGGGTACGTTCATATTTGATTTGATGTAGAAGTATCACACAGGCCTATCGTTTTATCGCTGTTTATTTTTTGCCATAGAAGACTTGTGCGTATGTCTGAATTTACTGGAGATTTGATCAAATTCACCGTATTCGTTCACTCATATATAGTTGGGAAAATAGTTTTTTTTTTGTATTTCCTTGGTGACAAACCGATAGTTTAGAGCCATTTGCATGCTTGATTTTGCATAAAAAGTCTTATGACGCCACATTCGTTGCATGTTGAGCTGATTGTTAACAAGAATAGCATCGAAGAGAATTGCAGATTGAAAACGGTCATCAAACGAAATAAAACTAGCAAGCAAAAAATTAAAATACAGTGACTTAATAAATTGAGTTTTAAGTATTTCTATCGGTGAAAGCATCTAACAGAATATATATATATATATATATATATATATATATATATATCTGAGTTACAAGATTATCGTAAGTGCAGTATGAATAATTACTATGATTTGAAAGTAATTTCCAGTATCGTGGAGTAATGTAAATATTTGTAAGGAGTAGTTAACTAATATTCATAATTTCAGATGTGGAATTTTGTTGAGTGATTATTTTTGTTGCTCCGCGATGGTTTATTTTTGGGAAAGTTAATTTCTTTGGAACTTGCTATAGATATGAAATTTTTGTTTTCCTTTAATGATTAAAAAATCTCAATTCAATGCTTATTTTTTAAATAATTAAAGCATATTTTGAGATAGTATTATTTATTGCAGAGAAATTAAGCGAATGGCTATCGTTCCCTGATCTCCATTTCGATCAGATATCAGAAGCAGCTGAAGAATTAACCGATTTACGTATCATCGCTAATGGAGAGTTGGAACGACTTCGAAAGCAGATGCCCGAGAAGAATGAAAAAGAGTGCAAAAGAATTGATGAGGAAATATCTTTGAAGTCGATGATTCCTGCAAGAGAAAAGGTCGAACTGGATAGTGATGACGATGATTTCCCTCAATATAGCATACCAGAAGAAGAATTTCATCTAAAAGAAGTTAGTTGTTGCGTTGGTCATTCAGTTAGTTGTTGTACTGACTGGCCAGTTGGTTGTTGCGCTGCTAGGTCTATGAGCGTTGGGATTTCGTTATTAATGTTATTTTAGAATCCGAAATAACCTAATTATTTTCATGTTATTTCGTCTCGTTATTTCTTGCGATGCAATGGATAAAAAGTTGCTTTAGATTGGTATACAACATAAACGTATTATGGGATAGACGTAGTTTGTCATCGTGACTTCCAGTGAGTAGATTCGTTATCACGTGAATGCTTGAGTTGGATGAGGTTGGGCACTATCAGAAACCTTGAACGGCTTGTTGTTAAACGTTTGTTGTTCAGCATAATTTGCAAATCCATTTTATTGTTTTTCCCGTAGCGGGTAGTGAATTTTTCCTGTGGCGAGTCATGAAGAAAGAGGAAGAAATTTTCTATGCAAATGAATGGATGCGAGAAACAATGAATTTAGGCTGAATATAGCAACAAAACCATATAAAAGTATGAAGATATTAGAGTCTGTTTTCGACTTTATTTTTGAATTTTGTCCTTTGTTTACTTGTCGTATAGGGTTAACATGTGAGAAGAAAAATAGTCTCTGTTGAGAGGAATAACGGAAACTGTATATGGCAAAGAAAGTATTCATGGAGATATAAATAGGAAATATACATATATGGAAGCGTGTATTCTTATATATTCTTGTCGATGCAAAACAACAACATTAGAAAGTGGGCACTCATTCAGAACGAGGAAAGTGAACCATTGCAACCGTAGATACAAATAGGCCTTGTAGAAATTCGAGCAAGAGAGATAAGGAAGGTGGAAGCACTTTTAACATATGGCTGTAACAGCTATGTGAGTTGGTCTGTACAATTTTTTTTTCAAGTCGATAAAGGTGTATTGTGCGAACTGCGTCCGTTACGTTGTTGTATATAACGCTTGAGATTAACGTATGGCTGAAAGTATAGCAATAATTTTGTGGCGGATATGTCCGATAGTATGATGCATGATCTTCATTTTTATAGATTTCACTTTATGCAAATCTAAATGCTTTCATGAATTAATTTTTATTGTGAAGAGAATTTTTTTCTAGGCAAATGAAAGTGACATTATGGAAAAACGTGAACCTCCTCCGAATTACATCCGCGATTGTATGGAAGCGTTATATGAGAATGAGAACTGCGCCAAGTTCGAGGCGGCGTTCGATGTTCTTAATCAATTCATACGGTTGGTGCTGTTGTTGGTTGTGTTTTTTTTTTCGGAATACTAGGGACATATAAAACCATTATCGGTTGTATATGGATGGCTTCCGGTTGAAGAGGAAGGTGCTGAAGTCGAGAAGATGTAGTTCGAATTGCAAAACTTTCATTCGTCAAGTGGTTTATTGCTCGAAAATGTTTCTTCGTCGCTTTGAAAAAAAAAGTGCTGAAAAATGGATTGTTTTGCTTTTACAAATGCAAAATATTTTTTTTTCTTCTGAAGGGAATTCTCCCTTCTCTCTCTTCTTTACTGTCCTTCACAATTCTAGGTAATCACGGTCAATTCATTGAGACCATTGTCATCGTCGGTCGTCTAATTCACAAATGGTTTTTATTGTGAATTTTGTTGCGGTTATCTATCATAGCAAACGTATCATTGATAATAATCCAAAATAGAGAATTTTTAAAGACAAAACTCTGAAGGCTGTCGTGATTCAGGGAAATTGACGCATTTATCAATCAGAAACGTGTGAATCTCTCCAATTAAGTGCATAACCGACTGTCTTTTGTGTAAATAACGCGTTAAACCTTTGAGAACTATGCTGCTCTTTTTAATGCGTATAAAGTGCAGTAATAACGACTGTAAAAGTTATGCAAGGTTGTATATTTCAGAACTATGATTGAATTTTTTAGGAAGAAGGTGGGGGGGGGGGGGGGGGGTCGTTCAAAATTCAATAATTTCTTTTGGCCGAAGGGTATCTTCTATGTTGAGTTTTTCAATTGCACTGCTATCTATGACATGTTTTAATCGATATAGTAATTTTGAATAATTTAAGGAAACGAGCATTGGGATATGAGGATATCGTCGAAGAGCTGATTATGAGATTGGTCTTTCTTGAGGATCGTTTCAACACAAATAATTTTACGGTACATCTCGTCGATTTAATTGATATTGAATTCTTTCATCGTTCTTATATTTCGTATATTTTATCACTGTTCGAGGATTTTGAGCTGAGATGAAGAGGAAAGAGGTGGGAACTCTACCCGGAACGTTAACCGGATCGGTTTCCGTCGATCGACGAATAATTTATTTAACTCCCTCTTCCGCGTCGTATTCTACGGCTTCTCGTTTGGCGGATTTTCTAAGAGCGTTCTCTCGACCGCTTTTGCGAAATTTATCTCCACTTGTTTCAGTCATTTTTGAAAACATGGCGATAATTTGTGATTTTCGGCACATTTTTTTTCAGGAGCGAAGGTGTGAGATGATTGTTTCGTGCATGGTGATGAGTGCACATTTAGCGCCAATGCTTATTGATCTCATGTATTCGAGGAGGTTTGTCTCGATATTAGGCTCTTACATTTATTAACTTCCTACTTAAACATATATAGGGGGATTGAAGTTTTGTTTCTGTAAAATGTGATCGTGTGATTATACAAACTGAAATATATTTGTCAAAGTGGTCATTGAAATTTTTATTTGCGGAAGTTGCGATCAGTCAAATATGTTTGCCAATTCGAAGAGAACTGATGCTTCGAAATCATTTTTACTTAAGTCACTGTTTTTTTCTCTATTTCATGATTTCTTACGTTTCCGTGAAGAGAGAGGAATAGTCAAGTTATTTCTCGATTTTATCCTCAAGCGTAAGTTGTATCGACTTACTTCTTTTAGCTGATAGCGAATATTTTCCAAAAGAAATCAGTATGCAATGGCGACAGAAGAGATTGCTTTCTAACAGATTGTTGGCCAATTAGTCTCGTCAGTAGCACCTTCCCCCACCCCCTCCCCCGCCCCGGATCCGTGCAGATTCGTTTCTGTGTTTAGCAACCCCAATTATTTCTTCATACACAATATGAGTGACCCATAGGGTGCTATTCTACAGGGTTTATTGGTCGCCGTCTGCTAGATGCTTAGTTGAATGAAATCACCTCTTTCCAAACGATCTTCCGTTGTGAGGTGAATCTCATTCAAAAACTCTCAGAAATTTTCAACCTTGAGTTTTGTTTAATGTAAAATATTGGAGTGTGATCGTTGAGGGCTGAATTATAGGTGTGATTTCCAGGTGTGCGATGTGTAATCGTTATTTGATTTTGAATGCACTCGCAAAGGCAGCTTCCGAGTTGTCGAATCCTGTTAGGAAAGTTATCGGCGAATCGGCCTCTGCCACTGTAGAACTCACTAACGAAGGTATCATTCAAACTTCCTTCATTGACGTCTTTTTTTGAAGCGTTTTTCATGGATCATATACACGCCGATCGAGAAAATTGAATCCTATAGTTAAAGTTTTGGAAGAAATTAGTAAGTTTTAAGATGGAAGTGATTTATTACTCTTCCTTTCCTCTTTTTCCGTTTATTCCGCTTCTTGCCCGCTCACCTTCTTTCTTTTCCTTCATTAATGGCAGCTTCTGTCGGCGATCTCGCATTCCGGTTATCTCTTGGTTGAAAATAGTTGTTTCTGTTTTTTTTTAACGTCAGAAGATATGGGCAAAAAAAGGTAGTGTAGATTCTTCATTTAGCTTTATGTTTGTTTAACCGTTGTTGATAATAAACACTTATTGTAACGATCGTCTGGAATATTATCACTCGACGTTCCCCTTTTCTGGATCTTCCTTTGCTCATATTTCCGCTTTTTGGTTAGTTTCTAAACTGTTGCTGAAAGATTCGCGCATTTTCCCGTAAATGTTTTTGCTCTTTTTATGTTTATAATATCAGAAATGAATTGCTTGTTTATTTATTTGTTTTTAGAGGGTTCAAAGAGTTGGCGTGAGGTGGTCGATGAACGGGTCGAGAAAAAGACCCGCAGGTTTGGAAGCGGTGTATGCAGCAAGGTCATCCCGCAGAAGAATCGTTTCGCGGAGTTTGCTAGTGGTTTTCTGCGTCCATTGTTAGCTATATACCAACATAGGGAACATCTAGACCTTCAGGTTAGTCATGACATCTCAGACGTTGATGAATGGCAAAAGATGGAAGGGAGGAGCACAGAGGGAGCAGTGAGAACGGGACATTCTTTTATTGATGGAAGTATTCGAGCATTTTTGCCGCTTTTCTTCTAAATTTTATTCATTATTCCTACAGGAAACTCTCGCACACTCATATATTCATTTGTAATTTCGAGTATTTTGATGCTCTCTTCCCTCGTTTTTTTGGAGGGGGAGGGAGCAAATAAAACTCTGCTGCGATGAAGGAATTTTTCCCTAGAGCGGACGTTTCGTTCGCTATCTGGTTTTAAAGACATTTCACTCAAAGTGATAACATTTTGTTGTTCGACCGACTGGTGAACTAGTTGATATGCGTGTTTGAACGGAACTCACTGAACAAAATGATCCATGATTGAACTTTTCAGTGTCTCTGATCAATTGTTGTAATAAATTTTGGAAGATAATTGAGTTTTTATAGGTTACAATAGGGAAAATCAAGGAACTTTGCTGTATTTTCCGACTCACCTGATTCCAATTTTAGAAATCAAAGAGAAAAATTACTACACTTATGAACTTTGGTGTTTGAATTTTGTTCATTGAAATCATTTAAGTTGAAAGTATTTTAGGCTTGTACTGAAGAGCGTAAACTTTTTCACATTTCTTTCGCAAATTAGAATAGAGGAGGGGGGGGGGGGGGGGGGGAGTATCAGTGTAGAGATAACTGAATCTTTTAACAGCGAAAATCGGACCCATGTTTTTATGGTAAGTACTAAAATATCTTGATTTAGATGCGTGAATTTATGAACAAAATGTGTCCCTCGTCGCGAAATTTCTTCCTCCGCAAAATCCAGTCCAAGAACGGGTTGTGATAACGCACATACTCACCTTATTTCCTGGCATGTTGATGAGTATTAAAAGAGGCTTAGAGGAAAGTGCGAACGCTACCTCGAGCACCTGTGGCAGATTTGTTAGCTTCGAATGAGGCATCATGGCGATGATCGGAGAGTTTTACGTTTCCGTTGCCATCAATTCTGTCATTAATTTGTCGATTGTTGGTGTCATTAGTGAATTTTTCATTGCTTTCACGATAGTAGTTAATGACAGTATGGATGGAATATGCAGCAATTGAGGGGTATAGTCATAGCGGGCAGTTCCGATTCATTCTTATTCTCTGATTCATTAAGTGTGCAACAACCTGCAGCCCATTGTGCAATTGGAAGCTCAAAATTGATTCCAGCAACTAAAAACCAGTAGTGAGGGGATGGGGGGTCGAATTGTGCTTATATACGACTACAATTAGTGTAAAAGGAGGGAGAAATAACAGCAATACAGACAACTGCGGGGTTGCTTCAAACACCAATATTATGCAGCTTGAATAAGATAACGAATGGTGGGTGCTTAATTTATAAATTTACTGAGCTTACCTGTAACTTTTTCCTTATATAACTTAATAAACTTTTGCCTATAACTTTATTCAATAATTAAGAGAATGAAGACAAGTATTACTTAATGAGTACTATGTTGAATCAAGGCTGTTTTTATTTTTTTGAGAGACGTGATTCGGCACTTCTGGCGAAGATCTTGAGTACATGTGCCCATATAATGCAGTGTGCAGGGAATTGCCCAAATGCACCGCGATTGGCAACGTAAGTGATGCATTTTCCTTTTTTGAATTTCTTCATATTCTTTGCTTATAGCATCATTTCTTTGCAATATTCGATTTGTCTTCTTTGGCTTCTTGCAGAGAATATTTTGATATTCCTCAAATATTTGCTGAAGAATGAGTGCATTTTTTGCGTAAATTCTTTGGATTTCGGAAAGAATAATCCCCCTTCAAATCGCCAGCAATAAGCCTGTAGAGCTTTTTGGGCGACGGTAACCTCTTTCGTCATAGATCGTGAATGTGGCATCTTTGTTTGCAAAGTTTATAATTCCGGAGGTTTATTTCGAGGTATTGCGATATTGTGCAATATTATTTCGACCAAATTCGTCGCTGGAGCGAATTTTATTCATAATTGAGTGGAAAATCTCGAGAATCATAGAGAGGCGAATTTTTGTTCCTGAACTTTTCAGCATAAATTCATTAATGCATAATTTAACCAGTGAAGAAGTCCTCTTTTTGGCTGGGAAATGAAAGTCGATTATTTGCGGATCGATTCGGAAATGAGATTTCCTTCGTTCTCATTCACCACTTGAATGTTTTTGGTGAAAGATATTTTTTCGTAGATGTAATAATATTCATTTTTTGATTTAAAAGAATTTGATTAAAAGTGATTATAAATATATTCCTCTTAATAATAGTGCTATCTTATCTTAAATAATCAACTACAGGTAAACAAGTAAACAAGTAAACAAGTAAACAACAAGTTTATTGTTTATAATTTGTTGGAAGTAAACAATAATAAACGAATGATAAACACTTGACTTGTGGAGAATATATTTCATTTAAGTTATGTGTTTTTTTTTCTATCGTCATTTTGATGTAATATTCACCTCATAGGAGTCTCTTTGCGCTTAGTACGACAAAATCATCTCAAATTTGTTTCCTCTAATAGGTATCTTTTTTTTTAATTTGAGAGGAAAGTAAGCCCACTCTCCTTCTTCCCTATCTTTCTGGAGTGACTTTTCTCAAAAAATTATGAGTAGCATAAGCTCCGGAGCATATAAACATGGAGATATATAATTTAGTTTTGCAGGTGGCTGGAGCTTTGCGTCAAAGAGTTGAGGTCACATGAAGATTCGTGTGTACGATTATCGGTTTTATGCTGTTATGAGAGTATCTGTCGCGCATTACCTGATGAAGTTCTTTTTGCACTTTTTGCAGGTAAGATATTCGGTGTTTTCGATTAACCTTTTCCACTTGATGTATCACTTCATTTTAATTGTCGACTCTGATTTCATAGGCGCCTGATAATTTTCGGAATTGTGTTGAGCGCATTTGTGCTGTCCTAGGGGCAAAACACGTTATATGTTGATGATCAAAATGGTAAAGTCATACTAGAACGGAGTCCAACGGAGTCCCAGTGGAGTCTTTCGTGATATCATGCTAGAATAGTGTTTACCGCTTTCCGTTATACGTGAAGCATAATCACACTTTCTGTTTTACCGGAAAAATAGTTACCATTCTTCGTTATGCCGCAAGTTTAGGTGCAGTGCTTCGCCAGGAATTCTGTCACAACGAAATCATTGGTTATTATTTTACCGTGTTTTGTTGAGTAAATGAGTTGATTTACAGAATCAATACCGGAATGGGTGGCATATACGACGTTTCAAGCGAAGAATGACCCGTCCGGGATATGTAGTGGTTTGGCTTTAAACGTTCAACGTCTCATTCTTTCAAAAATACCTTCACCTTTCCGACAATTAAGGTAGTAGAATGAGAGTTGAATTGACGGGAAAGCCAGTTGATGAAGCCATGCTGTGCTGGAAGCGATTAATGGAGGCGTCGCAATTCACTCTCACGGTAAAGCTATTAGAAGCAAGGTGGCACTACAGATGAGAACACCGGAGCGTGCAATTGATGTCTTAGAGAGTCGGGTTGTTCCAGTTTTCATATTCTTTCAAATTTCAGTGCATTCTCAGGTGTGTATGTGTAGTTTATTGGTTACCCACTGTTTGTGATAGGGATTGTTTTTAATGCAATTTTGTCGTCGATGAATTTACTCTGTAAATATATGTGCATTTATGTATGCACATATATATATCTCTCAATCTGTGTCGGATCGGTTTAACGAGGGGATCGCTGAAATTGATGTTTAGAAGTTTGTAAGCACAGACGTTGACGACCATATTGGCTTAAGGATCTTTTATAGACCTTTGTGGGTGGTCAAGTTTATTGAAAAGATTAAGGGCGCTAATATATTTGTTTTATTTTTATTGGCAATTTTTTAATTATTTAGTGAAATAGATGAATTGTAAAAGGAGTTCTGATATCAACTTCTTTTCTTGTTTGTTTTTTTTTTTTTTGAAGTTTTATTCCACTTATCATCTGTTGTGAATTAAATGGGAAGTTTCGCGTTTTGAAAGTCCATTACGATATTATTCTTTCATTTTTCTCTTATTGCGAATAGATAACTGGGTGTTATATTAGCCATAAATACTAGCATTATCAAACTTCTATAGCGTATTGGGGAGGGGGGGAACGGAGTAAAGGGGAGGGGGATATTTGAGGGAATGCTTATATCCTTGATGGAATTATCTCATTTGTTTTTAATCATTTAATTGATTGATGAATTCTATCAATTATATAAAATATAATGATAAACGTTTCACATCGAGTCAAAAAGGCAGTTGGATAATTCGTGTAGTGATATCACTCTCGGAGTATTTCTTTTGATTGTATGAAAGTGCTTTATCGTGGAATTTAGTAATTATATAAATAAATGTATGTATATACATTTATTTATTTATTTATTTATTTATTTATTTATTTATTTATTTATTTATTTAAATGGTCGTTAATTTTCCTTATATTGTCGCAGTGAATTTATGAAAATCGGTTAAAACAGAAAAATTCGAAATATTCGGTATATGCTCTCAACAAAGATTCATGAGAGCACAACAGTTACTTACTTACTTATCGATGTATCACCAAAGTAATTACAGCAAAGCAAAGTTGAAAGCATGTACGTAACAGTTGGCAGGTATAGAAGAAAGCGGTCAATGCAATGAAAAGAAAGCGATGAGCGGAGAGGGAAAAAGATATAAATATGAACCGATGCGGTTGGAGGTTTATTTTATTTTTATCAAAATTCGTTTTGTTTCATTATATCAGAATTTTTTTTTACAAGAAGCTGCCCTAAGCGTAGATGATCTGCATCGATTGAACTTTTTCTTGGCTTATTCTAGATGAGACACACCACGTAGCCTTTCTGAAGTGGTACTTGGTGTTGGTGATCATCGGAGTGGATTGTGTTGAAGAGAAAGAGTGAAGATTTTTTTTTAATCACGGAAGTTTTGTTGGTAGGCGCGACATGGATATGTTCTTTTTTATGCTTCTGAACAAAAACAGAGCGAACTCACTGAATGGGGGAGAGGAGGGAGGGGATGAGGATCTTAACCCAATATACTCTCGAACGTACCTCCCCTTCGGTTACTTTGGTGTGTCGGCAGAGGAGACGCGCGCGACAGTTGCGCCGTTTCGATATGTTGTTTTAGTATTGGATAAAGCAACATTTCATGCCGTTGAAGGCGAGTATACCTGCTTTTTCAATAATCTCAGCCAATTAAGAGTCCATACCGAGACTTCAATACCCGAGATGGACGCAGCATAATTGTTCGTGTGGGATGGGGTGTATCGTCCGACCGTTTCAGGCTGTGGTTCCTCCTTTCTTTATCCGGGCATCCTGAGTGGCCTTTATCCAGAAGAAGTTAAGCACGAAGCACATAAGGGGGTCCTTTCCGACATGGCCGAAACACCACCTCTATGTGTTATGGTGGATTGAATGTTATAGGTCTTTTGTTCTACCATCATTGCAAATACCATCATAGTGATTTGAAATCAAGGAGTTAACAGGTTAACGCAGGTATTTGACGATATATATGCAATATTCACATTTGATATTATCTGTTAGAGTACTTTCGATTAATAGTGTCAAATATTTATTACGGTACGAGATTTAATTTCAGTTAATATTTAAGGGTCGGGGATGATTCGTTTAGCTAGCGTTATGCCAAGTACCTCAATGAAGATTGCCGTATCACGATTGTTTCCTCGTCTCTATTTTCGAAGAGTGACTGCAGCAACGATATCGGGAAGTCGTCATCCTCCGATCACAAGTGAACCCATCCCAGCAAGTTTGGCACAACTTCATCTATCACCAATATGGCGTTCATTTCTCATCGATTTACGCAATCTTCTCGCAGTATTAAATAGTAAGTGCACATCTGTGTTTATTGTTTTTTTTTTTTGCACACCCATGATCGCTATTTTTTTTAGATTAATAAATAATGCTAGAGGGAAATAGGAGGCCTTCTGAAACGAGAAGGTCGTATTTAGAGAGAAGAGGATTCTTCGAGCAAATATTTACAAACGATTTGTTGTGATCATCAGTGGTATTTAACTGAGCTTATTTTCTACCAGCGCAATTCGGCTAATTTCTTAACAGACATGTTAAATGTTTATTTTATTCCAGCGAGGCTCATAAGGCGTCATCCATCAAATAGTGGGCGAGTCCGATCAGGACGGAGCAGTACAGCTCCAGCTGGACGGATTTTGACTCGAACATCCACATCAAACGGTTCGAATCGACTCCATATTCCATTGATTTTTTTTTGTTCGGTGTTGATTTCCGATTTTTTAATGCATTATCAATATATAGTTATAAAGGACCGAATGTGGCAGCAATTACAGATGTCAATTCGCGTTTATATTTTCGTATATTTTCAACAGACTAGCTGAAGAAGCAAGGAAGAGCTAATTTAGACCAAAATCGTATAAATACAGGTGGAATGCTACTGTGGGGGGGGGGGGGGCAAATAGAGGCGCAATGCGTTGAGGGGAGGGGGAAGGGGAGCGGTCACAGATTAATCGTAGCTGAAAAATTTTCCATGATACTTTCGAAAATTGTTAGCCCGATTCTTCTTTGATCCTCTCCGTATTTCTAATATATAATTTTGCATATGCATATTAATCCTCTTTTTATGTACAAAATTCATCACTGCATTTAATTTAACTACCCATAAGATATGTACCCATTCACGTGTACAACCGATTGATTACCTGACACTTGATCAGCATAAATCATTGCTGGTACAGCAGGTGCCTTTAGCAGGGGCGAAGCAAAACCAATGGGAAAAGATTGATTATGGAAGCGATGATCCACTTTTCATATGCAGATGTCATATGCTTATTTTTAATTCTTGTTTTTAGAATTAAATGATGATGAAAAAGGCGAGAGGAATGAAAGTAATGATGAGAATGGAAAGGAGGATCCGGAAGAGCAAAAAAAGAAGGAAATGTTACGACGTATGAGAAACGTATTCATGGTAACTTTGGTCATTTACGCAGCGTTTATGCTATTCGGACCAGTCGGTGATCTACCGCCTGGCGTGGTGGGTACGACTTGGAGTGATTTCACTGGACGACTTCTACCCACTGGCCAGGTTATATTACCATTTCTTTCTGAATTAATTTCGCAGTGATGTGTTGCATTCGATCTTTCATATAGTATCGCTAGCGTGAGGGAGCATAATTCAGTAGTATCGGCGAATGCTATGTGAGGTGGCAGAGATTGATGGCCATTAGCTAAAACATCGATTAGAACATTTTAAAACGTGTCTCCTCTAAAGGGAGTGGTGTCTTCCGTCAGAGATTCATCCTGAATTTGCCTATTTGAGGAGCAAGATTTTCATGAGTGAAGGGTTTTTGTTTGTTTTTAGTGCTTGGAGTGACCCACCGCGGATTCGTCTAATTCACCGAAGGGAAATGAAGAATTACAAAGATATATATATATATATATATATATATATATATATATATATATATATATACGATCATTATTTGAATTTAAAAGTTACGCTATACAAATATATAAAATGCGGTCGATGGGCTTTTTGCAGAGATGGGAGCACTTTAAAAAAATCACTTTTATTAATCGCAAACCTATTTTATTGATCTCAAGATGCAGAATTTGAATTCCTGTATTCGGCATTAAAATCTCTCTGTCTAGTTCTAGATTTTCGGGATTAGGTAATATATGCTGTAGATCGCTAAAATCTCTGCTTTGCGAATGCTTTAATATGCCCTCAGTGTATGTTTCGCCTATCGTTCGAACCGACTTTTTCACTACTAGCTTGACAATAGTGTAAATGCAGGTCAACATGACACCTCGCAAATGATATATAATAGAATTTGTGTGTTAACGTTGTAATATCTTCAGCAGATATTTCGGTTATGAGGCGTGATTGAGGTTCATTGCAGTTAAAGTAGGCCGTTTCGTTGCAGTATCGGACGCTTTAGAAAGTACCTATATATAACATTGGCAGATTGTTTTTGAATGATTGAAGTCGAAATTTATACGATATTATTTTATTTCTAGTAAATCCATAACGGATCTGATGGTCGATATCTGTTGTGTTGATTTAGTATTTAGGGGGGGGGGGGGGGGGGGAAGAGGAGCTTCAGACGGATTTCTGCGTGTTTTTATGTCTAAATACTACCACGTTTTCTTCAGATATGGAAAATTGTTGTTTTCCCCGAGAGGGAGATTGCTTTTGTCTATATGTACGCCGGAGCAAAAACAGCAAGCGGTGAAAACGTAAGTGCTTTTGTGTTTATTAAAATCTTTTTTTCTTATTTACTATGTCCTCGTTTCCGCTTTGTACTCTTGCTTCCGATATATCACAGTAGTAAATGTGGTTTACTGGATGGAGTATAGGTCTCCTAAACGGAAGCAGTTGATAAGAGGGGAGGAGGGGGTGGGCATATTAGAAGCAAAGTTGGACTCACAATGTCATTTGTAAGAGAAGAGATCCAACCTCAATTGGAAGCATTTCTTTATTGACTTTGGATCGTTTATGCAAGAATTATTGTGATCGAGAATCAAAAACTTTTATAGTTGGTTTCTTTTTTTTTTGAATTATTGGCAATTGCACTCAGGAATTATCCGTCGATTACGTCCAGAAATTGTGTGTTGAAAATATCAAATAATATGAGAATCGCATGATAACACGTTGTTTTCTTCAAGAATTGTGAGAATTTCAATGCAAATTAATTTGGTATTGAAGTATTTGAATGGCGATGAATTGAAATGAAAACAATAGAGATTTGTTGCATCCAGTTGAAATAGCCGTTCATGTTAGTAAATGTCTATGGTTTTGTTTGAGAGAGCGATAATTTAATATTTTTGGTATCGATATGTCGTGAAACTGAATAGGAGAGAAATTTTTTTCATTTTCTTCCTCAGTTATTTATGAATATTTGTTTAGTTTCTAGTTAGCAATATAGTTGTTGATTCGCTAGGGGATATGTGCTGTAATTCGAAGCTCGGTAAAAGAGAGTACCGATGTATTTCCTGATTTTTTGTGAACTTTCCTGGGTGGCGCCACGGATTTAGTATGGAAGTAAAATAAAGTATTCGTCAAGTCAACCCTTTCTCTCTCTCTCATTTTCTGCTTTGTCAACCAGTTGTGTTATAATGCAATCGTTATTACTTGTAATGGTCTTATTTTAGGTCGAGCGTTTTTTCTTTTATTATTCATTTAAATGAGAATATAACGATGATTTATTACTTGAACTTACGCATTATTAATTAAATAAGTTTGATTGATTTCAGTTGGAGCGCATCTATCGCATCCAGATTCCGAGTGTGAATCGTTTCGAAGGTGAGGTTAGAGCTGCTGAAGCGGCTTTAAAACTTCCTCCTGAATTATGGACGCAAATTCAATATCGACGTCTTGATGGAGTGTAAATTTTATTCATTTAATTTTTTCTTTATCGATTATTTAATTCCTATTTTTAAGTTTTTATTTAATTGCCATTTATTGTTTTATTCATTTCTTAATTTGTTCGGATCTATTTCACTCATTCACCAATTTTTATGAACACGCGCTTTGGCAGATTTGCTTAACTAGAGCGCATTATCGTGATGCCATGTCTTTGCATATATGCAATAGTAAGCGTCTGTCTATCTGTCTGTCTGTTTGTCTATTCTGCGCTTTCAAGGCGACAGTCATTGAAGCAGAGTTGTTCAATTCGACGGCTACAGTACACTCCTGTACCATATTTCATAGTGATTCATGAACTGCGAAAGAAGCTAACATTTAGTGGGTGGTGCCAAAAAATTTTACATGCTCTTTATGGTGGTCAGATTTTTATTTGGGACTGGTTGGATGCAAAAAAAGGATCCCTTATGGGAAATTCGCGCGGGTGATCAGATCAGAAGCCATTTTCCAGGAGGTTTCATACTTTCGCTGATATTTTTTGAAGTGGTTTGTCCACTAAGGGGAGGAGATGCGAAAGCGCATATCGTGCCAGTCTTGCTGGTGCGCTTTTCCACTTGGCTTGTTATTTATTGGCACAAAAAGGAAAAGAAATTGCTTATTTTATTTTCAGAAATGAACATTAAAACGAAGGAAAGTAAATTTAGAACAAATATGGAAAATGTTTTGAGGTGTGCATACACTGGTATAGATTCCATCCGAGTTTTTCTGGATTTCTAATATTAAGACATTTTCTTTTTGCAGTTAGAATAAGTGGTATATCATAACCAGATTGGGAATGTTTGTTTTTATTTACGCACTGAATGGATTTTCAATATTTCCTCTGCCGAAGTTTTTAGTGTCTTTTCTCTGTTTAGCATGACTGTTCCTTTGGAAGTAATTGAGCTTAAATGGTCCTCCAGAGATAATTCAGCTTAAATGAAGATGGCTTAGTAAATGCTATTTGTTCATGTTTTCAAATTTATGATTTTCATTGGGAGTCGTTTTATTTCCTCGAATTATCGTCTGCGATGCTTCTTGGTTGAGGACTGTTTGAGGATGGTGAATGAGGAAGGTGGGAAGAGGAGGGAGAGGTGAGTGCTTCATTCTGCTTCGTTCTTTAGAGCTTTTTACGAGTGATTTTGTTTCTAAAGAATTGCTAACGTTGTTCCATTGAATTTGCATAATGTTCATTTGTTTAAGGAGCTCAGTACTGACATTATTGGTTATCGGCGCCGTTGCACTCGGAATATATTTCCTGTTCAAACGTGTGAAAATCTCATTCAATATCACCGATGTGATGGTATGAGTTGAAGTTCTTATGCGATTAATTTTTATTTATTTTCAATGGCAGATGAGAAAAATATATTTTAGGCAGGTTGTGGAGATGGAAGACTTGCTAGAGGGAGGTTAATATTCTTGTTAAGTTGATTATGTTTTTTATTTGTTGGTTGTATTAGTTTAATTACAATAGCACAATGAGGAAAGAGCACTTGGATGTGATGGCGTGAAGGGTATGAAGGATGTGAAGGAAGAATCTGGAAATTCCTCGAGAGAAGACGGCAGTTAGTAAATTTGAAGATAATTTATAAAATTTTGGTGTTCTTTCCTCAGTTGAGTGAAGGGAAAATTGTAAAACAGTTGACTAAAATTTTTCGAGAGTTTTGTCAGCGATCGTATCGAAAGAAGGAAAAAATGGTGGGCACAAATGATTTTCTTCTTTATTAGGTGCTATTGCGATTAGTGGCATGACAAAAACGAGAGTCTGTTAATTGTCACTATGAATATCGAAAACTGAGACTTGTAACGAGTGAATAGAAGAAGGAATACCGGAATTGATGTTGGAGCTCCGGAATGAACGTGACGAAATCTGTCGTTCGGAATTCGAGAACTAGGACGTTAGAAGTGTTTGGCTATTTGCTTTTGTTACACTAGTGGATTTCAGTCATCGTTGACGAAAACAAAGTTGAATATAATCGATCCACATAGTAAAGGAGGGAAACTAAAAATCAAATTCAAAGATGTGGCAGGTCTTCATGAAGCGAAAATTGAAGTGAGCGAATTTGTCGATTATCTGAAGAACCCCGGCAGATATACGGTGGGTTTTGATATTTTTCAATTTTCTATACTCAAATAAATTTCGAGTTTATTTTAGTTGCAAAATTTTGCGAATAAAAATATGCAAATTAAAGTGTGGGAATTGTTTCTATTGTTTCTACTTGTTACTGATGGGAAGTTCATTTGAATAGAATAGTGAGGATAGAATTTGCGATTTTCTGCAATTAGGTAAATTTTATTTTGATTGAATGGTAATAAGAAAAGCAAAAATTTAAATATGAATTGAAATTTATGACGCATTTATTAGGTTTTAATTAATAAATTTCTTAGATGATGGTGAAGTTTTAAAAAAAAATCTATGGTAATGTTCGATAAAGGCCTAATAAACCTAATAAACATGTCTAATGATTAAGTGGTTTTTTAAATCGTTGATAAGATGACGAGTATAAGCATTGAGTTTCTCTTTGAAGCTTCATTTTCTTGTTTCTTTTTGCTTTTAGAAATTGGGAGCGAAATTGCCGAAAGGAGCGTTGCTAACTGGCCCACCCGGTTGTGGTAAAACCCTTCTGGCTAAAGCGCTTGCTGCCGAATCGTCGGCGCCTTTTATTTCGATGAATGGGACCGAGTTTGTTGAAATGATTGGAGGTGAGACTTCGTTGTTTTATTTTCAATATTCGAAGGATTACGAAGAGGAGCACCTCACTCTTTTTTAAAACTGTAAAAATGGATGGAAGTTCTTCGTATTAGTTGCCCTGCGGGAATCCTCCGCTTTCCAGGCAAACTTCCCTTCCTTAGGAAATATGAGTTTTCAATTCCAAACGCTGATGTATTTGGTCTCCTTAAATGTGACTCGACTTTTCACTAAATGTCATTCTCCTTATTGTGCGTAGAGTCGTTTCAACCAGTATTTTCATCGATAGAAAGACGGTGATATGCCATTCCCCTCCTAAGCGGAGCAATGTTGTGTTGACTCGTCTGAGTCGCAAAGAAGAGATAGGTCTAGGTCGTGACCATGAATAACTTTTGTGCAGGTAACGCGAGAAAGCCGCTGTCAAGTGAACAGCTGGATTAATGAATCAGCAAATCGAGGCAGTTGGGAGCTTTACGGAAAGACAATTATTAATAATGAATCTTGGTTTTTTCTTGGTCATGGACAACGCATTCCCTATTCTTCAGTGTTAAGCGTGATCGTTAACATCGACGATGTCATGTCATATTTTATAAAAGCTTCGATACAATTGATAGTGTTAACGTGTAATGGTTTTCATTTATTGGGCTGTTACCTGGCGGGTAAGGTAGGCTGGGTAATGAACAACAAAATGTTGGATTGCAGAAGGAAGCAAATCTGATTCGGTTCCGGAAGATTTTGCTATAGACGGAGCAAGTACAACATTCAGCGGAAGTTCCTAACCTCTTTGCCTAATATATTTCTCTTTAGAGCGTAGATAGTGAAAGTTGGCCCCAATATTGTATACCTATCAAATGAAACTTTTTCAAAATTTGTGTCAATTTTTTTCTCGTTTGTTTTTCTCTCATATTATGACGTCATGCTTATAAGTTATAAAACACAGTAAGATTTTCGTTATTAAGGTTTGGGTGCATCACGTATTCGTAATCTTTTCAAAGAGGCTAAATCACGTGCACCGTGTATAATCTATATTGATGAAATTGATGCAATCGGCCGGAAACGAAGTGATGCATCGGCTAGTGGGTTCGTTCTTTTTCATTCATTGTCACAGAACCGGCGCAAATGGCCACCTTTTCTCGATTTACCTTGAACGTGGAAAGAAGTTCTTTATCATGTACTAAGATTGTAGAGCAGAATGAGAAATAATATTAACGTCGAAAGCGCACGAAAGATTTCCTGCTAAAGGAGAGGAAGCAGGAACAGGAGAATTTCCGAACG
This sequence comes from Ascaris suum, assembly GCA_013433145.1. Classification (NCBI taxonomy): domain Eukaryota; kingdom Metazoa; phylum Nematoda; class Chromadorea; order Rhabditida; family Ascarididae; genus Ascaris; species Ascaris suum. The sequence continues at coordinate 2,087,500 of CM024182.1, read as the reverse complement.
ATTTTTCTTGCTATAAGTAAATGAAAAAATATTCAAATTTATCGTCAGGGTGGGTCGACTGGACGTCTACAGTTTTCCGAGTAGCATAGTAACCATTTTGGTTTGGACAATGACGACATTAAATCCAAGGATTCTTTAAATCACTATAATTTTGCTATATGTTAGTTGCCATAATTCCTGTGGTTCCTTTCCCTTTTACCTCCTTCACCTCCCGTATCCTTCCTCAGCTATATGCCCGGTGGGATTGTTTTCAGTAGTGACATTCAAGTAGTAACGTAACGTTTAAAGTAGATAGGTGGAAATGTGTAATTGAGTTAGCGCTATTTTCGTAAGGTGAATATTCGATGATGAAAATACGATAACAGATTTGGAAGTGGGAGTGGTGAAGAGGAGCAGACACTCAATCAACTGCTTGTTGAAATGGACGGAATGGACAGTGCCCAAGGGATCATCGTTCTTGCATCGACTAATCGAGCCGATATTCTTGATAAAGTAAACGTTTTGTTGATGATTCTCTTTATATAGCCACATTTATTTTTTTATTTGTCTTACATAATTCTTCTGAGTTTTCAGAACTGTAAGGAAAATATGGGAAGTTGAATTGCTTGGTTTGTGTTTGACTCTCTCTGGAATGGTTCATTCAGCGACAATGATCTACTCCACTGTCCTTTTCTTTTTATCGCCATTTTATCAGCATACTTGTCAATTGCAAATCTCCCTTTATTAGTTCCTCGTCCATCAGCTATCAAACTGTGCGCCATTTTTTTCTAATCAGTGTGGATTGAGGCTCTTCTTCGACCAGGTCGTTTCGATCGACATATCACAATCGATTTACCAACAGTGCTTGAACGTAAAGAAATGTTCGAGTTATACTTAAAACGAATTAAATTGGATCATAAGCCTGCGTACTATTCAAGGCGATTGGCGCAAATGACACCCGGCTTCTCAGGTTGGTTCTTCAGGTTATTCGTTTACTCTATCAACTATATGAATAAGTTTGCTCGATTTACTGAAATCGTGATCTGCTCGTCGTAAATTTAACAGTAATTCTTTTTTTATTCTTAAATGGTCCATTTATAATTGATGTAGATATCACAGTTTGCAATAGCGGTCATTTGAAGGGTCACTTCTTTTCCTTCAAAGAGGACCCGATGGTCGCTCGTGGCTCACTTTTCTTCGTTGATATGTCTTCCTTCCGATCATCCCCCCCCCCCCCCCCCGCTTATACAAGTGACCATGTGCATAATATGCGTCCATTTATATGTGTGGTCTTCGCACCGTAGGTGGCCATTTTTACTGAGTGGTCTGTGTGCTATCGTATCGTTTGCTTACACAGATCAGCACTTCTTCACATATTTTCATACAACCAGGTTATAGGTAAATAAAAACATTAAAAGTTGAGTGGTCTCATTTAGAAATCGGTTACTTCATACCTATGTGACTTAGCCTCGTAACCATAGATTGTTTCTCGCTATGTAATCGAACCGTTTTTCTGTTTTTAACAGAACGGGAGCCCCGAATTTATTTTACAACACCTTATTCATCACAGCCATTAATATTTGAAATAATCCTGCAGTATTTGCCTCACGTCATGATGTATTTGTTAGTAACCGTTACATTGGTTATACATTCCTTTACGTATGGAAGGGTTGTTTGCGAAGTGAAAGTCTAGGTATCAACTCATTGGTGCATTCATTAATTCTTTACCTGTTGAATAGCATGTTTTTCATATTTCAGGTGCGGATATAGCGAATGTGGTTAATGAAGCGGCAATACGTGCCGCTTCAACCGAAAAAGCACTGGTAACTGTTGAGGAACTCGACTTCTCTTTGCAAAGGGTGCTAGCTGGTACGTTGCATTCGTTTGAATCGACCTTCTATCCGATAGAGATTTTAGATAGGATATCAACAGCAGTCTGTGATATAACTGAATACTATGTCGGCATTGAAAGTGAGTTTTTAGTCAAATGGAACATTTAAGATGCTATAAATTTTGGAGGGCTTTACTGGGGTGGTGTTATTGCCTTACACGCAATGAGAGGAGGGGGGGGGGATTACTGAAATAAAGTGCAGCGATCGCAGCAGCGGATAGAAATCGTTGTTAGTGTTTGTGCGCAGATTGCTGTACATTATTTCACGGTAAAGAGGAATGAATTAGTCCTTAAAATGATGGTATCTTGATAGTTTTGATGTCTTAAAAAGAAAATGTAATACGAGCATTTCGTTAGCATTCGATTGTGCATGGATCAGCATGTCTATAATTTATTGTTGTATAAAGGTGCCGAAAAACGAAGCAGGACATTGATAGAGGAGGAACGTGAAATAGTTGCATATCACGAATCGGGTCACGCACTTGTTGGATGGCTTCTTGAATATACTGATGCTCTCTTAAAGGTAATATGTTTTGCATTCCGTTGTTAAATGTTGTAAATGTTGAAGGCATTTGGGTCTCTTGTTTATTTTTGCAGTATAAATTCAAAAGATCTAAATGATTCGTGCAGCGTCTTCTTCATGTAAGTCTCTCTTTACTGGAGTGCATTCATTGAAGAGAAGGGGCGGATCGACAGCTTGTAAAGTGAGGACTATGAAATTACCGTTCCTGGACTTAGCAAGAAGTGGCATTATCACATAAAACGCCTTGACAAGGTTCGTTGTGTAGTTCTCCTTATTAAATTCACTTCCTAAAGGAAGTACCACCCGCCCGATGAAATTTCTAGTTTTTCAAAACTGGCTATCTTTGAATCGGCGCTTCCCAAATGTTCTTATGAAATTTGCCTGCTAGATGAAGTCCCTAGAGAGAGGAAGAGAAAGAAAAAGGGAGAAAATGTTTGCTGACGTAAACTGATAATGCGTACAAAGATTTGTACATGAATATTAACTTCTGTACACGAATGGAGCATAATAGCGACCCTCTCAAAAAATAACATTGTCCAAGAATGAATATGTGCATATAAGAGGTTTAAATTCGACATATAATTTAAAAGCAGGTGGATAAGGTAATTGAGTTATGAACAGGTGGGAGGGGGTGGGTGGGAGAACAGGTGAGCGCTCATTCAGTTCGACCTCATACAAGAGGAAGCGTAGGCACGTTGACAGATCTAATGAGATTAAAGTTTTTTGTTTAGGTGAGTATAATACCGCGTACGAGTGCGGCGTTGGGATTCGCTCAGATTAGTCCACGTGAGCGGAAACTTTTTACGAAAGAGGAAGTAAGTTGCTTTATTGACAGTCTTCGTTGATCTCTTCTTTCAAGTCATCAAAGGAAAATTTCATTATCATATTTTAAAGAATTTCAAATTCTTTAAATGATAGTTTTTGTTTTATTGGTGGATCTTCTGGCTATATTGCGGTTCTTTTATCCTCTTAGATTGAAGTGGGTTATTAAGCAGTTCCTCTGATATTGAAGGAAGGGGCTAGTTATGGCGGTCTTCTTTATGCTATAGGCTAACCATAAAGTTTTTCACCGTAGTTCGCAGTGTTTAAATTTCAAGTGAATTTTTATGCTTTAGAATTCACCGTAATGATTCTCTTATTTTAGTGCTTTTTAATATGTAGCCACCGATTGTTTCGTTAATTTATTTCTGTATTTAAAAAAGAGGTAAACTTATACATTATAATCGTAGAATTGAAGCAGTGATATGAGGACTGTATTGTTATGAGACACAAAATTGAGACCAATGAATTACGGCTATTGTTCTTTTTAGCTATTCGATCGAATGTGCATGAGTCTTGGTGGACGAGCCGCTGAAAGTGTTGTGTTTAACAGGATAACAACAGGTGCACAGGATGACCTCGAGAAGGTACTGACTTCGTCAATTCTTTCTTCATTTTAATTGTCCTGTGAAGTGGTTGCCGAATAGAATGGTTTGTCCATTTATATGCATCAAAGAATCTGAAGTTCATATGCGCACAAGACGACCTGTATGATCGGAATATGCAGTTTATACATGTGTATCTCGTTTTCGGCTAAGGCATTACCTCATTCTTCAAAAGAGGCGCAAATGCTCGCTGTTAAGTCTGTATCACTTGGACGGCGAAAGTCAAGTAGATAACAAGATTATGGAGTAATACAAAGATTGCAGAAAATATACTGATGTTTTTTTGTTAAGGTAACGAAATCTGCATATGCACAAGTGAAAATATATGGTATGAGCGAAAGAATTGGTCCGTTGAGTTTTCCACCTCAACCTGGATTTGAAGCTGAAGCAGAGTTTTACAAGAAACCCTATAGTGCAATGTTGCAGCACGCTATGGATCAGGTGAGTGTTGCTTTTTGCAGTTTTATTGTGCATCTCAAACCTATAAACCTTTAGTATTGCACGGTATTAAGGATGCCATAGAATATACTGTAGTATGTGCACGGTATTAATTACTACAGAGTACTCAAATTTAGAATACCGTATAATATTAGGAATAGTGTTGAATATAGCTTATATTTATTTAGTTAGAATTTAGAGCATATGGTACCACTATGTTTTCACTGTTACACAGCTTAACCGAGGAAATATGGACGTCGCATGGATTAGAGTTCAGGAACTATAGTTGGATCGTTTGTGAGGCAACGTTTGTTAGGCCTTGATATCTAGTAGGATAAATTTTTTTCGCTTTAATCTTTAGTGATAAAGTGATTTTAAGTTTGTTTGCTGATATTGACCCATTGGGAAGGCTACCTGGACTAGGCGGCCGGGCACCTGGACTTAGGCGGCCGTTGAAGGTTGTTCGAGATCTGATACTGATACAGATGATATTATCTAATAATATTACATGAATGAGTGTTAATCATTTGTAGATGAGTTGTTTCTCCATGAGTCGATATGCAGTGAAATGTTGAGGCATTTGTACGTAAAAATAGAACGCTTTAACCAATAGCATCAGCGTAGATGCGTATTAATATTTGTTATGCACGAGAGTTGCTCATTTGATGTGATTACTGACTGCTTCATTGTATGCCTATTGATGGTTTTATTTTAGGAGGCGTCCAATATCGTCTCGAAGGCATATTTCACGGCTGAAAAGTTGATACGTGATAATAGGAATCTACTTGAAAAGGTAGGCAAGCGTTTTATTGTCAACAGTTGGCACTGGGTTGGGTTCTACTGAAGGTTTAATTACCCAATTTTGAGATCCATGTATTTAAATTTTGTTTGATGTTCATATCAGCCTGTCGAATGATATTATTTGATAGCACAAATATCTTTGTTTCTAACTGCTGAGGAGCTATTAAGCGTCTAACAAAGAAAATTTTGTGGAAGGCGTACTCTTGAGAGACGATGAAATTATTAGTTCTACAGACAGGTTTTTTAGTATTTTTTAATATATGCCATATGTTTTGTCGGTGGGTTGCACAAAACTCCTACGAGGCGGCCGATATGACATCGGGGCTACACCCTTGGCCATTGATGCTAATAGGTATTATACCCTTGGATTTTGCTGTTTTGATGAAAAAGTCGGTGATGGCAAATTCAAAAAGGCGATAAAATCAACTTTAGGCGGGCAAATTTCTAAATATAAGCTGAATGTATAATAAATGGGATGTCATTTCGTTACTGTATTGACACAAGAATTTGGGAATTTAACTCGTCTTTTATTCAATGCGAAAGGAGTATACTTTCGAGTAGTTTTAGCCTGTAATCTACATTACAACTGCTTTATTCAAACTGCCAGAATTGTGAGCATGTTGTTGTTCCATCAAAAAAATTTTCACTATGTGGCCAACCTTGCGCTCTATTGTGAACAAATTATTAGAGGAGAGTGAGAGGGGGGGGGGGTGAGGTACTTGGTGTTTCTTTTTTAGAACAGTGTGATATCCTGGGAAGGGATAGGTTAAAGGAAGAGGTTGAAATGAAAAATAGAGACTGTTTAATTTCAGCTAGCGAGAACGCTACTCGAGAAAGAGGTGCTGAGTTATGAGGACATAAAAGCCCTTATCGGTCCACCGAAATATGGTGATAAACAAGTGATCGAATTGGCAGAGCACATCCTTCCGAAACCTGAAAGCAATGCTACCTTCTGATCCTTCGAAACGTTCCTTGTGCATCCCTGCAGTTGCAATCCACAAATGTTGCCAATAGACGAGAGGAAAGGATCGCAGTAAATTACCATCTAATAAAGTTTATCTCTTTTAGAAGATAATTGCAGTAAAGGACTGTGAAAATAAGGAAAAGATTATCGGTTATATTCCGAGAAGAGGAGGAAAGGAGGTTCATCCACTTGAAAAGTCTCTCTCAGAGTATTCTTTATCACATCGAATCCTCTTCTTTTTTCTAAGAATTCTCTTCATAGGGGAAAATTTTTACGAATTTTAGAATTTAATTGTTAAAACAAAAAAAAACGGAATTTTAATTTAAAATTATTTAGAAATTATGAGAATATCATCTATAAGTGCAGAAATTATTTCAATGAGGTATTTTTTTTTTTTGCTGTTGATTTTGAAGGGTGAAGAGAGAAAAGGGAAAGAGAATAATGTAATAGTTGACTTCAAATTGGATAGGAGAGAGGGATTTTTTTTTTTGCTTTTGCTTTTGATGTTTTTATGTTTCATTTTCTTTTCACAAAGGTGGTTTTTTTTTCTCTCTCTCTCTCTCTCTCTCTCTCTCTCTCTCTCTCTCTCTCTCTCTCTCTCTCTCTCTCTCTCTCTCTGAAGTGATCAATATCGGATTTTTGCATTTTAGAATATGGCAACATTATATGTTACAATTTCAACTTATTTTGAAGGATTTAATATTTGATTGAGATTTTTTTAAAGGATATTATACTCATATTATTTTATTTTATCGTTATTAATTACCTATTTCAATAAGTTATTGTGGTGTATTGTCATATACTGGCATTTTAAGTTTGCTCCATTTCGTAACATTTTTGCCTGCTACGCTGCTTATCGTTTTGTTAGCCTCCTATCGATCTAGTTGTAAACGTTTCCGGAATATTATAGTTCTTAACGTTTCCGGAAAATTAGACCAGCAAATATTAATATCTTCTTGGCATTTCGATAAGGTTCGTCGAATTTTGCTAGCAATAATTCTTCCATTAAGAGATTCTTTTACAATTTCTGTGACGATGCTGCTGATCAGGCATTGCTTTCCGTCCTTCTCTCCTCTCATCGTCCCCTCCCTCTTCTCCTCTCCCATCCACATAATACCAGTCTTCACTGCTCTTAATATTTGAAAAGGGCTACGATGAAATGAGTTTGAGCCTCAGTTTAAGCCTGAGGTAGCGATAGCTGTTGATGTTATTTTTCGAATCGCTCGTTCACTCCTTCATTGAAAAAAATAGAAGGATGTGGACGTCGGTGATAATAGGTAAATGGATTGCGCAATTTTTAGCTTTAGTAATAAGAGAATATATATTTTTTTGTTTTATTATTTGTTGTATTAAATATTGAAATATGAATAATAAAGTTGTATAAAGGAATAAAATCTTATAAAAGAAATATTGATTATCTTTCATTTCGTTTTATTCGAATATACAATTATTTTAGTTGTTTTTTTTTTTTTTTGGTAGAGTATTGTGATATATACCCATGGTTGGGATGTTTTCTAGAAAATTATGAAAGGAATTCTAGAAAATTTGATGATATCAATAGAATATCCAAATTTCGGGTATTATTCAAGACATTTAAGCAAACATTTCTTCAATAAAAGATGATTTAGAAATGTGGTAATGATAACCTCATAATTAGTTGTTGTTTTATTTGCGAGGAGTACGGTATTCGCTGCTTTTTTTTGGTTACTGTATGAGTAAGGATTTTTAGGATTATGAAACTACGTACTTGTGAGAGAAAAAATTACTCAAGTTTTAGCAGTGATCGAATAAATCTTGGGGCGTGCGATGCATTTTTTGATTATTTTTTGTGCACATATCATAACTTGAGGTCCCGGTGTCTTTTGGGTATCTTTTGGGTGTTATCGCATTTTCATTTGCATACCTGCACATTACATGCTGGATGTATACATACCTGTATTTTACATTTGTATACATTTGCATATCTCTATACTGTATTTGCATATGTGTATACTGGATGATCGATATTTGGAAGAACTCCTTAACAGTAACATGAAGCGAGCGCTGCTGACGTGTTGTATAGTTTTGAAACCGCAAACCTTGGCAGCTCATTCGCCATCTTATTAATTTGCCGTCTGAGCAACTACATATTGCGCCATTGTTCTGCCTGTCAAAATTTTGGTGATAGTAACGTTTACAAAATTACCCCGCCCCCCCCCAACCTAATATTCCATATCCCCCCATCCCCTTCCTTCCTCTTTCTATCGAGGTAGTAAGAACAGAGAAACGAACAAATAGTAAAAAAGCATTCGGCAATTATTATAGAGTGTTGCAGCACTATATTAAAATGGTGTTAATCTGTGCTAAAATTTCGATTAAATTTCTTGTCGATATTTTGGTCTATTTGATGGATGATGGGTGGTGGAATATGTATGAGACTCTCAATCTGCTGAATGTGGTCCCCTTTGAGAATCACTATGAAATCAATCAGAGTACTTCTCTTTTGTCACAGTTGAAAGTAATGAGATTAAATATATCGCCTGTCGGGAGTTTTACCTCATTCTATGTTTTACGAACTTTATATAGCATATCCGATATTCGCGACATCCTAGTTACAAGTAATAATGGTATGAAGAATATAATTTTGAGGGAGATTCTCGATCCATTTTCGGCTATATGTGATAGTTGCACCTGCAGCCAGTTGCATCTTCAGGAAGTCGGCATACAAAAAATGTTGGATAATGATAGAAGAAGAAATTGTGATTTAAGAAATCAGCCTAAATGTGAGTATATAATCAAACTTGAAACTTGAATTGGTTGTTTTTTTTTTTCTGGAATGCTCAATTTTTGCCGTATCTCTGATCGTATTACTAATATTTTTTTATAAATTACTTGAACAATTCTTCCGGAGAAGATTTTCTAAGTTTGTAAACTGTCTTTTTTTTTTACTAATTAACTATCTACACGTTAAAATATGAATGCGAAATAATTTTTTATTTTATTTTCTATTTTCTTTTTTAAGGAACAATCGAAATGGATGAAGTAGAAACTGTGCTGGCGCAAAAATTGGCTTCCGGAGAGCAAGTGACTCGTCGAAGAGCCCTCAAGGCATTACACGATTGGATAAGAACCGAATCGGTGAAAAATGGTGTTGTGTTTTTTTTTACTGCAAAGCAAATAAATCGTTTAAGGATGGCTATATTCATTTTTCTTTTTCTCCACTGATTAAGGATAATCAAAGTATTTGTGATATTTGTTGCGATGCCTCATTCTTCAGGAAATCCGAAGCTGGCAGTCCTATTTTTTATAAGAGAAAGAGGGGGGGGGGGACTGCAAGAGTTAGACGGAAGACAATACGCAGTTCCACTCTTTTTTAAATCTCGGATTGGAATTATTGCATAGATTAGTACAGGAGCTCTGTTATCAGTAGGTGACAATGATCCCATATGAACCCTCTCCCCCTCCCCCCCCCCCCCCCCCTGTCAATTTCCTATGAGTCCGTCTGTTATAAAGAGAACATTTCTCTAATTTTCATTTCAAAAAAGTTTATGTTAGTGGACTCTTATCATCATGACCAACGTCTCAGTATTTTCCATTAAAGCAAGAAACTTGTGCAAAACCCCTGGGCTACTGTTCAGTGTTATACGGTACATGCTTTTCAAAGCGATCTCTTTGAAATCGATGCATTTGATTTAAAGAATTTGGAGTGGAATCGATGAATCGTCTATGCAAAGGGTTACATTATGTGATGTGGATGCAAGATCAAATGTTACTCCAAGAGGAATTAGCCGATAATATCGCGTCACTCATTACACTCTTTGCTGGCGAGCAGCAGTCCGTGTTATTCATCAAATGTATGCTGCTATCTCTCTCTAATGAGTGGCATCTGGTGGATCGTTGGCGTATGGATAAATTCCTTATGGTAAGCCAGATATTTTCTTTTGCATACCATAACACCTGAAACAGAGACACCCTGGTTTATAAATTTTTCACGTTGAAGGAGGCTGATTACAGTAAGTTTGCAGACAGCGGAAAAGACTGTCATCTCATTTTTTTTTGGGAGTGAATGAAGAGGTTGAAACATTTCATGTTGTCCAAAGTTTTCATTCCAACTGTGTTCAAGGTAGGTTTGGTTGAGGGACTGTGATGGAGAGGGAGTGGAGTGGAGGGGGGATGGGAGCGAGGGGAGGGGTGGTTGGTAAAGCTGGGGTGAGGGTGGGAGGTGTTGAAGGGTCAGAACCACGTTGGTAGTTGGAACATCTATCGGTCGTGAACGACATCGCTTCCTTATTGCTGTATCGTTCGTAGCGCAATTAAACTCGATTGAGTTCGTTGAAAGTTTGTCTCATCTCTGTGTTTGTTGAAAATTTTGTGCAGTTTAAAAAGTTAGCATATTCTGGAGTTTCCCGTTTAAGAGGCTGAACCAGAACCGAAGCTCGAATAACATTTCTGGCATGCTGCCAAATTCGTTGTAATTCAAAAATTTTTTATTATATTAGGAGTTTTCCCTTTTTTGGGTTATTAAAACATGATTAGTACTGCTTTTGTTGCTGTTTTATGGTTGCTCTCATCACTGAGAAGATTGCCAGTTAACCACCTCTTAGAAATTGATGATTTTAGCGGGTTTTTTTTTTCACTGCCTCATTGATCCTTCGGGAGAGGGGAGGGACGAGAAGAAGAGATTTTTGCAATTCGCAAAAGTGTCACTGATAGCGTTAATGTCGGCAATGATTAAAATGATAGATTTCTTAGGCCTTGTATTGATCTGCATTCGATAATGTTTTCTAGTAATCTCACTTCTTTTCAATGTGCTTTATTAAGATGGGGGAGGGGGAGGGAGTAGTAGTATCCCACTGACCACTTATTTTTATGAGTAATGGAATATTGCAAATGGCCAATAGTGATTGTTGCAGTTGATGCGTCGTTTGCTTCGTGCACTCTTCAAGCATCTTCGTGCGAAGAAATGGCGACAGTCATTGGTGGATAAGTATATGGAGGCATTTAAAGAGTGTGCTATATCAGCAGGTTTGTGTTTGATTGATAAGCGGTCGAGCGTCCAGAGATCATTGAAGAAGATGGAGTTGATCCTTTGATCTACTATCGCAACCAAACGGAGAAACTGATATGAAGAATTTGAGCATTTGGCCTAATAGGATTATTCCAGAACTGGTATACCATCAGGAATGCAAAATTGAAGTGAAGCCTCTGTAATTCGTACAAAGGGTTGTGTCTATATTTTTATAGGTCAACTATGATTGTTTTATCTATAGACTTAGCTCTTTGCAATCCACATATCTTATCACAAACGAAGTTTATCCCATTTTTGTTGTGCATTATCGGTCGCCTGGGCTTTGGATTTTACATCCTTTGCCATTCCTCCCGGTCGTTTTCCCTTCTCCGCGATCTTTCTGGAATTGGTATTGCTATCGAGAGGTAGTTGCCGTTTGCATTGAGCTAAGAATTGCTGTCGAAAACCACTCGTAGGGACATTTTCAAAATTGTGTGCGTATTCAAAATGCTTATGATTGAAAAGGGAAATTGTTTATATGGAATGAAGCGTTCGAATGGGTTGCTAGGTTGCATGATTTAAATTTCACTCTTTTTCTCACATTTCTACAAATTCCTTTTAAATTTAGCTCATCTTTTAGCAAATCTCAATGAGTGCAATATCAAGAAATTGATGATTTGAAGTGAAAGTTTGCTTAAGTGTATCAATGTTGCATTAGAGGGAGTTTCTATTGCAATTATTGCAATCCATTGCAATCTATTGCAATTCTGTAAACGTTTTGTTTTTTTCAGAGGGGTATTCCAATTTTGAATTTGGCGTTATATGATCATGACGCTTGGAAACGTCGTAGTCGTTTCGGAATCTGCAGTCATGCATCCACTCTTCCAATAGTTTAATTGGAACTACTAGTGCCTTTTGATTTTTTTTTTAATGCGGATACAACAATTTATTGACGCATCTATTCTTTGTTATGAATTGCGAAGATTAGCTATACTAAACAAGAAATGCACTTAATAACCTCTCTAGGACTTTTACTTAAATGAACTTCGTTGACTGAACTTATTCGTGAGAAAATTTTTTTTTTTGGAAATTCTTTATTTAATTTGTTAGTTTGTGGAATATTTTCATTGATTATCAAAATTTCAATAGTTTCGTTGAGAAATTTTTTCATTAATTACAGATAAGAGTTTCTGTGATGGCTTGAAGTTTCATTTTGCTTCGATATTCTTGGATGAGCTCGATTGTGCAGGTAATTGTTGCAGGTTTACTTTGGCGAATTTTTCCAAATTATGCAGTTTTTGAATAGCAATACTATATGAACAAATTAGCTAATGGAATGATTAGTGATTGACTAAGGTTTCTTAGGCTCTTCTATTTATATTTTCTCGTTTAGAAATACTTCATACAGCGTTGAATGTGAAAAATATCTATGACTTGGAAAATTGGAAGATTTTCAGAACATTTTTACGACTCGATCATAGAATTCCAATACTTGTTTTGTTTATTTTTTTATTAAATAACATTATTTCGCAAACTTGTTATTACTAATGAAGGTGTTTGTCTTGATAAGGTTTTTGCCGTTTTATTTGAGGTGGTTTGGAACCGCAACGAGTCACAAAACTTCTCGAACCATTTGCACAGCTTCTTGCTGATAAACATATATCGTATGTGCTTGATATATTTCTTTTTCTTTCATCAGTTCTAACTTCTACAGTGGCATTTGTAAGTGGGGAATGGATTGTTACAATATAAGAATCGTTGTAATTTCTAAGCGATTTACTACCAATTCTTGTTGTTAATATCACATTGAACGTTAATTACTGCTCTGGAAAGAATGGGGGAGGTAGAACCAGGCGTAGCCATATAGCAGTGCAATAGGCACTTTCCTTTAAAGAGATTAATTTTTAAATTTATTCGCGTTGAAAGCAAAACTTTGTAATGTGTGAATCCGATGTTCATAATTGTAGAAGGGTAATGGAATTTGTCGATTATGAGAGAGACGTGGAGATAGGAAGGGAGAAAGGATGAAGGGAATGCTATTATTGAAGGTTCTATGATAGGTTAGGAGGTAATTTAGACGAAAGTAGCGCTAGTTACTTGCAGTACGAGCTTGGCGGTATGTTTTTTCTATTTTCACTTTTATTACCTTACGATGAACACTTTACGACGGTTAGAAATGTGTCTTAATGCCACTCACTATCTAAATCTCTTTGCATTCCCAATCATGTTTGCGTATTGTGCGCAAAAAATTGGTGAACAAAACTTCACGTGCCACTGTGACCTATCAAAGCAGACGGTAGTTGACTTGCAACGCTAGAATAACGAACATTGGCCTCTAAAATATTCCGCTGATGGCTTTTGAAGTTCGGTTTTTCCTAAAAGTCATGGCGTGAGGAGGAGATTGTCGGCAATCGGGTAGCCGGGTACCCAATGGTATTACATCCTAAGATTTCGGAGGACCCTAGCTGAATAAAATGATAAAGTTAAAGTAATTTTCAATGAAGATATAACTTTCACTGAGTTTGTATTTTGCATTTACCATCTCTGCGCTACTTTATTTTTCGAAAAAGATATAGGAATACGGCGACCTTTCAGAAATTACCTATTCGATTCTATTTTGCAAGAAATTTTCCTTACAATATTACATGGATACGCGGAGGAAAAAGCTGCAGCAATTGGCTGTGATGATGAGTCGATGGAAGAGGGTGCGAGCGATGATCGCCTTAAGGTTGGCTTATATATGCATCATTGTTCATGTTTTCCTATACTTTATTTTTCAAAAGTGTTTCTGCATTGAGGCAATTTAAAAAATAATCTCATAATTCATTTGCATCGTTGTTTGTGTGTTTTTCTTTGGTAGGTAGATTTATTTTACTGTTTATACGATTAACAGTTTTTTATATGGAGCTATATATGAGGCCTTTTCAAATATTAGGTATGAATGGTACTTTTTTTCGTATGTGATGGTTTGTTTTTCAATTATATGCGTTCAGAGATTGCATTTTTTTGACAGCAGTTCATATATAAATCCTTCGCAGTTTACTTTTTTTTTTGCGATTTACTACTGTCACGTCAGCGTTTATCGTTTGTCGTTGTTTACTTAGATTTCATGTTTACCCCTGTGGTACTTTTCCAGGGGTAATTTATAATGTCGAAATTTTCTTCTTTCAGTCTATGCTTCTTGAATTTTTCAACTAGTGATATAAAGCTTATTGAGGGAGCGAAGAGCTCAGTAGAGAGAAATAGGTAGTTATTGTTTGACCGGAGGTTTGTTTGCTGATGAAACAAGGTGATCAATGGTATATCTCTTCCCTGAGGTAGAATTTTTTTTGCTACCATACATTACAATTGGTGTTATTGTCGTATATATTTATGCATCAGTGGTATTATCTACCCAGTGGATTATTTCAGTTTAATTACGGTGAAATAGGACAAATGCTTTTCGACATTGGCAAAAGGCCTGAAGTGAAAAGTGATAGAAGGAAACGGCTATACAAGGTGTCTAAGAAGTGAGCATTTCCATGTTTCCTTATCTGTTTTTTTTTTTCCATTTATCGCTATTCCTCTCTTCCTTTCCGCTCCTTTCTTCATCTACCGCCGCGTTTTACTTCGTGATTAATATCAGCTTTTTCTCGGTGCTTTGAAGAGAGATTTGATGTGTTTTTGCAATGATTGCGATTTAATTATAAAACGATTTTTGCGTTGCTTGAAACTTAGCTGCTTAACGCTTCGCATTTCGCTTTCGTCTTTTCAGGTGAAGAGACGGGAAAGTAAAGTGGATAGAAATTTTCTTTTTTATTTGCTAGGAACATATCAAGCACTTTTTGTCGCTTCAGTTTTGTCAACTATGATGCATTGAGCGAAAAAGATTGTTTATTACGAAAAGGACTAAGTAACTGTTTATTCGATAGCAGCAAATACATATATATTGTTTTTTTGTTCTGCGGAATCATTACGAGAATAGCTCACAAATGAGAATCTACAGCACAATATGCTGGCAACCTTTAGCTGCTAGTAGCAAATTAAGTCTATTGAGTTATAAGTGTCCGATATTTAGAAGGAGGATTATTTAATCTTCTAGGATATTGGCCCGGTGAGGCAAAGATGGCAAACAAGGTCATGTTTCCCGGTGTTTTGTTTTAAGAAGGTTTTATTTTTGGTGGAAAGGTTTAGAAGAGGCTTATCCAGAACGAAGGAGCTGTTAATATGGTAAGTATGTTTGAAATTGATTGAATCACATGCTAGCTGTCTATGCTGATTGCGCTTTTAATTTTAGATGAAGGACAAAAGAAGCGCATCAAGAGTGTGAATAGAGGAAGATGGAAGGGGGAGGGAGGGGGGAGGTGAGGAAACATATATAAGCTTGCAACTCCACTTTCGATACAGAAGTGTTGTTATTCGTTACTTGCGTTTGTGTAATTTGTAAAAATTTAGATTCAAAGCTGCCGAAGCGGGAGAAGACCCATTCAGGATGGCAACGAAGGCTGAAACTAAGTTGAATTTAAAAATTCCGAGGACCGAGATTGTGAATGCCGTTTCGAGACTTCTCAATGATCGCGCGAAGGATGCAATGCTTAGAAAGAAGGCAAAAGAGAGAAAGAAGGCAGCAAAGAGGTAAACTTCGCTCAGTCACTTTTCTTAGTTCCTTTCATTTCCTCACCTACTTGCTTCATAATGAGGCAGATTCCCGTCAATTTTCTTTATTGTTGATAAATCGACTGGTTTTATTCCATCAATAGCAGCAGTTTGTATGGCCACACTTCGAGTCGTGTAGGAATATTGAGTGGTGTTAGTGAAGGTGGGGTTCGGTTCCTTCCTTAAGTCACCTGTGCTCTTAACGGTTGTTTGTATCTTTAGTACTTCATAGCATCTCTACGAATAATCGATCATTTCCGCTCAGCTGCGATAAAATAAGACAAATGCTCACCTATGCGAGGAGCGGATGGAGCAAAGCACCCTAGCGACGTATACGTTATTTATCGTAGACATCCCACCATAATTGCCATATGCAGTGGGGAGGGTCTTTGTGATGTTTAAAGCATTGTCGTTAAATTGCACTTTTTCGACTATAGTTTTTTCTTTTAGGTATATAATTCGACCATAAATGATCGTTAAATTTCGAATACCAATCGGATCATATTAAGAATCAAGGTCAAAGTAAGGTGATTGCTGTAGCGTTTTATACTAGTATACTATTATTCTAAATTTATTCTATTTGGGTTGAATTTGTTTTATTCTAGGTTTAGATTGAAAGTGAAGAGAAATAATGCAAAATATAACTGTGATTAATGTCTTTTGAATGATTTGATTTGCCATAATGAACAGCCACTCAACCGTAATGACGATGCACGTGAATGGCTCGTTCGTTTCGTAACGTGACACTGTCTTCTTCCTTATTTATATTTATTTAACGGATTTTTTAGGGCTGAACAAACGCTTGCGAAAGATGAACATCCTGAGGGTATAGTAGAGACCGGGTTACAAAGAAAATGAAGAAAACGTTTGCGAAGGACGGAAGGAGTGGCAGGAAGTTTAAAGGTACACTTATCAAGAAACCTCGCAAAGGAATGAAACAAAGAAAGCTGAAGAAGATGAAATGATCGTTGTGACAGGCGGTTGGTTTTTTGATTGTACATTTGTTAACTTCGAGAAAAATAACGATTCTTTAAGGGTTTTTTGTGCGGAAATTACGCAAATGGCATCATTCAGTTTTTCATACTTCTTCCTGCAAGGGGCGGTTGAGTGCAGCTGATAGTTGGCGATGGCTATAGTCCTTTTCCATTCCTTACCCCTTCCTCCTTTCCTCCATAATTATGAGATGGTCATAACTCGGTTTGCATCAGAAAATTAGTAGGGCAGAAAAAATGAGCGCATATTTGTGGGTCTCCACTGAATCATTCTTGAGCAGAGAAGAGACCAAGATTTGAATCGCGGCAGGGGATTGATATAGTACAAGTTTTTTCTCCTCCCCCCCCCCCTCCTTTTCCCTCAACTCCCACCTATCTACCTCTGTTAGATGCTAATAGGAACATTGGATTTACATCGTCGTTCAAAAAGCAGCCGGGCGTGAAATTTCATATTTCACCAGCATCAGGCTGCTTTTCTCAAATTGGAGATTAATTTTGTTCTTTATTTTTCTGAAGAATATTGGTGCGGAATTAAGGAATATATTATCCATTTTTTCCGCTTTCTTACCAAACCGGGAAAATGCGTTTTTTCTCGAAGCATAATGCTCATCATGGGCGTGATTGTTAGCGTGCAGTTGCTATTGTTCAGAAATTTCTGGCTGCATGAGTTCCGACATTGAAATTTATGGTTTGTTGGGACAATTTTTGTTACGTTTGGTGTTGTTGTTCAAGGAAGCAAGTAAATGATGTTGTAATTTCGACTTTGACAAAGAAGTATATCGCGTGGGAAATAGAGTTCTTCAATGCTGCAGGATGTTTAGGCACGTTGAGCCCAGTAGGGAAGGTGGCGGTTGTTTGCAGTTTAATTGCGCCGTTTTTTGCAGTGGTTATTATCACCTCTTTTTCGTCTT
Source organism: Ascaris suum (assembly GCA_013433145.1). Taxonomy (NCBI): domain Eukaryota; kingdom Metazoa; phylum Nematoda; class Chromadorea; order Rhabditida; family Ascarididae; genus Ascaris; species Ascaris suum. Next base: position 2,069,955 of record CM024182.1, on the reverse strand, counting down.
CCTCTTTTAGTAAACCAACAATTACCCCTGATCTGTGATTATTTTGGATTGGGTTGATGATCATCGAAAATAAAAGCCTCTTTTGAAGGCAAATCAGTAAAACTTTCACTGCACATTCACAGTCGTTTAATGAACTGGTCTACTGCAGTCAGCTAAGTTTTCGAGTAGGTAGATAGTCAGAAGATCGCTACCACATAGCTACTGAGTTATTATTTATTTTTCAAGTCGAAACCACTCTCATGAGTGAACATTGAAACCTGATGTAGGTAAGTGATATGAACCATTAATGCACATATACTATTAGTGAAACAAGTTTTTCTCACGTCCAAACATCGTTAGTGTCTTCTGAATCAGCTTTGCGGTATCTGAATGAGCGATGTTGTGTGGAAGCGCACTTGCTGGAGTTCGACGCTTTTTGTTCGATAAGGACGTCCAGGTTCTTTAGTTATGAAATATAGGCGACTGCCATCAGTATGGTACTTGTCGAATGAAGCTGTAATGTAGCACATTTTCAGAATCTCACGAACAACAAAGTAAGACCCTCATGTGTAGGTCAAGTTTCGGCTGTGGAGGTGACAATTCGTCCAAGGGCACTCGTTGGTGTTTAAATGTGTTGAGTCATATATAGCATGTAACTCTCATCTTCAGTCGTGAAGTCATTCAAAAACTGCTTTTGATATAAAAGAACAAGAACAGAATTGTCAATAATGATACGGGCTGTATTGTTCAAATCGTTTAGCAGATGTGTTATTCAGTGAATGGACCAGTGCTAGTCAAGGACTAACGATAAGCCGTTTCTGTAATATTAGTTAAGAACTTTGGAGAATATGCTAGCGCTTGCTTATAGATCAATTTAGCAGATTCCATTTAAAAAAAAGCAACTGAAATTTAGGCGTTTTGGAAAGCTTTGTTATCAACTTGAAGCATCGTAATCATGTCATGTCATTCATAAACTTCAATTAAAATAAGAAATTGGTTGGTTAGATGTGTAAAAAAGTTATAAATAAATTCTTTCATTGAAATCATTTATGTATACTTATTGTATAATGAGATAAAGTTTTGATTGGAAAATAATTCAGGTGATTTTGGAAATTTTTTTTTTTTTGAGTGGCATTTATCATTTATCCTCCAAAATATGGGACGTCGAATTGGATCGTATAGCATTTCCTTTCAAGCAGAATGATGATAATCACTATTCGATTTGCTGATTTGAGAGCACTTAAATTGTTTATTGATTCATGAATAAACAGGAAGACATGGAATTACTTAGGAAATGAGGCTAAAAGGGTGTAACGATTAACTACGAATCGGAAATCAACTCACTTAAAGTAATACAGTTAATAACAACTCAAGCAATAAATCCTTTCAGGCTCTAATTCTATCCGATTTGGACGTTTTACTTCGCCTGATACTAATAATAGCGATTATAAGTTCATGATTTCGAAATAAGTTGATGAAAGAGGTGGAAAGCAAAAAGAGTCGTGGATCCTGTGGAGGAGTAAACGTGACTCATTTTGATCGCTTATGTTATTGGGGGTGAAATTGGGGATTTTTCATGACAAACACCATCGCTTTATGCGTTTTTATTATGAAACACGACATTTCTCGAAAAATTCATTGAAAATTGAAAAGATTCAGAGAAAGTTTGAAAGTAAGTACGCTTGAGCTTGAAGTGGCCTTGTTGTGAGGTTACTTCATGACCTCGAGGGTCTACATGAGAAATCGTGGTCGCTTATCTTCACCTCGGAGCAAGAGTCTATGCATCCGCTCGTATCCATTAATGAATGTTTTCTTTAACTATACAGTGAGGTGCTGCATTAAAAGAAGTGATGTCTGCTCAAAATGTTCTTCACCAATATATAGCTAACTACACCACAAGCTATTATCGAGATTGGCTTCCGTTTCTAACTAACGCAAACATCGTTGGCGATTTTTAAGAGCTTTTTTTTTTCTCATTACTATTTACGAGTATGTGTCGAATGGTCTGATAACGTTAATTAAGAAATTTCCATATGCATTAATCGTCCATTTTTTTTTCGCCTCATTTACATTTTAATTGCATTACAATAATTATCAAAATTTGGAACTTTGCCGAATTTTAGGAATATATTTAGGTCTAATATTGTTGATCAACGAACATCATTGCTATTGAAATGTGATGAAATTCGCTCAATTCGTTGTGAAATTTTAATATTGCTGTATACATCATTGATATAGTAATTTACCTATTTCCAATCAGTGCGATTTTCATCGACGATCATTTCGAGTATTTATCGTTGGACATTAAGAAACGTTTTATTTTTGGAAATCATTGTTTGAAATATTGAATCAGTGAATATTTATTTCGAGTCATATACGATGGGGGGGGGGGGGGGGGAGGGTTTAAGTAAAGCCAAATATTAATAAATTTTTATGATTATAGAAAGGAATAAATAAATGACTTAATAATTCTGAAAATAGATAATTAAAATGTTCTGAATTTGAATGTTATTGAGGGAAATGGAGTATAACTGATTTGCTGTCGTCATTATTTCTCCATATATGCAAATTCTTTCCTCTGCTCTTCTTTTCAACCAAAAACTGGGGATTCAATTAGTAGATGCGACAGGGTTGAGCCAGAAGAAGATACCATGTAGGGCTGGCTTGGAGAACGAAAGGAGCAGGAAGAGAGGAGCAAGCCAAGGGAAGGAAGTGAAGAGGAGGAGGAGTCTAGTAAAGAAGCTCAAAAGATTCAGTTCGCGATATGTTGCAATTCGCAAATATGAAGAAAAAATAATAGTCGAATAATTTGTGCGTATGCTAAAATTGGCATAGAAATTCTTATTTTCGATAAGTGTTTAGTCATAACGATAGATATTATTCACTAATGAACGCATCTCTTCATCAAATAAATAACGAATGATAACGCGTTGAACATGATTCTTGTTATAAATCACGTTGGGAATTACTACAAAACCGTACCGATATGAATCTCTCTACTTTTTTTTGTTCTGCAAAACAGGTAGAGTAAAATTTGATAAATATTTACCTATAAAACAGGTAAGCTTGATAAATATATACGCACAACTCTAAAGATAATTGCAATAGACTCTAACGTAGTTATTAGGTAGTGATTTATTTCCGTTTTTCTGGGAAGTCACCTATATTATCTATTTATGTTGAGTAGATTACCCTTTTGAATAGATGACTATTTTCTCTAAACGTAGGAAAATTAGAAGGGTTTTCTTGTTTCAAAAATTTCAATTAAATGAACGAATTCACTTTCATACTTTCAAGAAAACCCATTAAATTACCCTTTTATTGAAGGGAATACGATATATCCATATTTTTAAATCTTCTTATTAGCGATCACTTTCATATATTCTCATCGATGATCGATGGTTTATTTTAGTCGTTATTGTGTTATTTGGACTGGGAAATACCTTGGTGAAAATTTTGGTGAAAATATTTCAATAAATACATTTCAACGCTGATTTAAAGATACTTTCAAAGGGCACAACCAACAATCGCCAAGCTATTTGATTGGTCTTTATTCACACTCCTATTGCTCAGACATATTTTCGCTTAATGACCATTCGATCGCAACGATGATTTTTCGGAAGATTTACACTAGTTTGCAAGCTTTTGCACTTGTTTTATCGTTATCTTCTTCCAAGGTAGTGGTCAACACACTTATCCGCTTGTATTTCTTCATTCGACCATAGATATGGGAGGTCTTGTATCACGAATGTATGCGCCAAGTGAAAATAATATGGGCTTGGAAAATGTCCTCTTGAAATTTTTGATAGGATTAGTATGTAGATGCCACGTCGAAATCGAGATTGGAGATTATTGCGCCGAAGAGGTTGGGGCAGATGGAGGAAGTCGAGAACTTAGGAATTGCCATCATCGTCTTAGCGATGAATGGAGTGCAGCTAACTTGAGGAGAAGTGCCTCTGTCATGAGTGAGTTCTCTTCTCTGCTCGTCCTCAGCCTCATCTCCTCACTTGGTCGGGAAGAGAAAATTTGTCAGTATTACGCGTAGTCTTATTCATGAGCTGAATGGAAACAGTCGGATTTAAGATTGCTCACTATAAATAGCGCATTTCCTGCCACGGTGTCCCTCTTGCTTTGAAGCCAACTTATTAATCATCGAATATAGCAATACTGTCGAAGGATATTCGTATACCTTGACATGTTGTTGAATTAACGTAACGTCCTAAAGAGAATATATTTTATATATTCTTTGACGAATAAATCTTCAATACTATTGTTGACCTTTATAAGAATCGTAGAGTTCTATCAGCAATAGGAATGAATTGAAATGAAACTATTGTAGATGGGTCAAATTGAATCAGAAGATATCGCTGAAGTTGAAGGATCAAACGTTTTCAAACGTAAACAATTACCGTTAAAACGACGTACACGAAGTTCATCTATGCAAATCGATGGTTCTCTATTTAATCTCAGAAAACGATCGCTTCTAGAAAAATCATGGAGAAAAACACCGAAAACTGGACTACAAAATATTGGTAAGTCGTTAAATTATAATATATTTTAGGCTGAAGTTTAAAATCTCTATTCTTTTTTGTTTTTTTCCAATTTCTTCATTTCCTAATGCAATTGGTTTTTGGTAGATTATGCAAGTTCTGGAGACTAAAAAATTGTCCATTGTTGTTTCGGTTATGTGAGCCTATCAAATCCCATAGTATCACAACTTCCCTGATTTAGATCACAAGGTCTTTTGCAATGTATATGATTTAATTATTATCGTTCATACGTTGATGTCTTTAGAAAGTTATTTCATTAGCGGGCGGTTTAGTTTCCCAGTCTTGAGATTTGGCGGGGTATGCATCTCAGAAGACTAGTATGATACGCATTTCTTGCAATATCACTGACCGAACTAACAGCTTGCGGCAATATTGAGGAATGTAATATCTTAGAAAATATTTGTCGAATCGACCATTTTGCACAAATCTTTCATCAGCAATTCGTTTCTTCGTACTTTTGCAATTTCTTTTTCACAGCAACACACTATAGTCTCACCGCGATCACACATATTTGTTTATCGGTTAATTTGTTTGTCTGCTTGTCTGCAATGCAACATATTGGCTATGGAACCAGAAGCGACATTTGCTGGCCATAATTTACTTCACAGGTTGATCACACATTGTTAGATTCGTTATCGTTAATCGCTCCCTTACCTGAAGATAAGCACTTACCACCTTATGACAATATGGTTTAAAGTCAAGAGGTTGTGTGCTAATTGCTGAGAAATTGCCCTTGTATGAGATTTGAAGACCGCGGATTCGGTGAAAATTAAGTTTCCCTTATCATTGAAAGTGGTAACCACTTGAAAATGCAGGTAAATTTACTTTGATGGCGGCTGCGAACATCTCAAAAATGGCTGTTTATTTCAATATTTCTAAAAGGGGTTTTGCATGAAACGTAATGTTAGAGGCCTTGTCACGTTCTTGGTATTTGGACAACCAGTCACTGGATGCAAAAGCACGCCACGAAGACTTGCCACCCTCCCTGACGCGCTTTCGCGCTTGTACGACCCTACTTGGTTCGTTTTAGGTTTTTAAGGCATTGACAACTCATACAAGGAGCGATGAGTAAGAGCAACCACGCTTAGGAGTCAATCCCGTGGTGTAGATTTTGTCACCGACTTCTAGTGCCAAGACTTTTCTAATTCGAGAGTTGAAATTGGTGGTTCAGTAGACAGACAGGCAGACAGACGGACAAATATTTACACATTTAAAATCATGTCAACATCACAAATGGCCTCTTGCAGAAGATTTGCAAAAGTGCATGAATATGTGTGATCTCGCTTTTCGAGAATCAGTCTTTATTAAGCCGTCTAAACTTCAACAATTTCGAGAAGAACCATGATCATTCTGCTGAATCTATGTTCATATACGTCTCTTCTAGCATTTGCGTGCATATCTAATGTAATGGGGGAAAGTTCTAGCTGGACAGGTAAGGCTCATACAGGTGTCTATGGACTACTCCTAACATATGTTTCTCCCCAAGCGAATATTTAATGCACTAAAAAGGTGCAATAAGTCATACCTGAGAATATAAATGTTTCATAGAATTGCTTAAATTTTTTTCTCTTGCGGGGTCATATTCACATCACTGAAATATCCATAAATGAAATATTCGTGTTAAGAGTGGTTTGAAAGCGATTATTTCTAATAGAGCCATTTTGGGATGGCTATGAAATAATTTTATAAGGTGAGTAATACTTGAAAAGACGACATATTTGAAGATGTAATATTTTGAAGGTACTCTTTTATTCGTAAAATTGGACCGTATCGATCCGAATGCAATGCGATTATTCGATTTTTACATTATACCGAAATCAGAGCTCAAGTACCAAAAATCCTTTCAAGTTTGTCAATATTTTCGTTTTCATTGAGTAAAATATTGGTGTTGCTCTACTAAAATTGCTTTAAATTTAACGTTGTTTTAACTGCGCTAAATGACCACCTTATTGAAATAGAATGGAGAACTTGCTTAGGCTTATATTAGGAAGCGTTAAATATGTACTTGTGTGGGCTTTATTGTGCCGCCTAAGTCTAACAGCCTAATTGAAATTTGCCTCAATTCAAATACGACACTTTTCAATATATTTGCAAAGATTTTCCACACATTTGCATATTAAAGATATGCGCGTATGGATTTTCATATAATTGCACAAAATCGAGAGTTCAACGCAAAAATCGCTTCATCGTCGATATGATGAGAGTCTCTCCATTATCAGCTGATTGATAATTGCTTGATTCTTAACTGAGTGGAAATAGCACCTTGTTTAATTAACTGATAGGAAATTTCAATTGATAGGAAGTTTTATTCGAGAGCATCTCATCATAAAATATCGTTGAATATTTCAATTTATTGAAGTCTCTTTAAAGGTATATTTGCTGAAATGCTTTTATTATAGAAAATGGCGATGACATTTACTCGTGCAATCGATTATATCGTATCAAATATGAACGATCAAGCGAAAATAACCGAATATTGTCGGAGTCTTGGAAAACGACACGTACGACTTATGAAACGCGGATTTCGACCATCATACTGGAATAGTTTTGGGGAGGCATTTACCGAATGCGCTATTGATTGGGAAGGTGAGTATATTGAAGTGCTCTTTTCATCTAATTTATATTGTTCAACATTTTATCTTATTGGGTGTGCAAATTTTGAATTTGATGCGATGAAATAATATCATTAAAACATTCTTCTCTCAATCCGTCTACTTGGTTGCTATGTCTAAAGTTTAGTAGTTGAACGGATAAGTTGAGAATTTTCGCGCATTTTTTTGTATATTTTTAGTGAAGATGCATCGTGATAGTGTCAATTTCATCTAAATATAAAGCAGCTGTAATTCAAGTTGGACCACCGAGGTGATACTCCTTCAGGAAACAAGCGCGAGAAATGATGCTGATAATCGAGGTGTTACTCCTTCAGCGGCTATGAGATTTAAACTTCCGATTAGCTATTGCGTTTACCTCACAACGACACTTTGGCTGTCTTCGTTGCGTATTTGTTGCCACCGCCTTGCTGAAACGGAGACCGTGGATTCCCACTGGCGGAACTACGAAACAACACCTCCTCGCAGTCAATAACTGATTCGCTCCAGGATATCGTTCGTATGTGGTCGGTGATTGCTGAACTGGAGTGCTGCCGAAGTCGTTATAGATCTTCTTGCACCTTTGACGGCCGTACAGGTTGGCTTCGAGAGGTATCCTTCTTCTAGTTCATCTAGTCGGCGTCTGGCGTAGTTGTTTTCTTCCGGGCTATGCTTGTTATCATCCGTGAATATCATCTTGACGACATTTCTATGGTCCATTGCAAATATCCCTATGGAAATTCCTTTCTGACATTTGCGTGCATATAATCGCAATTTAGCCAGACGATTTTTCACTGTGCGCAAAGTCCCTTTCAAACCTTTATGAATCTCAGCTGTGATCTGTTTCCTACCGTCGTCGGAACCAGTCTTCATCGGATAAGCGATAGATGGATCCGATCTTCACACACTCTTTGTTTTCGATAATGCTCGAACTCATTTTTCTGCAGTACGCTAATTGCATACGTCATGTACTGCCTTCGCGTCAACCGTTGATGACAAACACTTCTCCCTGGCAATCCGGAGATTTCTGATGCCGTTGGTGTACTGGTTCGAAATAGTCTTTTCGATTAGTGTAGCATGCTGACGGTGATTAATTCTTAAGTTGTTAAAGCACTTTTGTTCTGCTATTTTATAGTAGTCGATGCAAATTATATAGAAAGAATATAAATACAAGGAGAGTGCTCATATTTCACGTCGGAATCACACCGGAAGAAAGAATCGCTAGGAATCTGGAATTTTAACTGTTCATAGTTATACTGTCCCCCTAAAATAGACCTGTTTCAACTAGCGAGCCACAACTCTGGTATTAAATTCCCGTTATTTGCAGTTTACATTTGCATTTTCCCTCCTTAAGTCAATTAGTCAATCTGTTCAGTCGGTCGGACAAAGCTGATAGATAAGAAAGTCTCATAAATACTATCTGTAAACTGTCAGAGAAACTCTACTTTGTTGTGCGCCGTAAGCAACTATGACCGTTCGCTACTATGCTGCGAAAACTGCTGATGGCTGTACGCTAGGAAAGACCTGCTAGTATCTCCGATTGACCCGTAATCTCTTTTCACACGCATTGAGAAACCTGGCTGCGGACGTTTTTGACCTCGCGGTTGTTGTGCTTACTGAGTGTTCCTTCTCTGCTAAAAGTTAGGATTCAAATTAATAAGCTTCTGCAAACAACTTCCTCTAAGTCCACAAATGAAGCCGCATGCAACGTCGCACTTACTGATTCACCTCAAGGAAGTGACACAGAGGTGAGTGACTGACCGGATGAATTTTGATGAAGTCCACTTGACTTGTGCATTTACATGGTGACTCTCAATGTATCTATGAATTAAAGGTGGAGTGAGGTGCCGAGAGACTCTTGTCGGATGGCGTGCATTGGTAACGTTCATCATCAGGGAAATGCGAAGTGCATTTATGCAGGAGTTACGTGATCGTTGCGAATGTACTGTCGGCACTTCAGACAACGCAGAGACGGCTGCAATGTTTCGCTGTTTGCGGAGAGAGATGGAGCAGTATTGAATATGACATTTCGAGGTGAATCAACAATCGCCTGGATGGTGTATCAAAATATGATATACACCTGACTTGTGCATTTAACTTCAAAATATGCTGCAAAAAAAATTGATGACAGCTTGAGTACATAATCGAAAACCAAACAACTAAATGTTCTAAGAAATAACAGCTATACGAAGAATATTGCTACTTATTTGGAGTCTCATTTACGCTTAGACAGGAAAATTTTATGCGCAATGAAAATGGCACTTCGCGAGATGTTGGCGTGAAAATCTAGCTAGAATATAATGGGGTCAACATCGCTTAGGAGTAGTGAAGAAAGTGTTCATGTTTAAAAGACTATATATCTAGATCCGTCTTCTACAAATGTTTGAAGCACTATCCGATCATATTATAATATCGCCCATTTCTCGTGTGATTATTTGTATATGATCACCATATTTGCATTTGAGCATGAAACTCATTGAAGACATTCAAAAGTAGTGAATTATCGAAAGTCACAGGATCTAACAGAAGTGTCTAATTAAGAGTTTCGTTTAGAAACGTTACATCTGCAGTGGCTGGAATAACGAAGAATATTTTTTCGATTTAGCACTGCGCTACATTATCGTGCATGCCTTTTTTTTTATATACGAGGTTCCATGAACTGTTTCCATGAACGTCTCACTGGGTTCAGCTTTGCCGTAAAACCTGTTCCACTATGGACTTGCTCGCGTCTGCAATAAACCACTGTCGTTCATTGTCGCCGCAGATACTTCCATCTTCGTGAATTTCCTCTCTTTCGTTGAGTTTTCGTTGATTTCCTTAAGATCATAAACCTCTGTTAATAACAGTTTGTTTCGCTCATGTTCCGTAAGCTTTTTGCGCTTGTTCCTGACTATGGATATATATATATATATATATATATATATATATATATATATATATATATATATATATATATATATATATATATATATTATATATATATATATATATATATATATATATATATATATGTAAGTTACCGCCATAATTCCCTTACCTCGCCTTAACTGGCTTGGTCTAACTGGATCATGGGACCTTGTATGTTTAGACTGAACTTATAGTTGCAAAACCTAAGGCAAATTGCCGATCTGATATCTGAAATTTACAGATCACAGATGAAAGCTGCAAAACGATGTTCACCTTTGCTCATGTTTTAAGAAAATTCAACAAATTTCTGTCGCATGCAATCATCTATAGCAAGCATGAAATGCAATGGAAATATCAGAAAAGATTTGGAATAAAGTTTGTTTTGAGATGAAGTTGCAAAAAAATGGAAGGCAGTTTGCATTTTTGCAATGAAAAATTTGCAACCGTCGCGATGACTGCAAACCCGGTTACTTTTCTCATGAGCAGATTTTCGTCGCATTCTCAATTATTGCAAATATTTGTCTATAAATGATGGGAAATTGACCGAGGTTAGTTATTTCGTGTAATCATGAAGTGCGTCGCTTTTGCATTCTGCATAAGAGCATTGCATTAATGCCCATTAAGCTGTCTACTGCTTTATGCAAATTCCGGAATATGCAAAGCTGACTATAGTAAAATCCACCAATTACGCATTTTATGCGCCATCGTAGTTGCGCTGTTTTGCATTTCTTCATATCTCATCTTGAGAGGTTTCAAAATATAATGATGGCTGAGGAGAAATTCATATGTTTTAAAACGACGACAAAAGTTCGTTCACAAACGACGGAATATTCTCAGCATATGACCGAAAGCGCAAAGCTGTTACATCCCCGGGGTACTAAGAATGCAACACTGTAAAATGATGCGCGAAATAGCCTAGCTGATATATGTGAAGAGTATGTAAATTTCACTAGACTTACAATACAACTCGAATAGGATACGACGAACTAAATATGCCCTAAAATTTGCATTTGACATAAAAATCGTTTTAAATGAAGAACGAGCACAGAAATAATTGTGATATGTAAGGAAGGGTCGACATTTTTGAAATGCTTCGAGAGAATTTAACGGATAAATTTTTTATCTGTTTGGAAAAGTTTTTCGAGTAATCTAGTAAAATAGCGTCTCTCAGCTGATTCGGATCGCCGCTGACAAAATGCCTTCCTCTATCTCCGATAACGTTAGGTTTTCTACTCGATTACTGAAACATCGATTTTGCAAAGGGAAATTATGGTATCGGCTGATGGCCTTCACCCGATGCTTAAGGATTTCTCGCTAAGAAGATTTCAATAGGAGAAATATTAGTCAGGTAGCATAGGACGAAATATTAGTCAAATAATAGGACCATCACAAACTGTTATTCAACATCGCTAAAACAATGACTATCAAGTATGGAAAAATCGTTAAAATTAAAGTATTTCAGCCTTCAAAGAATTTAAAATCCAATAAGAACATTCACTATAAGAATAAAATGAGGATTCTTAACTCACACAATGGATGGAAAATTATTATTTGAAGACTTATATTCTCTTCATATAATTTCCTAGTATTGTTTGCGATATCCGAGCAGAAGAACCACTTGTCTGCAATAGAGATAGCAAAAAGTAATGCTAATTAATGACCTTGTAGTTTAAAAAATAATAATATTGTTGCGTAAAACATTCACCACAAATATCCTTCATCCTTCAGAATCCTCACAATCACTTAAGAAATTATCAACGATTTTCATACAGTTATTCACGATTAGTACAGACTTGATCACTTACCTGATATCATCGAACAGCACAGGTGAGGTAAGCTTAGCAATATCTATCAGTGCCACGCAGTTTACAGAATTATAGCCTCAGGACAATTGAGTTGATTCCCTCAGTAGTTTATTAACGATATCCAATCATAATGGGACAAGAATATGGCCATATCTAACAAAGCTTTATAAAAGAATTCATAAGAGAATATTATCTAGCTGCCGTAATGAACGATCGCATTAGTATCACAGCAATAACTTTCAAAATGAGAAATAAAAAATTCGGCTGTATTCAAGAAACATCGGATTTGCATAAATATAAATTTGCATAAATTTGCATAAATATCGGATTTGCATAAATCACCTTAACTTATCAATTCGTTCATATGCTAATAATTAAGACTAATATTTGCAAATTAAATTAAACAAATAAACGAATTAAAATAAATAGCAAATAAAAAAATAAAAAGATGGCAAATAATTTAGAACAAATAAACAAATGTAATTTTTTCAGTATTGAAAATACCATAAAAATTTTTTCATGAAAGAGGTGTTTTTATGTTTTCTCACCCATAAAACGGTTGCCAAAAAATTTTTTTTTGCTATAGGAAATTTAATTCATTCTCAATTTTATTGATTTCCATCATGTAATTTTTTATTAATATTCATAAAAATATTAATTTGAAATGTAAATTAAGATAATTAAGATGCAACAAATAATTAAATCTTATGAAGAAATTTTTCTAGCGCTCGGAAATAAATGTGCGCTCTTTATAGCCGACGATGAAAGTTTCTCGACTTGGGGCAAAAATTTCATCGACAAACAACCAATATTAGCCTCTTTATTGAAATTCATAAACAACCGATTGCAATTTGAAACTGTTTACTGCAGATTCAAACTGTCGTCTGCGTTGTGCAACTATCAATTTTAATCAAATCACCTTTAACAGTAATCGAGTTATACTTACCAGATAAACAAACAAATATGCATAAATAAATATGCATAGGTGTGTGACGTTACTATCGTGATATTTGCGAATGTAAATTTATAGAATCGAATAAAAAAAACATATGAAACAATATAAAGGCAGAGGGATTATTATTGCAAATTTATTAAACGCAACATAAACGGCAAAAGAAAAAGTCCACAATTTTCTAGTTCAATTACAATTGCCTCTAAATAATGGCATTACTTATAAATATATCCGTTTGTTTTTATTAGTGAAGAACTTATATATAATTCGCATAGTCTTTCATAGTTGAATACATTTAAAAATTTTTTTTCAAAGCTTCTATCAGAAATATGCAGCAATGTATATAACACGTTTGAGGTGTTTAGTTCGGAGTGATGACCTTCATCTACGACGCAAATTAGTCGCTTTGCTGTCAATCTTCAATGCTCATTCCCCGCTCAGAATTGCACTACCAAACAATCTACAAATGGTTTCTACACTTTTTTTTTTTTTCAACGCGATGAACAAGTATGATCTAAGAATGTTTCGTATCTGCTATCTTCTATGTTTGAATTCTTCGATAAATGAGTAAACCATACTTGCCTTTATTTTGAAATTTTCCACCTGCTATTTATTTGTTTATTTATTCATTTATTTATGCCTTTTTTCTTTTGGCTAAATTTTGTATTTCGTTGAGAATTTATTTAGCCTACTTTCATTTGCATTTTTGATTTTCCATTTCGAAGTTTCTTAGCTGAAATTTTTATTAAGTAATAGTTTGCTGATTTTAGTATATTTTAGTGAAAATTTTTCAACGGAGGAGATAACTATTGTTTGCGGTAATTTTTCTACCAAGGTATACAAATTATTGCTTTCGTATAAACGAAATTAGCACCGAATCATTCAAATGCATTTTCTAAATGCTATGGAATTTGCATATTCCTTATCTAGAATTGCCGAAAGAAGGTATAATGTACGCAACCAAACTAAAAACATTCATTGAAAGCGCTAATGATCTAAGAAGTAATATTATATAATATTAGAATGAGTAAATATGCTTGCAAAATGTTTTCTTAGATTTTGTTGCAAAAAAATATTGCAATTCTTTTTGCAAAAAAAAAAAATTTTAAACGTTTTCCAAACATAAATTGCAATGATAGTGAGGGATTATAATTTTTATTAAATTTTCGCAAACTTTATGCTCCTCATATATTTCTCTATGATTCGGTTGCTTTTCTATCGGCGCTAACCACAAAAATCTCAGAAATCTTTATCGTAGTTTGGGTTTTTAGTTGATATAATTCGTTGGGTCAAACTGATATCTTCAATATATCGATCTCTTTGATCACCACAATCGATTATTTTTATCGTCACACAAATATCGGTAATATATAGCATTTTCTGTAGTTATCTAATATATTGGAAGAGCTCTTTTTTTGTAGAATTTTATTATGTGTAATATTTGTAATAATTTAAATAATTTTTTTTCGTTCTTTTTATGTTTTTGCACCTCATTTATATGTCATCTTAGTGAATAGAAATATTTTAATGAAAGATGAGTAAATGCTTACGGAAATGTTGCAATAAAACTAAATTATAACGAAGAAGCTAAGCGAATGGTATTTAACGATATGGCAATGTTATTATCCAATATCATTGATTCATTCCAGTGCCTATCCGATATCACTAATTCATTCCAGTACCTATTGCCTTCTAATATCCTCTATTTAAGCCTATGAGCCAAAGATTTCTCCATAGTTTTCTTCAAATCGTTGAAAATAAATCGCCGTCATCGCCTTATTGTGTTATAATTTATATAATCGTGCCAAAAAATTTTTTCCAGGGATTCAAATTTCCTTTCAATTTTCAAGAATTCCCATCCTTGAGTGTGATCTTCTGCTACAGATTAACAGTTCTTTTTGTTCCAATTTCGGTAGTCTATACGTTCAAATATATTCACTTCAAATCTTACTCTCATCTGCAAAGTTTTCAACATCATCATCGTTGCTGTTATTGTCTATAAAAGCTGAAACGTTTCCTCGTTTCGTTTTACACATCGTCTATTATATATTTTCGTTCTTTCTTTATCTATATATTGTATCGTTGAAAATGACTCCTGAGGTCAACGTTTTTTCTTTCTAATTTAGTGAAAAAATGCACTATTGGCAAGCATTGATTTCGATGCGAATTATACATAGATACCCTATTTCCTAGAGACCCTGAGCTCACAACGTCCATAAATTTCCGGAATGGATTTATATTGTTTAAAGGGGAAAGAGCTATAGAAACGGTGGATTTCAAACGGATATGAATTAGATAGAAAATAGAAAGAAATTACTACGGACAAATATGTGATAATTCGTACGTATGAATAAACGGCTCAACGAGGGAACCCCTTCCTAATTGCCCAACACGGTTCGGCGTTTTGTTGTGTCCAACAACTATTCGGCTTTGACCCCCAATGATTTCGAGTCTCGTAGACTTTCGACCTTGACAGTATCGAATCTTTCGACCTAGGCTTCAACAAGATCGACTCTCGGACCTCACTCCTCAGCGATGTCGATTTTCTGACTATAACCTCTGGCATAACTCTTTCATACCGCAACTATTTCCCAATGATGAACGGAGTAAGGAGCATACCGAGTGCAAGCAAATGTGATAATTTTGTTGAATTCCATCAAAATTATTACCTGGGACAGCAATTATACCCTCCAATGGGTATTCATAAGACGATATTGCCATTTTCCATCATAGAAACTGTTCGACTAGACAGACTTTGAAAAAGAATTATTTGAGTACAGAAAATTTAGGAGCGTTTCGTACACAATGACATGCAAAATATCTTAAGAAACTTAAAAACAACGGTTAATTGCAGGTATGCGGATGATACGTCACTTATTGCGCCCTGTTTATGTCGCACTTTTCTCACTCGTTTTCGGCGTTCTTCTAGTGGCGATCAACGTCTACCAGTTACGTATCCTTCAAAATCAACACTATGAGTTAGTCTTTATCCTTATATTCTCTCATTACTCCTGCATTCAACGAATACCTAGGATTCCACCATAAGAAAAGGGAAGGAACAGGTGGGAGGTATTTACTCAACTTGTGAAGAGGAGTTTTACTCGTGGAGCCCCTGATTCATCGTTGCGCTAGTGCATGCATAGTACTGGCATCTTTTTAGGCAAAGTTTTTGAATATACTTTTGTCGTTCTTAACACGGACCACAACAGGTTTTAGCCGAGGCTTAACTTCTACGATGGTTCGTTATAGTGGAAAAAGACTGGAATGAGAATAATCCTTGCAAGGATTTTTCCTTTTCCTCAAATTTTATCGATGTATTCTCTTCGAAATCTGTAAGTTTATGCAAATGAACCGTCGAAGAATTTTCCTTCTATGGAATCGAAGCGATCTGTCAGCCATCGTCGCTTATGGCATTTATACGAGTGAACTGCGCTAAATGAATACAACATTTTAATAGATAATAATCTTTGGAGGAATCTGTAACACACTATCATCTAAGGATATTGTTCTATCAAGCATAGCAATAGGTTGTGTCATAATTTTATAGGTAAGGTACCTTTGCTGCGAGCATATTGCTAGCTCATATTCCGGAAATGAAGAGATATACTGTACCGATTCATTAGAGATGTTTATTTAGCTGATTGCCTAATGTAAATGAAAATCCTCAAAGTGAAATGCTCACTTCGAAGCTGAAAATATTTTTAGCCTGGGGTATAATTTAAAAAAAAAAAAACATTCCCAAAAAATTTCTATGATTATCTCGGAAATGCGCGTTGAAACGATACTCTTAAAACTTTTACCGCAACAATGCAGTAATGCTCTATTTTCAGGTATCTCGAAAAGCAAACCATACAGAATGTTCAGTCACCAGTTGTAACAGTTGAAGTTGATAAAAGGCCTATTGCATGGATCAAAGGTGATCGGGTGAGATGATCTTTGAGTTGTTTCCATTTATTTATATAAAATTGAACTAATAATCACCTCTTTTATAGCATATTTGCGCCATTTTATCGTCATATGTTCGCTGCTTACTTCAAAAAATCTAGAAAAACTTCGTCGATGAAAAGGTCCCAATTGTTTTGCACTCTTCGAGACAAACTTGACGGAATATGGAAAAGAGCTGGGAGATAAGAGTGTCACTCAATTTTATGATTTGTATAAACCACATGTTTATAAAAGTTGGGGGAGGGGGGTGGGGGAGGAGTGGGTTAGCGAGGAAAGGGAAGATTACGTTTATATGTGGTATACCTTTCTATGAACTATATTTACCTTTGATGCAAAATTTCTATCGTCCCAAACCTTTCACCTGGTCGAACTTTACAGCATTATACATCCACCTGCGAATATTGAGCCACTATTTGGCAACCATATCGGCTAGCTTGAGATGAATTTCAGATGAGTCGAAATTGTGCCACACTTCCTGAATTACGCGCTGTGATACCGTTACCTCGGAAGTTCATTTAAATGTGCTTGCATGTAACTCACCATCCAACCTTTTGCCTTTAGTAGCAATTTTCTACTCAGTAACCTGAGTTCATAGTTCCATATCTCGTCCAGGGTATAAGCAGATGTTATATGCAGCAGGTCATGAAATATTGCTTCTGCCTCCTCATATGTCGTTTTTTTTTGCTAGCAGGCTTTTTTAGATCTGTTTTTGCATATGCATATCTTTGAATGTTTTGAATGAGTCTGCATATCTCTTAGGCCTATCTGACTTACGAATAGATCAACGCCTCCGTCTAACTAAACAAAGTATCTCTGGTTATATAGTAGCCTTAAGTAGTAGCCTTAAGTTGATGCATGTTTATATCAAATAAATCTGCCGTATACGTGTATGATAACACGTCATCATGTAACCAGAAAAGAAGTTATTTGCATAAAGAATTAGATTGCATAAATTTACAGATGGAATCCGGCTATCTTTCACAAGTGACTACCGTATTCGAACGACTCGGTTACAAGATTCTAATTGGCAATCAACCGCATGGAACCAAGTTTGATGTATTATGGATGCACGAATATCCATTTTTGAGCAGTGAAATGCAACCCTACCTGAATGATTTGAAACCCTACCAGAAAGTGAATCATATACCTGGATCCGGATTTTATACGAGTAAAGTGAGTTTCGATTCTTTGATTAAGATGAGTTTTTGAATCATATTGATCCTCGATTCTTTGAATCATTTACCTGGATCATTCTTTGATCGTTAGAATCGTATGATAACTTCAATAGAATGTTTTGAAAATAAAAAAAAAAAATTTCTATGAGACTTCAATTCCGTTTGGAAATTTTATCAACGAGCATAATGCCGTATCTTTTCATCACAAGCAAATAGAATGAAAATGAACAACCCTTTGAGAACTTTGTTTTATTCGTTTTTATTTAATACGGAAGAAAATCTTTCATTTAAAAAATAGTTGAGAGGTAATTTTATTCCGTTTGAGATGGTGAGGATCGAATATTAAGTTATTTCATTAAAACTTCTAATCAGATTCTTTGTTGTTTTTGTTGCTTTTTTTTTTCAAAACGATTTGCATTGAGAAGTAATATTTTAGAAAAGTGGATAAGAATTTCAACCTTCAAGTGGCAAAAGATCCTTGAATTTGAACCAATTTGCAAAAATCTGAGCTAAGAAACTATTTCTTCATTCAATCTATTACCGGTATCGAGATGAACTTTACTGTAAAGAATGAATGGCGATCACATTGTTGTGTCCAACGCAAATTTGTTTTCTTTTATAGTTCGTGGACTAGAAAAATTTTCTTCCCCAAATAAATATTAATCTTTTAATTGTTTTGGAGTGAATTTTTTCTTTCCCTTACTCAAATTATGACAAAAATTGTCCATTCGATGGAAGATTGATTTAAATTTGTTTACCGCTTCAAGTTTATTTACGATCCATTTATAAATTAATTCAACTAGTTAATTCAAATTTGTCTGCAATTTCATTTTTGCAATACGGCACAAATATTTCATCTCGCATCTTCTACTGATCGTAGAAATTGGCGCATCCGTCACATATCGTCGTCTGTATGCGTTTGCTGTACTATTCCAATTTTTCGTTGTAAGACAATTGCTTAAACAACACATCGAACAGTGATGAAATGTTCGAATGTCTCACGATCCACAATAAACTTTATCAGCATTTAATAAAAATGTATATTTCATGCATGCTTTAGGCGAAATATTCATTGCTAAATATTTGCTTCATCATTGCATTGCTCTTTTTTGTTAATTATTAGATTTTCTTTTTATATATTAGCATTGAGTCAAATATATTTCACTTCTCTCTCTAATCGTATTCATATGAGCAGGTAAATCTCGCAACGGCGGATATTTCTGAAGGAATACCGAAGGCATTCGACATTCCACGAAGAAAAGATGAATTTCTGGAATATGCTAAAGCAAATCCGGATTTAATATGGGTGCAAAAGAGCAATGAACATCGTGGAATTCATGTGCGCAAAATCGAAGAACTCGATCTTAATGAGGCTGGCACATTCGTGCAGCAGTTTGTCGCTAATCCGCTACTCATCGATGGAAGGTTCCCATTTCGTATCTTTTCAGTGATCAATTAATCAAGGTTCAATTTGAGTAATGAAAGAGGGGGAGGACAATAAAGGAGATTTTTTAATGTGTGAACGTGAAAGGATGAAAGGACGTATACACTCATTTCCGGCAGAAGCTTTACAATTTTGTTCTAATATATTTTTAAGGACATTTTTAGGTAGGTTGTTCGTAGATCTTCAACAGGATTCTCCGGTTCGGTAGAAGAGGGTCCCTCATCCTTTTTATGACCCTCATGCTTCATCCTTTTTATGTGTTTCTCATTCCGATCAAATATTTTCCACTCCCACTATGAATTCCCCACTCAGGTTATAAGTCTAATTATAGGTATAAACGTTGAAGTTTAGAAAATTTGATATTGGTATATATACGGTAATAACATCAGTATCACCATTACGCGTTTATGTATATGAGAATGATGTATTACTACGATTCTGTTCCAAAGTTTATAATCCTTTCGATGCGGAAGATATTGGCAAATATGTTGTCGGCGATAACTATACACCAACTTGGGAGGTATGTTGTTTGATGAATCCATAGAGGTTTTTGAAGAGCGCTTTTCATCGAAATTCGTCTCATGTGTGCTCAAGTGAAAATTTATTTCCATCAGTTGAACTTTTTTCAAAGAAAAATCGAATTACTCGAATAATTGATGATAAATTCTAGAAATTTTACTGTTAAAGGACTTAGCGGAATTTTACAAAGCTTAGGTTTTTTTTTTTTCAGCGAAAAGATAAATCTTTCAGAGTGCAATCATTGAGTGATTTTTTTTCTCTCTTTGTTGTCATAATTTTTCTCTTTATAATTTCATTTGTAATTTTTTCATTTTCACTAAGTCATTTCTTTGATTATTTTTATATTTATTCTAATTTCCATAATCGCCTTTACTCTCTCTCTCTCTTTTTTTTGGCAAAACGATTTAAATAAATTTCAAAAATTTGAATGGCGAAATCTTTGAAATTTTGAAATTCAAAAATTAAAAATGAGATCCTTTCTGATTTGACCATCTTTTTTAGGTTCTTTTTGTCATTCTCCTTTTTTTCTATGGATTCTTTTTGTCATTTTCCTTTTTAATGATCTATGGTAAATTTTTTGAATATTTGCAGATGCCATCGTTAAAGAAATATTATATTGATCAGAAGATGACTTTCCGCCAAACATTCGACGCTTATTTGCGCTCTTTGGGAAAAGATCCTCAAATGATCTGGGAGACAATAAAGGAAATAATAGCTAATGTTTGTTGCATTCTTTTATGTCGCCATTCTCATGCTCTAATTTATGCTCTTTTATAAGCTGATAGGGCTTATATCTAATTAAATGCAGCACCCGTTTCTTTTTCACGTTCTACCTGTATAATTTTCACCGCACGTGAACTGCTCACCTGTACTATTTGTGCAGTGCGCTTGCCTCCACCTTATAAGGAGTGCAACCTTCTAGCTGTGCCAGCTGTATGATGAGAATGCATTAGCTATTTTGCTGTGCCGTTCTCCGTTTGTGCATGCATCTGTAAGGCTTGCATTTCTCCATCCTCCATATTGAAATACCAGTTTTCATTCTAATAACCACAACTCTACTGCTTGCACAACATAATCTTTCCGCTGAAAATGTTTCCGTTTATTATTCTTGCTCAACTGTTATCCGATTGCATCGCATATGATATATTTAAATTCCACCTGTAGCATGAAGCATGTAAACTCCACATCTACAAATTAGGGTCGACTAGCGAGCCCTTATTTTTATTTTTTGTGCTGCTGCAGCAAATTTTTTTGAATGGTGAGTTAGGTGTAAAGCTGTGATTACCATCTATGGTTTATGTTACCTTTAATATCTTTAATTCTCTAGAAGCAAATGAACCTTTATTATGCATCGATGAGCATAATTTAAAGACATCCTAATACAGAGCTACCTGTCATCATTACCATTTTCCCCTTCTTCCTTCCCTTGCCGATGAGTTTTTGAAATTCCCCCATGGAATATATTCCATTTTGAAAGTATCGCTCATTGCACGGGAGTTGGCTGAAACGTTTTAAGCAGTATTACCTCTTTGCAGTATTGATTAACAACTTGTAGCCTTTTGTAAATAGCATAGAAACAATTCACGCGCAATTGAATCTTTGAATGATACGCTTACATTATCAAATTTAATTGAAAGGATCACATGACGTGCACTTATCTCTCTCTCCCCCCATCCCATCCCGTCTCCCGCTATCCTAGAAAACTGTCAGAGAACCATTTTTTTGCGGAAATTTCTACGCTTTAATTGCTGATATGCAATTACAGGTTTTTCAATCGCAACAAAGCAGCCTAATTGAATCTAGCAAACGTTTTGACGATAAGAGGTTTGATTATTTTCATTGATGACAATTATTTAGTAAATTATTTAATTCTTATTTTAAATTACAATACTACTTATGAGACTATTATAACTTGTTAAAATTATATTCTAATATATATTATAATGATTATAGTTGGAATTATACTGGAATTTCACAGTCCATATTATAGAAAATTAGTTCCGAGCTCTTATATTTGTAGAAAATTATCATCGAAAAGAAGAGAATTTTAGAATTTGCTCATATGATTTGACAATAATTTTTTGAGTGATTTCTTCAAAAGTTAACTTTATCATATCAGCAAAACGTTATCAGCAATTCAATCAATAAACTCGTTTACTTTCAATCAAGGTTGATTAATAAATTTTCTACGTTGTATTTAATGTTTTCATCTTTGCTATGTTTAGGTCGTTCTTTGAGTTGAGCAGATTTGATTTCCTCTTGGATGAAGATCTCAACGTTTTTCTCATGGAGGTTAGTCATCTCTTTTATGAGTACATTTAACAGTATTAGTATAAATTTAAAAAAACAGGAAAGCGCGCCAGGGGAGCGGAGGCGATATGCGCTTTCTACATTCCGCTCATCTCATTAACCAGTTTCTGAAATTACTAACGAATATGGAAACTTGTAGAAATAATACATCTATTTTTGCGTTAATTCGATCTCTCATTAAAATCTTCCACCGAGGACTTATCATTTTTGAGTAGGTCAGTGTAAATATATGCAAATTTTCGGCATTATTTTATGTCTATAACTAGATTCGAATTTTATCGATCAACGTGGAATATGACTGTTCACAAATGTTTATGAATTTTTATGCTAATCTAATATGAAATTGTTGTCAACAATTGAAAACTAGTTTCCATGATTCAAAACAAATTTCCAGGACTATTTCTATATTTGCATAAAAATTGACCATGGCATAGATTATGGATTTAAAAAAAATCAACCGCCAGCAAATAACCACGAAAGAATAGATTTGAAAACAATTATTTATTGAACTGTATCTGTATTTTGTAAATCCTTAATCGAACTTTATACTTAATAAATTGGAAGGAACTTAATCATTCTAGGCATATATTGTTTAAATTTGAATATTTCCGACAGCTCATAGTCATGAGATATGAATTATATATGCTTATTTAAGTGAAAATCGTCCCATTTTCACAGTTGTTCTTTTATTGAAACTTCAACTTATCATATATCGATTATTTACTTTCAGCCAAATTTATCTTGATCAGCTAACTCTAAATTTTTTTCCGCAGAGTTGATAAATAAACATTCGTTTGTTTTTATCTCATTTCCAGGCAAATATGTCTCCAAATCTATCATCAAGTCATTTTACTGAACATCGAGTTCTCTTCGATCAAGTGCTCATCAATATATTATCGTTAGTTGGTATTGCCACACATTTGCATGGACAAACACTCGAAATGAGCTTGTAAGTAAGCATTGATAAATTATTAAAGTAATATTTATATAGTCCCAAGAGCATCATCTCTCAGCTAATTTAATTCATCGGATTTGGTTCTATTAGCAGCGACTTTTAATTTATATTTTTGTTATATATACGGGCTAGTTTTTGTCTAACTACAATTACGAGAAGAAAAAAATGTCCTGGATTTAAGTATGAATAAAGAAGGCATTTAATAAATCTATAAAAAAAGGATTTAAAAGATTGAATTGATAGTTGTTTTTTTTTTTTTTTGATAGTGCTGAATATATTCACCGATCTTCGATATGAGTTGAAAATTCGAAAATTTTATCCGTTATTTTGAGTACAAAGTGGGTTGATTTCTAAAAATCTCAACGATAATGCTTCTTGAATTTTTACGCGAAGGCAAAACGCAAGTGAAGATTATAATTGAGGTTGAAACGTCTCGAAAGATGATATCAGCGGAAAGAAACGAAATAAATTTGTATAGTTTTATCGTCACTCACTAAAGTTTAATATGTTCACGTTGCTAAGTTCTGTAATATTTTAATGAAGACAAATAGGTGGGAAAAGATATAGTTCAGCTGATAATCAATTGCCAAAGGTATTAAGAAATTTGCCCTCAAAGGTTCCTCTTTTCGATCCATAAAAGGAGTGTAAAAAGGGGTATTATTATAAAGATACTTTCCCTATCAAAAACTTAATTAGAGGTTGTGAGGTAATCGCAGGTGGGAGATGGAAGGAGTCAATTTCCAAAGTGCCAGGTTCATTTTTTAAGCTGGACAGATGCACCAAAATCCTCGATAATTATCTTTCTTGTGTCCGCTCAATAAGCATGTTTGATTTGCCTCTGGTGTTATTGCTTTTATCTGATCTTGTACTACCACTTTCTTTATTTATTTTGCCTCTGAAATAATAAACAGCATTCATCCAGTCGTGATAAACAAACTCGCGAGATGGAGATATCTGAGCGTGAGCTGAGGGTTTATGCTGAAGATTGCGTCAATGAAGGAGCAGTTTGTTATGGCAAAAATGGATGTAAGAATCAGCTGGTGAGTGTTGAAAATACTCGTTTATTCCAAATCCGTGTCATAGCAACTCCGCTGACCACTTTGTTAGGATCAAGTGACCACCACTCTGTAGTAAAACTTTTCCATCCATTCTTTTGCAGTCGAGTAAAATAAAGTAAAGTAAAGCAATTTCCGGTAAATATTCTCATTATAGGTGACTAATTAGATGGATCAAGGATGAGAGTGGAAATATTGTTCGAAGATTAGTCAAAGGCCTTTTAGGCCTCATTAACCTCATCGATGGATATGTTACACTAATTAAATATGCAAATTCATTAAATTGATAATTGATCAATCAGCCAAGTGTCATACTAATAAAGTATTCAGATTAGCGAACAAACCTTAGGACAAGCAAAGGTAACGACATTTTGGGGAAGGTTGACGAACGAAAACTGCAGCATTAATTCTTTCTTACTGTAAACCAGAATTGGTTGAAAGTGACCATTCGGTACACGAGAAGAGGAAGCAGCAGATTTATTGTAATATATTTTTGCCTATGTTTCTACCCGACGGGAAAATAATTTGTAAATTGGCAAGTTTTACCAGCATTTTCAAAGAAACCTTCACCGAAACAATGCACATATTTTACATCAATTGATATCAACAACCGAAATCTTATACTCATTAGGAAATTTGTTTCGGAATTCGCCTCGAGATTGCAGATTTTCCTCGACAATCGCCTTTCTTCCATCCACCTCATCCATTTCTTCCTTCCGCTTGTTCTTTGTCTCTTATTGCAAGAAAACTATTCTTAAACGTATCCACTAATCAGCTAATATGCAACTATTACTTCAAATCGGTTTACCTCTCAGGTGTTGAATAAGTTCATGAAGAAATCGAATTATTGGTGAACTCATACTGATGAAAATTTTTGGGTAGTAATTTTTTAAAATTCACGAAAAAAAATAAAACATTGTTCATCGTAACAACAATAAAATGAATGTAGAGATATTCATTAATACGATGGTTTCATTGTATCAATGTTAAAAGATGATACATATAATGGTTGAAAGGTATATAAGTATATGGCACATACACCATAGCAAGTAATGGTCATTTGAAGTGACCATCATCGGTGGCCATCAGTAATGATTATTTGAAGCGAAAAATTTTAGAATTCTGTAGACGAAAATTCATTTGCGTTTTGTTTAGAAATGCCAACTTTGCGGTCATTGTCTCACCTATCAGGTGAAGTCAATGCTTCGATGTGCATACGACGAGCATATATCAAGACGGAATATGCGAAGGATTTTACCGACTACAGTGCACAAACCGAAACATGTCGGTATGAAGTACTCAGAGATCGATAGGTTGCTCATTTTATGGTTCAATGAGAAATGTCGACAAGATAAGGCGTGGTGTTCATGATCGCGCGTTTCAATTCGAATCTCTCATACGTCCGCTGGATGGATCGACCAATGCGCTTCCTCTGCGATGAAATATAAGTGTAAAAATATGCTAGCACGATATGCGCTTTTTGTACACCACTCACCTCAATAATGATGCCCTCATATTTTAATCCATCTGATCGCCGGCATGAACCTTATGCAAAAGAGTCGCTCTCTTTGTAAATTAACCGCCGTAAAAGGAAAATTAGACCGGCTGAAATGTGGGCACATATTTTTTTCACCTTCAAATAGGTCCTTCATAATTTGTGATGCACATTGTTAGCGCGCAAGCGCGCACGCAAAAAAAAAAGAAATATACATAAGAAAAAAATAGATACGTTCGTTGACACAGAAAACCTGAGCGTTGTTTTTTCGTTATTCTGATACGGTAGACGTCCGCTCTTCAAGGCTTATCTTGTTTTGTGAATTACCGAAGAGAAATGAATGATTTCTTACCTGCCGAAATCATTCATGAATGGCTATGTTCTTTGATCAGAATATCTCATATATGTGGCGCATATGTCCTACGGATCGGTTCTGGTTTGCATTATTTAGCGCATTGTCAAAGAACTCAAATTCCAGCCGGCTGCAATAATTTATTTTATTTATCAGTCAGGTAAATCAACATGTCGATTATCGTTGTTACTGAATGCTTGGAACAATTCAAAAATGATCTTAAAATGACAAGCATCACCAAAGATGAACAAATTAGAACATTCAAATAAATATGCATATTTTAAATAAATATTTAAATTTGCATAAATAAAAATTTTTTCAATATTCAAAACAAGAAAACTATCAATTCCTCTAGTGAGAAAATTCAGCATTTCCAGAGAAGGTTGCAAACGAAAACTCCCGAGGAGTACCTTTTTTTGATAGTATATAATATGGACATATTTGATTGTTATTTTGACGTGTATAATTTTATATTACATAATGCATTCGATGATAAGATTGTTTTTGCCTGTTTTATTATTTTTCAATTCTTTTTTGTATTCTATTCCAATTTCTTAAAATTTTCATGACCATATTATAACACTTAATCCACGATTGTGAGGATACATTCCATCATATCAGCAAAAGAAAATGTCCAATAGGAAAATTTTGTTCCTTTTTTGGGGAGGGGGGGGGAGGGAGGGGGAAGGGTGGAGGATTTTTCTTCGAAATTTCTTTCATTTTTATGCGATTTTTTTTTCTGTCATTTATTCCATTGAATTGAAATATTTATTGATGTCGTGGTGGATACTTCAAATATTTAATGAAATTCATTAAAATATTATAAAATTATGGAATTACAAAAAAAAAGTAATAGCTAACGATACGCTTCACCGGTATTCGGTTCAACTCGCTATTATAGGGCAATTCAAACATGAAATATTTTTCAACGGGATAAGCTTGAAAGCAAGTTGATTTGTTGCGCAATTACACATCAGATACACACCTTGTCATCACAATTTGTAAACATACAGATTTACTAATAAGTACAGGTAGTAAATATAGTATTTTATAGTTCCATAGTTTGCATGGATGAACTCATTACGCAGTTATGAGGTTCAAAAGAAATATTTTGTTTCCGTTTTTTTTTTCATTTCTTATAATTCATGCAAGTATGACGCTCAGAAGATAAACTAATTAAGCCCAGGCTTAAAAGCATAAATAAATGATCAGAGGTCAAAGGTTAATGCTGCTTATTCAACGATCATAAAATTTTCTTTATTATTGAACTTTTCCTTCTCAATTATAAATTTATTATTTCAATGACAATGAAAGCTCATTAAATTTCCCCCCAAAATAATCATTACGGAATTATTCTGTTATTTTTTTGGGGGGGGGGGGGGGAAATGAATAATTTGCAGAAATATTTAAATTTTTTTTTTCATCGAAGTGATGTTGTTTAGAAAATAAACCTCATAAATCGTCGTTCAATATCTCTTGTTTTATGATAAAAGTTTCAACAGCAGTTATCTTCATATATTCACAGCTGTTATCTCTAAATAGGAGAAGAGTTATTGACTCGGATATCCTGCAGGATAGGGGTGGGGTGGTGGGGGGGAACGATGACCGGAAATGAACTTGATTGAACGAGCAATTATAGAATTCTTGGGGAAAAAATAATATTGATAAGCAATATCTTCAGTTCGTTTATTAATGAAAATTGATTAATATGCTCATTTCATTGAATAATAGAGCTCCCGAAATGTCTTGTGGCTCTCGAAAAAAATTTTCTCCCAACTTATAATTCAGCGACAAATTGAATATCGATAAATTCTTTTAAAGAAACATAAACCGCCTCAGGGCAAAAAGCGTATTTGTTATATTTTTGGGCGGATTTGTAGAAAGTTATAAAATGGGACATCGACGATACTATAAAGCGAAACTTATCAAGTTGTTTCATACACGATCCGAGTGGGCAACTTTCTTATAGACCTGGATGTCTGCGATGGATATGCAATGCGTCGAGTCCACCGTTGCATTTGCTTTCATGAGGTCGTCTATTGAGTGCATACTTTCAATGATTGGTCATCAGCGGAAAGGTTGCATGCAACGCGTTGTGCAACCGCGATCGATGTTGTTCGCACTTGTCTTTTGTTTCTCTTCGGCATCCCCCAACGCGTCTACTTCTAATCATTTTTCTTTACAAGCTGGCAATTTTAAAACGTTTTCGACTTAGTTTTTATAATAGTGCCATTTTTATATTATAAGAGAAATTCTATCTACACTCATTCGCTGAAGTAATTAGGTCTGCAGGCAATAGTTTCTATGAATTAACCGTAAAGGGGTTCATACCTTTGCATATAAGTCTTGGTCGAGGGATCACTGTTACGACTTCGTCGATTTTAATTCTTGAAAGAAGACCTAATTTACACAAAACTATGGAGTAGATATGTGAGTTATTTCACGGTACAATTTTTGAGAGTAGCCTTTTTTGCGATATATCTCTACTACTTACAATCTATAAAATAGTATAAGCTTTATCCGCACACATATATTTTTGATAAAAGGAGTTTAATTAATAAAAAGTAATAGTATGTATGTAACTTTAATTTATTTATAGAGTAAATAACGCTGTAAATAGAGAAGTTGAAACGTTTACAGTAAAAAAATGGAGTAATTGAGAGTAAAACTAATTTAATTGAAACTAAATTTCGTAAGAATTCGTTTTATGCAAAAAATTTGCGACGATCACTACTAAATGCGGGTTTAATGTAAGAGGTTCGAAATATGCAATTCGCAACATCACAGTATTTTTATTTCATTTGGATAATTGCCTACTTTCTTTTCCCCCCCAAAAAAAAAGTTTTTAAAAATTTTTGAAAAAAATGGGAAGTAATTCTCCTATTTTCTTAATTAGTTTAGAAGTCTCGGAAGTTCGTTAACCATTGAAGCAGTGATATTATCAGCTTAATTATAGAAAATTGAATCGCGGTGCCATGGAATCTGTATCGGGTACACAACCTATACGTTGCGATGTGGTCGTTATTGGTGCTGGTATATCAGGCTTAATTGCTGCACGAGAAATCCGAACAAAATGCCCACATCTAAATGTTCGTTTATTATGCTTTTGCGCATTATTGTAACAGTAACAAGTAACCTATCTCTTGGAGGTTATAACCTTTTCTTACCCAAGCGAGTGGGAATAGGAGGGAAGGGGAGGGAGATTTACTAACGGGAATAGGAGGGAAGGGGAGGGAGATTTACTATCGGGGATAGGAGGGGAAGGGAGGGAGAGGTACAAAAGTTCGCTTGGGTTTCGATTGAAAAAGAGAGGATCGTATTGTTTCCAAATTCAACAGAAGCTTGTAGTATAAGATGGTGTTTCGAAAAATAGTTGGAGAAGCATATCAGATAAGCTAGCGTGATTTACGCATTTGCGTTTCCTCCACCTCTGCGTTAAGTTTCATAGGTTGCAAGCAGAGAACAACCATGTTAATAATGCTTTGATAAATTAACTGCACTGAACACAGTGACAAATTCCCTTCATAGAGGATTGTTTCTTATTACCCGATACAGGTAAAAAGCTTACAAGTTTCCCGTCCTTAAATATTTATATCTTCTTTTTGCGGATAAAAATCACTGATGGAATGGGAGATGATCCTTTGTACCCATCAAAGCTGATATACCTAGCTTTAGCTGTTCCTGAGTTGATACTACCAAATAAGCAAATAAACACACAAACGGACACATTGTATGCGTAGGTGCAACATTGCCATAATGAGACATACACGCAGACATGTCATCCGCGTGGATAAGACCTCGATAATGCGCTTTTGCAGAGCACATTCGCAAGAGTACGTAAAGCGTGAAGTTGTTAAAAAAAAATTTGCTGGTTGCAAGAAAATACCAACAGCAATTTTCAAGACAGTTATATGTCAAGGAGTTTGACTGATGCTTCTAATTCCAGTGGGAATTTCTGAGAAGGGAACAAGAAGGAAGGAAGGGTGAGGTTATAATCAATTTTTCAGGTTCGATTATCCTTTCGGCATTAAAAAATTGACCTCAGTCGTCGGAACATGCCATGTTAGAAAGTGATTTTCACATAGAAAGGGAACTTTATTTGAACAGATTTCTCAACTTAGCTTACCTTACCTCGCTTTACCTATGAGTCAGCCATCGGAGTGATCCTTTCTGAAAAAAAAATACAACATCGTCCAGAAATGTCCTTTGGGGTCCGTGTAAGTTCATGCGATGACATCTGACAACCGAGGAGGGAGAGATGAGATGAATAGATATTACACCTTTTTTCTAGGTCACCTTCAATAAGTTACCTTGAAATCACCTTTAATTTGGTTATTTCAGCATTTGTTTCCACTTCAACTAATTTGCATTTTATTATCCATATATTCTTGATGAAAATAATTCTTAGGTGAAAATTGTTGAAGCGAAGAATCGTGTTGGAGGAAGAACGCTAACAACAACGTTAAAGGCAGCTAACGGAAACGATCAATGGGATCTCGGAGGCTAGTATTTCCCTTGATTTTCCTCTATCTTCCTCTCTCTCTTCCTTGTTGCATTTTTCATTCTCCTGCCCGAATTCGAAATGGGTCTTTGTGTGATTACAATATTTGAACTTTATTTTGCAATAAAAGTCTGCTAGGATGACCAGCTTATATTGTAGATTTATTTGAAGAAGAGAGTGATCCTGTTTTGGGAGAGGATAGGTAGAATGGAGGGAGAGGGGAAAGGAGGGAGGGAGGGAGTGAGGGAGATTTCCATGCTAAGGATATTCGAGCCGAGGAACTGATGCAATGTTTTGAAGAGGAAACAGCGGGATGAAATAAGTGTAATTAAAAGATAGCTGAAAGACTATCCACAGTGACTGAATAAGTTAGCTGGTTGCACAATTGAAGTGAATAGCCAGTAAAGTGGAAAGTACTTATAAAACAGTTAGAAATGAAACTAAAAGTTAGAGGTCGATATATAGAGGATTGAAAATTAGCATCTGTGATCGTGAAGCATTATCATGTAGTTCGACCGAACACACTATACAGCAGTATTTATCCATTTGCGTTTTCACGCACTTTCACCACTCATTATATGTTCATTTATTTATTTGTCTGTTTATTTATTTATTTATTTGCTTATTTATTAATTTATTACTATTTATGATTACTTTCTGCTTCTTGCTTTCCAAAAATAATTGCTGAAAATAAAATTTTTTACAACATCGAATCGTAAATATGTCTGACAAATTTCTATCATATGAACTGGATATATACTGTTAGATCTGTTTGCAGGTCAATGGGTTGGACTGACTCAGACCTATATAATTGAGCTCCTCAGGAATTAGCCATTGAAACTTGTCAGCAGTACGACGACGGCACCAAATTTATTCAAGCTGGTTGTCTCGACATTCGACCTTATTCTGCTCTTTATCCATCAGCTCGAGATTTCAAGTATTACCTGTTCTTTATTATAGAGTTCCTTCAATAGTTTTTTATTTTCTTATGAACTATAGGTTCCATTACATGTAATAAGTTATCAGGAAAATTCCGTCCGGAATCGCACAACTTCCTGAAGTGTTCATAGCAAATGTTACATCAAAAAAACAAGGATGCAATTGATTTCACTATTAGACTTGATGCTTACGATAGGCTAGAAAGACCTATGAAGATTCACAGATGAAAATAAAATTCTACCCATTGTTGTAGTCTTATCATTCTACATTTCCGTGAACTTAGCGTTCTATCCAACTTAAAAAATTTGCATTTTCAAAACAATCACGTCGACGTCAGGTTTACCTGTATGTATCTGGGTGTATACCTCGGTCTAACAGTTTCAGCCCTGAAATAACTGATGCTAGAATGAGGATGTTTAGATTACACCTTCCAGCACGGGTATTCTCCCATATCAACCTTCACGACTACCCATCAGTTTTGAAAGAGTTTGCAGTAATTAAAGGTGCTAAAAGTTTACTTACATTTTGCATCAGTCGGGTAAGAAACGGGAATGCTTGTAGAATGCTTGTATGAATGATTTTGTGAATTAATAGATGAATACGGACGTTATGCAAATTATTGATAAGTAATGTGATTTTCATTAATTTTCAATAAACGCGACAGCAAAATCACATATTATGCCCAGTTGTGGTATTAGATCTGCCTGCGATTAGGTATAGAGAAGTGAATGCATAATAAAGAAGTGGGATCGACTCGAACCTACCTTTGAAGAAACGTTGTAACTTTTAGCGGAATTTTATAGAAACATATCTTTCATATGTGTATGGAAGGAGAATCTACCTTTAATCAGGATTCCAAAAGTTCTCATATATTCGTCCTCCATTTAAGCACTTCCTATAGTTCTGTGTTGGAGCATTTCCGCCTCTTCGATGGCTCACCCAACATTTTCCGCTTAAGTTATTCAACCATTTGCAGGTGTCAAAGACTTTCAACATTCCAATAGTACTAAATTCAGAAACTCCAGGCTATCGATAGAGTCCCGCATCCTGAAATATCCTCATTATATTTGAGTATTAAAGTGATTTGCATTCATTACATCATCTTGTTGAAATTAGCGTTCTTTAGCAATTTCTATTTCATTTCAATGCTTTCGACTCATCCTTGAACGAGGATTTGTATAATCTTCCAATCCTGAAATCATTCCTTCTCTTTTATGACTCCCCCCCCCCTGCATCCCACAACTCTCATCTAAAGTGTAAAAATCCCATAATACTTTCTTCGATTTTAGAAGTCTACGTAATAATTTCCCCCATTAGTTTTATGTATATAAGAAGATATCACAATAATAGTGCATGATTCTTTGAGGCGCTATTCCGTATGGGAAATTATCGATTTCCTATTGACTTATTCGAAAATTGAGCGTCTCATCCAACAGATCGATGTGAGTGATCCATATTCACATCCTGAAGCCATATCCTGGGACAGGATAACATTCGCTGAGTGGATAAGACATAATTGTTCAACGAGAGCAACTATCGATGCATATGAAATTTATTCGAAAGTTATTTATGCCGCCGACTCGAAAAGGTAATTAATTATTCATAAAAGAGTGATTTTCTTGTTTCGATTATTAATGAACGATTTATTATTTATCAATTAGTGATTTTTTTTTGTTAATTAATTAAAGAAATCAAAAAAGCTTAGAAACGATGATAGAAAGAGTTATAAATCAGGTCTAAATCAGGCCAAATCAGGTCTAAATCAGGCCTCACTTTTATGGTACTAAAAATCCTCTCGAAATATGCACTTTCATTATTTTATTTTCAACTTTAATGTCTTTTACTTGTTTATTTCTTCAATTTTCATAAATTAAGTGTTAATTCACAATTGCGTAAAGACGCATTATGTAAATTAGTCTTTATTTACGTACCTTTATATGTGTTTATTTGTTTGTGTTTATCTATCCTATTGTACGTCTAATACGTACAACTATCGAGTAAAAAACGATCGCTATGAAATTGGTGGATATAATCTGATCATACGACATTATCTTGGGAGCCCACTTTGTCTTGATTGATCATAACTGTACCCAAGTTATGAGCGCTTAGAAGTGCTATGAAATTCGCATATGCAAATTTCGCCTCACAACAACCGGCTCAATAGGAGCCGTAAACGAATTTGGTTCTCAAAGTTTTTTTTTTTAAATGCAACTGATTTGCTTAGAAAAGCACACATGAAGGGATGGGATAACAAAATTCGAAATCACTCTTAGATTTTCTTTCAGATTTTCGCTATTGTACGTTCTCTGTTTAACTAAAGCAGCTGGTAATCTCTCTGATGTACTCGATACTAAAGGAAATGGTGCGCAAGCTTATCGAATAACGGTTTAATTTCTTTCTTTCTTTTTTTAATAAAAATTTCTCTTTTTCCTCATCATTCCTCAGTAAATTGCATCGTTAATATCATCATGTAATATTATTTTTCATCAAAAAATAAAATAACGTTTAAAATTTATATTCAGTGATTGGATGTTTTAATTGGTTTGTTATCCTGAAAAGTAATTCGAAAAAGAAAATTTCCGTTCATATATATATATATATATATATATATATATATATATATATATATATATATATATATATATATATATATATGTTGCTAACAACTATAGCTGTAAGTATAAACATTTTGATGTCCACGAATTAAAGAGCGGCGAAGATCTGAAAATATCCCGTCGAACGGCGTCCAACTACTCACTAATTTCATTTTATAAGTTCATTAAAAAAGCAAAGTTTTTTGTCGTTATTTTGTAATTTTTATAACCTATGACATAGGGAATTTAATTCGGAACGATTTTTATTTTTCAGGGCGGAGCACAACAAATTTCTGAGAAATTAGTTGCTAACTTCAGAGAGGATATTTTCATGGAAATGGCAGTGACAAGTATCGAAATGATCGGTAATGAGCGAACAATTGTCTACGCTCATTCGACTGCTTACGGCCAACAAAATAAAGTAATATTGTTTTTTTTTTTTGCAAATTCGTGCTCATACTTCACTATTCAGTTATATTATTTTCATACTTCTGTACGTTTTATTTATACCCCTCACCAGTGTCGTTTGGCGATCATCTACGAGAGCACTTTAACTATGGCTTATTTGGCTCAGCGCAATAGCGTGGACTTATTTGGCTCACTACAATAGCTTAGACTTATATGGGTGTTGCACCACCGGGACTATGGCGCAGCTGGATCATTTACTGAAATACTAAATATCTAAACAAGTTATGATGCAAAACGCGTTGAGTACCATCGTCAACATTTTCAACGTTTACATACATACACGAGCAAATAATACTCAATGTTCTCGAAATTTTTTGAATGATTTTAGTGTTTTGTTGTCCCATTGCAATTTAATTAGTCCACTCATTACAGTCTATTTGGCTGTTAGAGAAACTTTGGATCGGTCTAGAAAGTTCTTGCATCATATATGAGTGGTTAATAAGACATATGAGTGGTCAAACCATAGTTGTTGCCTGTTTATTTGTTGTTGTTGTTATGTTACAGTCATTTAGGTATACTTATTCAACAGCACTGAGTCAACATTTCTCTGAATTTAAGCTGTCTCTCTGAATAGCACTGATTCATGCATGAGTACCGCTTCTTTCTTAAACTGAAAGCGATGAGTCAGTCTTCGAGGATTGAAGTGCCCTCATTTCCAAGCGGATAAAGACAACGGGGTCTTTGCTTAGATTTAGTACTAGTTGAAAGGATTCTGTTTAGCGTTCAGTGCTAATTTTATGCAGTTGAAATCTTCCTTAGCCATGTCATGTTTAAATCATAGAAATTATCTATTCATCATAATCATTCCACTTTTCTCTAGAATATTGTTGCATTATGAATCGAGCAATTTTATTAATATTTGCAAATATTTTAAAGACGACAACATTCATATGTAGCCGAGTTGTAATGGCAATACCACCTGGTCAATGTGGTCATATTCATTTTTCGCCACCGCTGCCATATGCAAAGAAACAACTGTTTGAATGTGCGCCACAAGGTAATCTCATCAAATGCATTATCACATATAAGGACGCTTTCTGGAGGAATAAAGGAATGGCTGGACAAGTTTTATCAACCGGAGCAGCAACAGATAACGCTAAGGGAGTCTGTTTTTCTATAAGTTTTCTTATGAGCTAATCCTTGCTTATGGTCCTTGAGAAAACCGATTAACATAAAGTTTATCAATGATTTTTTATTCGTTCCTAATTATGCGCTTTTTTGCATATCTATTTTGCATTATGGCGATATTATGGTTGCAATTCGCGTATACACATTCGTATATTTCAATAAGAGTAAGAAAGTGAAGTTGAAGTTAAGAAAACATTGTGTTGCATAAGATGGCTTTCAAATTTTTAATAAATTCTATGTGTTTAAAGGCGCTAAGAAATTTGCATAAATTGATGCGGTCTTCATTCTCTATTGAGCGAAACATAGGAAAAGAAATTTTTTGAAAACATTTTCACGAATAATTGAATCGTCGAAATGCAAAGTCACTATTTTGCATATTTAAATTTTTGTTGATAATTGGTGAAATCGTTGAATTAATTTAGTGAAATACAAAAAATGCGCATGTTGTGCATTTTTGAAAGCGCATTTTTTCCGTTTATTTGAATTAAATTGAGTGAAGATTGAAGAAATGAGAAAGCAATTTTCACGTATTAATAAATGTGGTATTAAACACTACATTTGAACACATTTAAATATGTCTAAAACGCTATATGCATTAGGTTTATTGGGCTATGTGCATTTACGAAATGAGAAGATGGGAATTTTTTCGTAACAAATTGCCACTCTTTATCATTAATTTGTTGCATAAAATGCAATATTTTTACAATGTTGCAATGCAAAGATTGCAATATTGCATTCTTATTTTGGATATTAAATTAAGTGCTAAAACGTTCGGAAATAAACCGTATTAATTTTGCAATAATTTTGCCTTCATAATATAATAAATGTTTTCTCTCTAGTGAAGTTGTTTTTTTTTGCAAGAGGAATTTAAAAATTCCATAAGCTTAGGTGGAACTCCTTTATTTATGATTTCAATAAATCATTCGACAGGTATTTTGTTCAGCCGGAAAAAAGGGTGAGGGAGAAGAGAGCAATCAAGAAAATTACTTTAATCGAGGTGGTGCGTCCACTAAAGGAGTATTTAATTTAGCTTGCGGCCAATATATTTACCCGTGTACATGTTAATTTCTTCAGTCTTAGGCTCATCCAATATTATGCACGTTCGATGTGACCACTCCAAGGGGAAATCCCGCGTTGGCGGCATTCTTGCATAATGGCCAATGGATTGATGCCACCCAAGAAGAACGTCGAGATATAGTCATAAAGGTATGGCCTATTTTCTAGTCGTTTCTTCTGTTTCAAATGCAGAGTTATTTGAAAAGGCTCAATATCTTTGATCGATCGACTCCTTCTTTCACAAAACTCGTTGAATTCCATGATTCAACTCTTGAGACCGTGCTCTCGGCTTTCGCACAAAATTTTCAACAAAGCATCTTCCGATGATTTCATACCCATGTGTATCCGTAACTGTTAGCTTATGTGTCTGTCCGACAGAATCACGGAACCCAGGCGATGAAATTTGTTGAATATGGTCTACGCTGTAGGTGACACTTTATTCCTTTTTATGTGCTTTTGCAAAACCTCATTACGGTGACGTTGTGTCTGTGCTCTGCGTATCTGTCGTTCTGTCTTCTGCTGTGCGGCATTTTCAACTTGGGAGTTGTTGAAGCTAGCTAAGACTTAAGAAATTCTCTAAATATCGTATGCACCATACTGTGACTAACTGTACGGAAGAAATGATAGGTATTCAAAGGTGACAGAAATTTGCATACGTTTCACAGTAATCCGATTGCCCATTTGGTTACTTATAAGTCGATCGCTCATAAGAAAGGAAATTTCTTTAGAGGATTTACAATAGCGGTCGAATCATTTATATTATGAAGGCATTATTCTGCACGTTTTTTGTCGTTCTTAACTAGTGAAATTAGTTGTTCAGGTGAGCGGATGTAAAGAGCACATATCGTACAAGCCCCTTAGACACGCCTCACTTATTTCATCCTAGTTAAGTGTCTTCTGATGTTACGTGAAATCTACACCTTAGTTGCATATCTGATTGCTTGCTTGGATGAAAAAACACTTTTTGCGGAAAGTTCATACGAAACATAGTTTCATTATTTTTAGATTAATAGTGAAACCGGTTGGTCAGATGGGGGGAGTTGAAAAAGTTTATATCATATGAGTCCCTATTTTAATTTCAGGATTTATGTCGATTTTTTGGGGATGAAGCAGCTAATTATCTCGATTATGCGGATAAAATTTGGAATGACGAATCGTATAGTGGGGGTTGTCCAACAGCAATTATACCAGCCGGTAATATGGAAGCATTTACACATATAAGAGAACCGTTTAAATTGTACGTTTCTTTCCGTTCGGCTCTACCATATTCATTTTCTATCTTTTATAGCGTTCTTTTCGCGTTATAATCATAAAGTGTGAAATATTGGGGGGGGGGGGGGGTAAGTTTTCACAGGTATAATGAAAATATTGGGGGTTAAGTTTTTTTCAACCCTGCCTGCTTATCAGATGGGAAAAGATTCATTTTAAGCGGAACATGTAATTTGATTTCATTGGAATTTACAATTTTCTTAGTGCATAATTTAAATTTCTAAGATAGTTATCTTCGTTACTGCATAATTTCTACATCCTGTAAAATACGACCAAAAGAAATGCACCACTCTCTGCCCATTGATTGATTCAACCGACGTAAAGCGGATGGCGAGATTCTTACAAACTGTACACCGATAGATCCGCTTATAGCTAAACACATATGCTTAAGGCTTAACGAAAGATTGACGGTCAAAATGAATAAAATGAAGCGAGATTTTGAATTACATTCTCAATTCAGAAACGAACATTTTACAATGCAGTAGTAATTTTTCATCGCAAAAAAATTGCATCATTTAAATATTTTTCGTTTACACTCCTGTAAAATGTTTTGAGTGATAATGTGACTAAAAAAATAAAGCTAATACCTGTCAATATATTTGTTATGGTGGGAGGAAATGGGCATCCTGAAATCAGCACCTCTGTACTTTTGCAAGAAACAGCTGCAGATGAAGGTGAATAGAAATAGGAAATCCCAAAATCAGTTGATATTTTAGAATCCATTTTGCGGCTACGGAGGCTGCAACAGTATGGCCTGGTTATATGTGTGGAGCAGTTCAGTCAGGTCTCCGAGCAGCCAACGAAGTTATATGGCATTGCAGACCGGAAGCCGTAAATAAAGAAATGCTGGTTAGTAAAGCTTCTTTAATTTTCGCTCTTATTCCCTGGTATACTAGACTTATCAGTAGGGAGAGGGACGTTTGCGTCCTTTAACTGCTCAGGGAGAGTTAAGAAAATGCCATGTTTGCAGTTTCTTGACGAAAAAATGTAAATTAATTCACTCAACCTTGAAAAGGTTGGATGAATTCTTTCTTACCAAGCCAAAAGAAATGACTGGGAGGGGGTGGGGGAGGGGAGATCGGGGGTTTCTCGTCTTATCGACTTTCATCCATAAAATCAACCCTTCCACTTTATGAATTCTCTTATAAATGGAATCTGTTTCTTGAATTTTAAATATGTTGAATCAGTGATAAGTTGACGTCGACTCTGTGGTTAGGATTATATAATAAAATTATCAAAATGCCTCAGATCAAAGCGATATATGCAATATCGCTGTGGCGTTTATTTTTCTAAGATGAGTTGAGAATAGCTCAACAATGGGAAATCCTTTCCCACGATGAGAGAATGGAAAAGTTTAAGGGAATATAAGAGAAAACATGAAATTTTCAAAGGAATGAATAGTCTTCAACAATGGTGGTGACCAACATTATATTTTATCGTCAAATAATTAATAAATTTAAAGAAACTCTCAAGAAATATATTATGTTGTACATATTTGCAATTCCGGTTGTCATATAACGCGCTCGTACCGCAATCGGAAGGAGCGCTGTCGTGCTTATCATGGATATTCTAGAAGTGAATAATTCCGACAATTCGAACGGTTGAAAAATGAGAACTGTTGGTGCTTAGGATGACCAAGCTGGCCGCAAAATGCGTACAAATTTTACAACTAGAGAATCTATGCAGACGATCATTCTACGGTGCAAAATGATCTGTTTCCTGTCTCTACCTTCAGTGATTACCCGGTTCAAAGTTTCAAACGGACAGAGGTATACGAACACGATCATGGGTATTGCGTGCCTGAGCCTAAGTCTAAGCCTAAGTAAATGGAAGTTTGCAAAAACAGACGAATAATTCTATAAATAAACGCAATGATTAAAAAAAAATCCATTTCATTGATTATTACATCAATCAGAGTGTATAATGTTAGGTCTATCAGAGAAAGCTGCAACAATAGAACTTTTCCTTCATAGATTTAACCAAATACCTGGGCATTTTGATAAAGAACCCTTTTTCAGAAGGACACCATTTATGACAAAGACTTTGAATCGCTTACCGTACCGCAACCGGAAACCTACGGTAGTGCTGGGAAAAATCAATGGCCACGACGTATTGTGTTTGGAGCAGTGCTTATATTGGGCATACTTGCATTTAGTAAGAAATATAAACTATCACATATGGCACGATTGTTTAGACCACTCGAGAAGGTTTACTATGAATGGCATATAGGCAAAAAGTGGCCATTTTAGAATTTTTGGCTATAAATTTCAAAAACTTTCCTTGAAATTTTGAATATTTAATTCAACAGCTTTTTTTTTCATTTGCATATTTTTATTTCTCATTTAGAACAACCAAAAATTTCGAACACATTTTCAGTCATTGAAGTGATAACCTTTTTCCTATGATTTGGCAGTCATTATCTTCAATTTTCATACGATCTATCAGGAAGTCTTTTTTTTTATTAAAGAGGAAACAAGATCGTTGTTCTTGAAGCAAGTATGGCTTGAACGCGACTTTTTCTTTGTGCTGAAATTACTGTTTTTGAACTCATTGTGCCAGTTTTTGGCACATTTAGCCTCATAAATTGAACTCATGTGTTTTTTTTTTTTTTTGCGATCGACAAGAGTCTAAAATTTCAGTGGAATTTCCTCATATCTAAAGTGATTGAACGGAACAAAAAACACTCTAATACTCGGTAAATTCTGAATGCAAGGGTTTCGCTGACGATAAGTTTTGGAGAGACTGTTCGGTCGTTTCCCGTCCTCCTGTCAACTGCGCTAAGATTGACAGTTTTCAGGATTTACTGTCAACTGATTTTTGTCACCTAAACATATAGGAGGCTTGACTGTAGCTGTTTTAGGCTAGGAGTAAACCACAAACAAATGTCTTCTCAGCAGCGTTTTATAAAGTACAATAAACTCTCAAATAAAACAGCAAAGGTATGAGTTTTTCAAATTTTTTGAGATCTCCTTTAAAAGTATATGATGATGGCAGGAGAGGAGTCATTTCGAATTCAGACTACTGTATTACTTTGAATAAAGCCCCGGGGTTCTAAATTTGCAATAAGTTTTAGAAGGCAGCGTCTTTTATGCGACGGCTTAATCTCTAACGACTAAGTATTAAGGAATAATCCAACATTTCAAATTGGTTCAATCGCTGTCTGCGAGACAAATTTGTATAATAAAGTCCTGTCTATTCCATATCATGGCGTCTACTATATTTCCCAACGGAAAAGCACTTCATAATTAATAATTGTACTTAGAGCCACATTCATTTTCCATGAGATTTAGTTTGCAGTTTTATTTTTCCGTGCATTGGAAAGGTGGAAAGCCGGAAACCGTCGAACGATAGATTTTGCATTTTTCTATGAGCTCACCGGGGGGGGGGGAGGGGGGAGGGGTATTTTGATTTACCAAAAATAGGAAGCTGAGTGATCACATAGGAAGAGACATTTCTCTTGAAAGTTTACAAGCGTTTTTCCTTAAATTTCTTGTCTAATAGAATCATAGATAGGTGTTCATATTTCTCATTTAGAAAAAAACAAAAGAACGGTTAGGGAAGTAGAGGAAAGGAATTAGACTCTGATTTACATTGAAAAAAAAAGTTACTAAGAATTGACATTCGATAAAGAATTGTTTGTTTTTATTCTAATATGATGTGTAAATATTCGATGCTCAATTGAGGTTAATGGCTAAATATATGAGTCGGCCGCCTTTAAAAGAAAATTCTCTTCTCTTTTCTTTCCTCTTTATTTATTTAGTATTCACTCGAAAATGAGGCATCATTGATTTGTTTGCATAGCGGTATATTCTAATGTCATGCTATAGACACCATATTCGTCCTCCCTCTTAATGTACCTGTGCAAATTGTGTGCTGCACATAATTATGAATTTTGTAGCCGTCAAAGATTTTGCAATGATTGTTGGAGGTTACGGATAAACCTTAGTTTTTTGGGCGAGGGGGGGGGGGGGGGGAGGGGGGAGGTTGGCTGATAAGTCATATAATTGCAGCTCTTCTTATTCGATGATTTTTTTAATGATTAGTTTCTGCCTAGTTCTTTCGACCGGTAATATAATTGAGGCTACATTTCGATTAGTTACCTCCCTTGACTCTTTTCCCTCACTCCTTCTTCCTTTCCCGTCCATTCCCCACTCTCCTACTCACCCTCCCCCTCTCCCATGTGAGATTTGTCCTAGCTGAACTCCAACATTTACGCTTAATGTTAGTAGTTGTGGGAATGATTGTTTAGATTATAGATCATAATTGTTGGCATTATTCACGTTTTCATGAAATGCATCAAATATAAATGAAGATTGCAACATACATTTAAATTATATTTTTTGTTTATCGATGCATAAATAAGTTAACACAAAAATTTCATATTTTCATGCAAAAATTTTATTATCTGAGAGGATATTTATAGAAATATATTAAAATTCATATTGTACTAGAATCTATAGCTCTAATTTGAGCGTATAAATGAACGCTACATGGATTGAGTGTAGGCGATTTTATAGCGTTGAATTGTTGGTCCGTCTGGCGGATTCGTTTCAACTTGGGAGCTATGTGAATTCGAAAAATGTATTGGCTAAATTTAATGAGTGATATATACGTCGAAGAATGAAGCGCCATATTTGTTTCCATATTTATTTATGAATTTCGAAAGGAATTACATACATTTCAGAATACAGAAATTTTGCGTTCATTTTGCGCTAGCGCATATTGGCACATACCCTTTATGTCTTTGTGATATAATATTTAGGTAATATCACTTCCGGCTGCAAAGTTTCAACTTTCGAAGTGGTATGGTCTATATTTCCACTATTTGTGAAATAGATTCGCCAGTTTGACAAAAAATGTTATTGTCGCTTAAGAGAGCTTGAAAATGCGTATTGCTTTATCTGCGAACAGATTGCATTATACTCAAAACTGATGAATGTTTTGCAGTGAGATTTTATTTCAGTCAAAATATGAATGCATTGTTGTAAATGTTTTATTATGCGTTTATAAGTTGTAACATTAGTTGCTTATATGAAGAAGACTACAAAGCGCATATCATGCTACTTCTTCTAGCATGCCTACCCACTTCTCTCAAGCCTCATCCGCTTCAGCAACCGATTATAGTGTTATTCGGAAACGACAACCGATCGAAATAGAATAGTTTTTCATATTCATGGATTCTCTGAGTGGTCCTGACTTATACAATAGAAAAGACCAATGGACCCGAAAATAATTCGATCAATTCACCACATTGTTGTGTTAGATGTCGGTGACAATCGTCGTTGATTTTGTGTTTTCGTCGATTAGAATCATCGAGTGGACAAGCGCATACATATGCGGACAAAAACCAACTAACAGAGAAACACACCTCGGCAAACACGACGTTCTCTTATTTTCTTCAAAGATTAAAAGAAATGGAAAAATTGACAAATTCTCTAAAATTCTATCGAATTATAGAATATTTTTTTATAGTCGTAAAAAAGATTCTTTTATTTAGTGAGGATTCCGATGCCAAAAGAATAGAAGTAGTGCTTCCTCTTTGCCTCCCGCATATCTTTGTCGATTGTATTGATATAGCGGCACGATAGAGGCGTTCGAGCGTTTCATTAAGTAAACTCGGTATCTTCACCCAATATACCGCTTGTACGTTTTTGGGATTCGACCGACACTCCCTTCAGTCTTTCCGCTCATCATTATTGACATTATTGACACTTATCATCTATGGGCGAGTATACGTAGTTTACAAAGTACCATATCGATATATTATATTTTTTAAACGTAAATACTCATCTATTTGCATATTAACTTAAAACAGTCGCAATAGCAAAAAAAAAATGCAAATGCCAATTCAGTGGCAATTCAAG
The DNA here is from genome assembly GCA_013433145.1 of Ascaris suum. NCBI lineage: Eukaryota > Metazoa > Nematoda > Chromadorea > Rhabditida > Ascarididae > Ascaris > Ascaris suum. Next base: position 2,026,105 of record CM024182.1, on the reverse strand, counting down.
CAAATTACTAATGACACCTGGATTGGTTAAGGCGATTTTTTCTTGATTAAGGGATTTTATACTTTTTTTGATTAACATATTTTATATTTTTATGTACATGAAGAGTATAGATTGTAAATGTTTTTCTAGCTATTTAAATACGTCAAATAATGTACGAAATTTAATCACATATTATGAACTGATGACGATCGATTGATTTGATCGATTAATAAGCTGTATACTTTGGATATCGGATTACCTGAAATGAAATCCTCGCGATTTCAAAAATCCTGAAATTTATGGGATGTAACTATGTTCCATAAAAACTGCATCGATCTATATCAGCGGTATATAAACTTCCAAAAGTGAGGAAATAATTCGTTGTGTTTTTTTCCTCAGGAACTATAGAAAGTTGAGGTCTTTAGTGGAATTGGAGAGACATTTATTGTCTTCTCAGTCTTATAAAGAGACGGCTGCTCTAAATTAAGGAGAGATCCTTTCGAGGAATTATTTGCTTCGATCGAGAAAATACATTAAATAATAATAAATGATTTTAAAATATCATCCACATAAGCTTATATTTAATTCACGATCGGTATTATTTTATGAATTATTTCAAAAATTTAATCGAATTCTTTGCAATATTTTTGTCTCATATAAAAAAAAATCCCTTATTGATATTCTTAACAGAACGTACAAGAGTGCAACATAGGAAAATTTCCGATTCTTTTCTCAACCAACATAGGAAAATTTCCGATTCTTTTCTCAACCAACATAGGAAAATTTCCGCTTTTATCCGTTAAATCTTTCTAAATCCCTTCAAAAAAAAAATGACTATAGTACATCGTTAAAGATTGCTCTTTTTTTTGTTGTTTGAGTGTCCACTATAAAGCATTCTCCTCGGCAATCTTCACTCATTTTATCTCAGATTTTGCTTTACCATATTCCCTCTCATCAATGACTTATCATAATTGCTGTCTTTATACTTTACGCATACTGTGCTTACTTTGTATTTAATTAATTCAGATTTGTAATAATTCTATGAGTTTAAATATCTATTTGCTTATTTATGTATTATTTAATGGTAGTCGGGTTGGCCACATGGTTACTAGCTAAACAAAATTTGCATATATTGATAAGATTATCAGTCATCATTATTGAAGGCCCTCCCCCCCCCCCTTAGCCTAGCGATACTTATATTTGTAGAGTGTAGTTTATTTCGTTCACGCTCTAGTGGTTGTGGGCATTTTTTAACTTCTTTTTTATTCAGTATAAAGCAAAATAAAAAAAAACCTCAGCTATAGCAGTCAATACGATAGGCATTCCTTCATTCCATTCATCCAATTCCATAAGCTATCGGCAAATAATTCGATAGGAATAACGCGCTGTTATTTTAGTTTGCTTGGTTTTTGGTGCAAAAATTTTTCGAAAGACTTTTTTTTTGCTGAGATTCGACTATTTTAATTGAAGTTCTAATCGATAGCAAATATTTGCAAATTTTTTCAAATTGCTTTAAAATTCTGCAAATACTTTCAAAACTAATGCAACGCCTCTACGGTTAATGATTATGTCACTAAATGATCTATAAGATCGTAACTCCAACTTCAATAATTCCCGATTCATTACTATAGGATAGATAAGCAGATACGCAACAGTACAGAAACACACAAATATAAACGTTACGCAGACACAAATATAAATGTAAAGAAGCAATTCCACCAATAAATATGCATAACAAATAAAAATTTGCATTATTGCATAAAAATGAGAAGGACAAGCAAAAATATGGTAATGATCAGTGGATTTTGTTTGTGGTGGAACCGATCGAACTACATTTCACGAGGTGATCAATGCAACTAAACAAACCCTATTTAATATGCCGCCTTTAGATTCGCCTCGTCATTCCATCTAATTTCATCTTATTCTATTTCATTTTATTTTGTTATAGTTTATTTTGAGTTTTATTTCATACTCCATCATTGATGAAAGTGTTCCACTCCATATGATATTCCGCACAAATCGGTTTCATTCTCCTGTACCCATTTGCTAATGAGAAGGAAGCAAAGAAGGGAAAGGAAGCAATAGTTGCCATCTACCTAGAAGTTAAGTTGATGGAAAACTTTGTTTTTATTAGTCTTCGTGCCACATCTCCTCTCAGAAGATCGTTAGGCGTCGAATAAATATAGCATTTATAATTTCTTACTTTATTTCGTGTTCCGTCTAGGCCGACAGCCAAATAGAATTATGATGGCCTCTATCGCCACCAGATGGACAAATAATGAGCCTCATAGGGAAAGTATTCAATCCTACTTATTGTTAGTGCTTTTGCTATGCTAAACCCCTTTCCGTTAGAGGAATATTATTACGGAATTAGATCAGTAGAAGTCACTTGAAGATCGTGGAGGTCTTATCGTTAAAAGAGTGGAACGCTTCATCTGATGCGCTTTGCTAATTCATAAGAAATTTTTTAAAAACTCACCAACGCTTTCAGAGATTCAGGAGATGAATTGGGATGGACGTCGAGCATTTGTCTACTTGTTCGTTCTTTTGCAACAGCTAGATCTATGCATCGTCGTGGAAGCACCTCACGATGCAAACAACAATCGCAGCTTGAAATACGATGCCTACCAAGTACATATTTTTTCCTTTTCATCGCCTTCTTAAAGGCGATGGCCTTTTCAGTGGTGACTTCCTTTTCAGTTGTGATTTGAGTTGGAGAATGCGTCGACGCATTTGATGTAACATATTTTCTTCGATAAAAGCGCTCTATAATCTTTATTCGTATATCCTTGTTTCATTGTAGATCGCCACCAGGACGTATAAGTTGTGATCGCACAGGCACCTATCCCCAATTTATTTACCTCATTTACATTATTCCTCATGGTTTAGATGCCTCACTTTCCATTTATTATTACCACTAAATGATTATGCGACCATGGAGTCTTCGAAAAACCCCCATTCGATAACACAACGTTGAAATGTTAGAGTATTGCTTATTTTTTAAAATATGGCGCTGTTTTAAAAAGAAGCCGAAACCAGAACGTAAACCTAAGCTCAAGCCTTGAAATGACGGTCGTCTAGTAGGTCAGTTGTCGTTGTTGTGGTATCCTTGTAAAGTTTCATCTTTGCGAATCACATAGTATCATCTTAGCTATATCATTTCAACTCTTTGCGAATCACATAGATCAAAATTACCATCTTATCATCTTAGCTATATCATTTCTAAGCAACGATCTTCACACAATGAATTTTTTAGCTGTAAAGTTGTATTTTTTTATTTCAAATATTGCAAAAATATATTTTCATCTCCACTAATGTTTTATTTGATTTTCCACTTCTTTTTTTTTTCAGAACCACAGTAGTGTGAATAGGTGGCGAAATTTCACACGAATCTATAAAGTAATAATAAACCTACCGTCAATCGATGAAGAGACACCACATACGGGATTGAATCTATCCGGAAGAAGTAATAACAGCAATCGGAGAGCGTTCAGCAACGGTGAGTTCCCTATGAATGATTAAGCCTTTCTACAAAATATGGACCAATTAGAAGATCGCAGTGTTATTTATGTTTTCTACCAGTGAATACATAATGAGATTAAATAATATAAAATACTAATGGAAATGAATATTTATACCATTTACGCAAAAAAAAAACAAATATTCGCAAAGCGATATTTTGATTATGAATATCAACATTAAAGTATTTGAATTTAACACCTTAGCGTTTAAAGGCGTTTTTCCGCCCGTCTCATATTCCATTTATGGAGATATATCTTCTTCATTCTTTTATTTGATTCATTGCACTAATAATTTCTATCTGTTTTATTTAACTGCACCTATATTTTTCATTTTTCGTTCGTTCCGTCTAATCTTTAAATTGTAATTGCTCTGTTCTCTCGTTTTTATTCACATTTTTTTTTTATTTGAAGGGGCAATCAAAGGTAAATATATTGTTTGCACCATCTAACATTTATGCTTTAACTCTTTACTCTCTTTTTTTTTTCTTTTCTTATTTAGAATAGATGCGAAAATGTGATATATTCGAATGTATCAACTCGAATGGAATGTATTTTTTCGTTAATAATAATTGATAAAAATAGGTTTAATATTCAATTATGAAAAATAAAATGTGGTAACGTTACGCTTCGATTGCAAATATTTTCTGCCTTTAATACAACTCTTCCACCTTCGAAATTAAACTCTTTCCCGATCATTGTTGAACCCTTCGTTGGTAATCGTTTTCTTAATTGGGGCATAGGAGATGAGAGACTTCGAAATGTAATACTCGAAATGTCCTTACAGCAGGATCCCGTTTAAAGCGGACAACTATCTAGAAGATCGATTGCATTTTCTGTATGATTTCTATCGATCTCCACAGTCTGGGACACTAATAGGCAATGGAGCCCACATCCATGACTATCAAGCGGATTGTCTGCGAGCAGGAACTCGCCACATTCGAGTTGACAGTACATTGCGCTGTTGACCGTACTAATTAACTGTGCGGGTTAATTATTGAGCACATGGTGTTCAATTACGACATAGATGGTCGTCCTCTGCTTTATATTATATATACTTAAGTTTCAATGGTTGCTAAGTTGAAACTCCTGGAAACACAGACAAAAAGATAGATAGACGGACAAACAGACAGACGAACAGACAAGTATACATGAAACACATCTGCAGAGGCACGACTTCGCGAGAGTACGTCCTCGCGAAGCAAATTTACAAAGGAACGTGAAAAAAGTTTTATTAAACGTTTATTTTTATGCGTCTTACATATGTTTATTGTTTATGAATGCTATTGGTTAGTTGAACGGAATGCAGAAGCCGATTTGTTGCCGATACCCTTTGTATCGTTTCCCCGTTCTTGCGTATGTGCAAAACCTGTCTTTGTAGTTGGCCGAAATGAAAAAATTTGCATATCATATCCGTTGCTGGCTCGTTTCCACGCTTTCCTTTTATTTTTTATTTTTCACATAAATTCATTAATTTATGCTAATGCATAGGTGATGAGCGCAAAGATATATCTGTTCTTAAATACTTCTGAAGCGTTCGCTTGAATTCCTTGGAGCATAAAAATTTCACAGTTTTTTTTAATGGGATTTTTAATATTCGCTATGAATAAATAAATGCTTGAGTGTACTTCATTAGTTTTATTTGCTTGTATAAAAGTCTCGAGGCATCATGAGGGGTTTTTTGTTTGGTATCGAAAGAATAGTTTATTTTTGATTGAGAGAGATATTTATAGAGTTGGTGATTTATTCAAATAAAAGCGGCATAGAATGTAATATGGAAATTTTTTTTTTCACAACAGACGTCCACCTTTCCGTGATCACATTCGATAGATATCAAAGGGAATTACGGCAATCAAAATTATCAATTGCCGTTTTCATAAAATGCTTATTTTCAACATTATTTTTGTTTCTTTCACACGCATATAATTTGCGACAATTTTTTTTTAGTGGTCTGATTTCTTCGAAATGCCTTTCAGACAATATAATATGATTATCCGTAAACTACTTTAGATAAATCGTTTCGAATTCGTCGTTAATCACTTTGTTGGATTCTTTCTTGATGCGAAGGTGATGGAATTTTCTAAGTTTATCTATTAGAATTTTCACAAATTTTGATTGATATTATAGGAATTCACAAGTTTACAGGACTAAATTTCTATAGTATAGGAGTATCCCTTTTACAAATCAACGTTGTTAATCATAGAATTGACTGATAGGGTGATAGTTTATGAGTGGTTGTGTTCTATGGAATATTAATACTCATATTGCTCTTTTATGATGTAGATTTTTTCTTCACATCCCAGACCAATATTGATGTGAGAAGAGTTGCCTTCTAACTCCATATTTATAGCCTTTTTCCTAACGATTATCCGAATATCCTTCTCGAGCTAGACGATACTGTTTATTTTCTCTAAGGTCCTCTATGTGTTGGCGATGCTGTTAGAGTTATTTAGTTTCATTTGTTTCTCTGTAGGAAATACATCAATTCTTACAATATCTTCACTAATTTTCCACTTTGAATTGCACTCACGATTAGTGGAATTCTCACAAATTTTTCATACGTTATTCGCAAATATAAAAATCTGCCCAATCAAACTGCACGCTAAATCTGTTGAAGAGGTGATGCATAAATAAAAGGAAGCAATATTTATATATTGCTTATACATGATGATAGAAAAAAAAGAACTCAAATATCATCGCCAGCGTATAATGGGCCTGAAAATATTGCAAGAATTCATAACGAATTTATAATTCAAGATATTGTATAAGCGAACAGCTTCTGAGGCCGAAATTTTTGTCTCTCTTATTTTCGAGTGTTATCCGTTTTGCAAAGTTCTACTTTTCTTCCTCGTTGAACATTGCTTCAACAGCTTAGGAATTTCCTTCTTCGATCCAAAGATGCATTGCCCTGTATAGTGGTGGATATGGATTAACTGGGTTATGCGCTTTGCCCAGATGTAGTTCTAGAACAAAAGGTGGTTTCCTGCTTCGATTGCCTTGTGGATTCAGACCTGGTTTTGGTCATTGCTATGGTCCACTCAATATCGGTTACGAGGAGGCATGCTGACATTGGTGGAATATCGACCTGTAATGCTTTTTATTAGATATACTGAATACGAGAATAAGCGGTGTGTAATTTGTCAATTGTTTGTTATGTCATCGACAAACATCACTAACGAATGATTCATCAATTGCAATCAATTCGAATTGCTCTTTAAGAGTGACCAATGTCCAGCAATACTCGAAATTCTCTCGACCACTTCAATCGCTAAAGATGTTATAGAAAAGAAAAATGACGTGTTGAGCGAATACTTTTGTCACGAGCAATGGGCGTACGGCTATCGCAGTTCGCGTTTTTCTAGTTTTTGTCTATTTCATCGTTAGCTAAAAGCTAACTTAAAAGCGACACAAAGCATACGATGCGCGACTAGCATCAATAGTGCTATTATGGCTTTAGACATTTATGTATCGGATGCTTATATTAGTATATCCATTTATCTTGTATTAGCACACATAAATGTAGTATGTCGTATAAGATGTTTCAGGGGAAGTCTTAGGTGCTTTTTATTTGAAAATTATCGAGTGTTTTTCATAGAATTCACGAGCAGGTAAAATTACACTCAAAATTGAAGCAAGACGTGCTGTTTTTTTTAGTTACGTTCCGTCACTAAACTATTGCAGATATCACTGCTCGTAACTGCGTCAAAATATATTGATAATATAAATGATGTTCATTGCTGCATATCAAGTCGAAAGTTGCATATATTGTAATATGTATTTAAATAGTGGAAAAAGGGTACCACTTAGGGCTGTTCGGCTGTGGCTTAGACTCGTCGGGCCGTTCGTACACGAAAAGACGAAATCTGGATTTGCTGCCATCTGGCAGCTTAGGAGCTTCCGTAATGGAGCTCAGGAGCTTAGGAGCTTCCATGCTTCCTATAAAATATAAACAGAGATATTATTATTATTATTATTATTATTATTATTGTTATAATGCTAGAGCGATTTTTGCTCAAAGTCTAACATTAATAAAACTTGAGAAGCTCGTTTCTTCGAAATTAAATAGCCGCCTTATTTTATATCTTTATATCTCCTTTGTTTTTGCTCTCTGCTAACAGCCGTTTAGCTATTGACTTACGTTCCGACGTATTGGAAAGTTTCTTCTATTTGTGCATTTACTCTTGACATTTTTGCTCAGGTAAAGATGCAGGTATAGGCAGACATCGATGAGTTAATTTCTTTCAATCGCTCCGAAAATTATTTCATTTTGTGCATTTTATTTTTTATTTAATTTATAGAATTTATTTTTATTTCATTATTATTATATTATTTATGGTTATATGAACTAATCAAAGCTGTATTTTAAAAACGTCGTTCAATAAGCCAAGCATTTTAATAATCCCGTTTTTCTTCGAGCGAATAATCGGCCACAAGAACTTTCGTGACAGTTTTTTTTTGCTTGAATCACTTCTATTTATTCTAGTGCGTTGTGGAATGAGATATTCGTAAGCGGTCACTAAACAGAAAGCTGAAAATAGGTTGGGGGGGGGGGGGGAGGAGGGAGGTGAACGAGAGTTGCTGTAAACATTTTTATTTTACAAGGCTATAAATGGAATGTTTTCGCAGTAGGATAGAAGTTCGACAAAATTCTATATGGGATTCGATATGACTGTAATGGTTTCAAAAGGAAACTCTGAATAGAATTTGTTTGCGAACTACGTTTACATTCGAAGGCAGGCAATGGACATTTGGTGACCTCTTGATTTGCTTCATTGTTACCTCGCTGCATTATGGAACAACCTCTTCTGCACACTTTATAGGTTTGAATATGCTGCGTTTTATAGTGACATAATGCGGCAAAGGTAGGAACAGGTAGACAACAGGTAGGCACCTACGGGGAATTGCTCTAGAAAATTAATAACTTTGGCGAGATGAGGAGAAAAGAACACTCAATAAATAATCGTCTAGGGATATCTTCATCATTACTAGGTCTGGTTTCGAAATCCCTTTCCTTATCACTTGAAATTCTTTTCCTTATCACTAAAGGTCTCTCTCCTCAACAGCGGAAGTTCCCATCTTTGTCATTCGAAGTTCCTATCTTCATCACTTGAATTTCCTTCCCTTAGTTCCTTTCCTTTTAAAATTATTCAATAATATAAGCGATTTTTCATTTGCTATCGAAATTACTTTACTTAGTCATTTTATATTATTATCGTCATAAAAAACAAACGGCTCCTTAATAAAAAAGAAATCCCCATCATTCACCTCCTCTTTTGATTAGAAAAAAAGAAACGTTTCATGATGACAAATTTTATTTCTTTTTTATCTTTCATACGTTAATTGCCATTTGTGCAATATGCCTGCACTTTTCTCTTTTATTCTGCTTAGTTGTGAAAGAATTTGAAAATTTTTCTCATCAATTTAAGTTTCTCTCAAAAAGGTTTTTGGAAACCTACAAATCCTAGGATTTATGAGCAATTTTTAATGCAAAGGTGTCGTTAGGGTCTAAAAACTCTTCAAGGCCAAAAACCCTAAAATTTACATGCATATCTGATGAAGGGAACGGAAAAGGAAGGATTGAGGGAACAAATATACATCCTTCGCTAGGCAACTACGTGAAACAATATAGCATCCACGAACATATAAATGATACGAAAGGCATAGCGTTACAAATTGTTGCGTTCTCCTCATCTATAACACGCAGCTGAGAGAGAAGATCTCCGATCGCATACTCTTCTTTCATTATTTTAAATAACAACGGTATAGCAAATTTTCTATGATTTTGCCATTTGTATAGCAGTATTTTAATGCTGTTTACGAGCATTGTAAATATTTATTGCTTGTTTACTTACTTTTTCCTTATTTTTCGATTTAATTGGTGAGAGAATTGAACTGTCACCGCAAAAGAGATATATAACGGAAGCGTTGTGGTTATATAAGCACTGAGATGTGCATGTCACCCTATCTCAATGGGATTGAAATTGCCGATCAAATAAACCTCAGCAGACGTCTAAGTCAGATCATTTGAGGGAATAGATGGTCACTGCCACACGACTGTCATTTAACAGCTTTCTGTACTTATCTCTCTTCTAATTTGTTTTATGCAAATTGCGCATTAATCAAGCTAGTCTAGTCTTGCTAAGGAGTAATTAAATAGGCTAGCTTTTTTACTCCCTGCTGACCAGAACATATGAGAGCGTTTTGAAAGGTATAAAGGAGGATGGGGGGGGGGGGGGGGGGAATGTGGAAACAGAAGGAAGAATTAAGAATTTTCTCTTAAGTTGCATTTAATAGGAACAGACACATGAAAATTCATATATTTGAGCATATTAAAACATCAAATTCTCTCATTAACGTTAATTCTGAAGTTATCTGAAGCAAATAAGTGGACTTCTATATTCATTAATTTTGTAAAATTTTCAAGGAGAATTCCATCACTGTGGAATATGAGATTTCATTTCTAAACTTATTTTTTTAGCAAGTTGAATAAATCGAGTAGAAGTAAAACGTTATCACCATTGATAAGCTTAAAATCTGTTAGCATTTCCTCTCACCTTATTATTACAATCATTGAGTCACCATTTATGCACTAAATATATATCTAGCAGATATATATACACTTAAATATATTTTCTGTGTCATTCTCTGAATTATGGAGAGATCTCTATATTCTATAAGGTATTCAGAGAGAATGGTAAGTGTACAGTGCTTTTTAAGCAAACAAAAAAAAAAGCCTAATTATGAATGAAAATTTATAAAAAATTTTTCAGTTGGTTATATTATCAACGGAAAAATGCTTGCAACGTTTTTATGAGAAATGCAATAGTAAAACAGCCTCTCCATATTGTTTTTATTTTATTACAAGCGCTTTCCACACTATTTTTCTTCGCATCATAAACATTTTCCATACTTTTTTCTCCAATTTTTATAGGTTTTTTTTTCCACATAACTTTTTCTCCTTTTTATGATCATTTCAATTGGCAATCCATCATTTTGATGTACTTCTTTATTTGATATACGACAATTCAATTGTTACATTTATTTATTCAATGATGTTTCATGTTTTTTGCGCCCCAATAAATTTCAAACGTCATTGAAACGATGAAATAATATATGAATAGCGTTATTACCATTTCTTGAGGAAATGCTTTCGCGTTGAAATTTTCGCAATTATTTGACGCATTATATGAAATGACCCAAAAATTGAAAATTTGGAAAATTCTCAAAAAAAGATTTCTCGGAAATTTTCCTTCTGACACGTTGATGCGTAAATAGGAGGGTTCTTGTTTCATCATTTTGTGCGCACTATATCATGCCGTATTTTTATATCTGATTTTTTTTTTTTGCAAATTTGAATTATTGATTTTATTTATTTATTTATTTATTTATTTATTTACTTATTTATTTACTTGAATCGACAAAGCATTCATTACGAATAAATGTCTCTTCATATCACTACCACTTCTGTTTAGCTGAACTTGTGAGGTAGCGTGAAGGTGAGGGCTTAGGCTCGTCTCCTGCCCATCGGATACTGACGACTCGATTCATCGTTGTTCCATGCGAATTGCTCCACCGCCCGCGTCCCGATGAGACCACTGGTTGGAATGACTCGGTAGGACAAAGCCAAAGAGTTTGCCCGGAGCCCTCTTAAAACCGACCGCGCACTAAGCAAAACTAAACGATGAATTCGAATTATTGATTACGAGTGTAATATTTGGAAATGTTATCATGAGTAGGTTATGACTCGTATCATTCTATTACTTTGTTGTTAAGAAGTCAACTATTGGTTTATTAGTAAGGAATTAGCGGCCAAATGTGCAGCGACGATATTTTTAATCAACCGTGTAAAGCATGTTCACCACTAGCATAGACTAATGACCTCTAGCAAATTTCTGCGCAAATAAAAGATTAGAAGTAATTAGTGGATAAAATAAAAGAGTAACAACTATGAGAAAAGTTCCAAAATTTGAACGAGTACTTCCGTCCCAATCGTCATTCATATTGAAGTCGCCTGGCCCATAGTGGCTAAAAGAGTTACGAAAGATGCTTTGAAGAGTGGCATCAATTGGCTGAATCCTTTAGTACTGTGTAGACGAAAATTTTCGCTTTATGGGTCCTTTAAGAGATAATTTATGTGCAATAAAGGTAAAAGCTAATAAAAGGTGATTCAGGTACCTTTCTGAAATGTAGTTCCACTTTATCAATGATATTATGGCGTAGTCATCCTGTCCATCTAAACGTTTTTGCATTATGAAGCATTTATTTCCATCGAACATTAACAAATTCGAAGGAAATTATATTATAAGAAATTATTTTCTTCAATTATTGCTATAGTTCCAGTTCATTATGTGCAAATGTGATGTCTGCCCAATTATAATTTCTTTTTGCATTTACATTCGTTAGATGTTTGATATAGGCGATATTTTATCGCCGCTTATTGCACGAACGACCTGCTTCATTATCTCTGTTGAATTTTTTTACGCTTGATACGTGGGAGATAATAAGGAACATGTATGATTTTCGTTACCGACGGAAAATGTTACAAACGGATGAGCTCACTGGCGTACTCGAAGCTTTCGAACGACAGGTAAGAGGGATGCAAAGGCGGAGAAGAGATGAAATGGAAATAAAACTTGCAATTTCGAATTGAGTGACTAGACGTGTACAGTGAATAAATTGGCGAAGTAAGTTTGGAGGGCTGGCAATACGACAGTCCTTATCACCTGATGCATCCGTTCGCTTGCTTCAAGAAGCATTATAGCTTATTTCCTCGTATCGTTGCTAATCTTGCGCTCTTCACTTACCCATTTGAAGTACTCGCTTTCGACTCTGAACTCCGACCATTAAGTGCTTTTGTAATCCTCGTTGATGTTTTAGCTGTGAGCTTGCTGATAATCAAAAGTAACGGAAGTGCGAAACGATCTGTCTATTAGTGAATGTAATGGCATATATGCCTTTATTGGTTATTTCATTAGTTTTAACGCTCTCAATTTGCTATATTGACGGCGATACGAATCGTAACGTGTCATTGCGACTATATGACGATTTCATCGATTATATTGGTTATTTATAATGTTATCTCTATTTTTGCTATTACAACCTTCAATCATTGTACTTCCCAATACCTGATAATTTACTTCATTACCTATATTAATTTTTGTAATTAAAATTACCTCATGAAATTAAAGAACCATTCGAGTTGATTGATCACAAGCTTGAATTGTTATGCAGTATATTTTCTAAATAATCAACATTTCGAAGGATAGTTGTCCTTGTGGATCTTCGTTGATCTCTAAAAAATTCTTTTTTCTTTGAGATAATAAGAATGATGATATCAGCTTTTGGCTGCAACTATGTTTTATCTTTTATCACCTCTTCCAAACCCTTTTTCTGTTTTTTATTTGATAGGAGAAATTGTTGTGGACTAAAGATGTTAAGAAGAAGTTGGGGAGAGAGTGGGACAGGGGATAGATGAAAATATGAGCCGACATTTCCCATACGTTTTATCCTCTCAGTATCATGAAGCAGTTTTCGCTGATGTTTTTTTTACGGAGAAAATCAATGAATAGAGAAGTTCGCAGTATTTCCGCAACGGAACAATTAGGCTCCGTTCCGTACTAGTTCCGCCGATGAACGGAGCGCTTTGAAAACGAGGAAGGATCTCCCAGCTTATTTATTCGTCTAGACCTCATCTTCTGATCGACCCGAGTGAAATTTGTTAGGCTTACACGGTGCAAAAGATTGCAATGATGTTCCCATAATTCTTTTTTCCTTGTGAACACCGTACAAGATACTTCTTTGCTTCTTCCCTTTCTCTCCTCTTTATTGTTATATGCAGGTGAAGTTATTTGTAGTTATTTGTATGATTTATTCAATATGTGGTCCTGATGAAAGCGGTCAGATGAAATATAATTCCACATGCGTTTAGTAGAAAGACAATTTCGTATAGAAGCGCTCTTTTCAGTTTTATATTTTCTCCCAAATTTTTTCGTATTCCCATCCATTTTTGGTCGGAAATTGATTATATTTTTGGGGCTTTATAAGTTTTGTATGGTAGAGAGTACGATTGCCTTAGAGAACGTATCGGACCAGAATCAGAGCTGTTTCGTGAAGCTGCTATTTCAAAAACTTCTCTCTCGTTTTGAAGCATATTCGACCGTAACTTTTCGTAAGTCGATAAAATTAGGCAAAGGTTGTGTCCATAGAGACTGGGGAGGGTTTTTTTTCCTCAAAAATCACATCACGATTATGTAGCTTAATCAAAAACGCATTAAATATGAATGGAATATGTCTAAGAATCGATGATAATGTTTCATATTTCCTCTTGATCATTGGTCAAACAAATCGCAACTACTCCACTGCTCACAACATAATAACGAGAAATGTATATCGATTTATATTCCTCAGCTCTTATTTTATCTTTAGTTGAAAAAGTTTCATAATTTTTATTATTATTTAATGAAAGATGGCAGAGAGATTTCTACAAAGCGGATGTATCATTCATAAAGCGCAATTTTCTCTATTATTATTTTTTGAGAGGAAAACAAAGATGGACGATGCATTTCATTGGGAGCGGATTCTGAAAAGTTTGTTTTTGCCATCGAACGGGGAATATTTCTTCAAGTTAGACATCTCTGAAAGAGTCAAATTATCAAACAATTTAGCTACCTTATATATATATATATATATATATATATATATATATATATATATATATATATATATATATATATATATATATATATATATATATATATATATATATATATATATATATATATATATATATATATATATATATATATATATATATATATATATATATTGATGACCCTAAAAAGTTTTTTCGATCACATAGAATAGAACTGTTGCTAATTTTGCCAATATCTCTCTTCTAAGAAATAATCATCCATACTTATACGATCTGAGTTTATTGGATTTGTTTGAGTCACAAAACAATCGTAGAATCTTATAAAGATCTTTGAAAAGATTTTTCGAAGAAGTTCACTCGAAAAAAAGCTCTCAATATCTCAGCATTCCCTAATCGGGAATGATATTTGATAATTTTAGGAAAGAAGATATCTGATCATCTCGAAATTTCGATTGAATGAAGTAGTTGGCAAAGTCGATTTTTTTTTCCCTAAAAAAAATAGAGATTAGATAGATTTTCTTGAATTCTTCAAAAAAAAAATTCAGTTTATATTTTAATGCACCAAATTAAACTTTATCCATATAAATTAATGTCCATCTTTTAGATTTTACACATCTATGTGAAGGCGGTATTCCATTGCTACTCGAAAACGATCGTCCAAAATCATGTTCACCACATCCGGCATTCAATGCACTACAATGTCCGAATAATTTTTGGTGTCATCTTGGTTCAACGAATACGACCAACTATTGTTGCCCGAAAAACCGGAAAGGTATTTACTACATTATTACAAGAAAATATAAGGTGAAGAGAAAATTCGATTTGAACTCCACTTTTTATTTTACAGATAAGAGTTCTTACTTGTTAAACTCTTGCACCGTGTCAAACAAACCTTGTCAGTAGCAACTATTCAGATATGAATTTATAGCTTTTTATGAGTTTTATACGCGAAATTCTTACGACTTTCTATAAGAGATTTTAAAGGATTATATAACAAAGTTTATAAATTTATGGTTTTTCACTTTCGAAAATCATTTATGCAATTATCTGAGAATATCTTCAATTGATTAATTTCTCTAAGCGTGTGAATATTTCAGTGAAGAATCGATGCCATCTTCCACCAACGGTTGGCCTTGGAAGCGGTAAAATGCGACGTTATGCATACGACATAACTAATGGTCTCTGTAAAGAGTTATTCTATACTGGTTATGGTGGTAATGAAAATAACTTCTTGACAATGGCTGATTGCCAACGAGAATGTCTAAGTTAGTTTAATATCATATTGAATTTTTTTTCACACGTATGAAAAATAAAGAATACAAATATGTGAGAATTTATTCAAAAAAAAAAAAAAAAAAATTATGGATCTTGAAGAATGGCCAATAAATTGTTTAGAGCAAAAGAACACCATATATAAGGTGCTTTAACAGTGGAATGTTTTGCTCACCGCTGAATGTTTTATCAAATAATATCACTCTATTTAAATTCATAAAATTTCAAAATGCTTCTCAAAAAGTGTTCATTATTATCGAAAAGATTTTTTTTTACTATTTTTGAGAAATTCGTAATTTTTAAGCGGATTATTCGACTTTGAGAGGAAAGTTTTGAATAATTTTGTTGGATGATGCGCACTGAAAACGATTAAACATTGGCTTTCCTTTCATATGTTTGAAAGAATATAACCTTATATTAGAGAAGTTTTTAAATTGGCCGTTGCATTATGATAGTTAGCTTCCAATTCAATTCAGTGATAAGCCGGTTTGAACTGACATAGTTCCACTTCGATTTCATTGGCTCTCAATTATTTTTGTACTTGAATTTCAACAAGTCTTGCGTCTAAAAACTATTGCTATCATAACAGATCTATTGGTATTTGCCATTCTCAGTGATAGATAACACGGATGCCGATCTTTTTTTTATAGAAAACGTTCGCTAGTGGTGCTGATATATGTCGCAGGTAATGCTAGAAGAGTTTCCGATGGATATTTTTCAAAAAATTGGGCGAGGTTAGAAGAGACGTGATTAGGGCAATCAGATCTTATACATTTGATGCTTCTCTAAACTTGTTGCAAAAAAAAGAATTCCTCATCCACTAAAGTAATATACAATTGTTTTAAAAAATGCTAATATTGTTGCTATTTTTTAAAAAATAGATTCGCCTCTATCAGCACTTTCACCAATCTCATATACGGAAATCAATTCTCCTAGTCAGTCGATAAAAGCTTCTTCAACTTATACATTTGGTAAGCTTAGTTGATATTTCTCTTATTCATTACTTATATTAACAGTTTGAAGTAGAAAGAGCATGCAGAGGATTTATGTTTGGTTTCATACTCCGTAGTTTCAATGCAGCTGCTATTTCCCCACATTTTTTAAATCAATATTATGCCTCCTCACCTGCGTCCCTCTCCCTTGTTTTAGAAGATTAGAGCAGCCGTATTTTCTCATCTCTTAACCCTTTCCCTGTCAATGTTCTAGACATACGCTACAAGTTTTTGTGGTTGCCATTACTGATTGAAGATGTTCTTTTCAAATAAGACGAAGGGGGATGGTGGCTCCTCTGGATATGATTTCCCTATTCTCTCACTAGTTTCATTATTTTCGATGACTTTATTGATTCAAATTATTTTTTTATTTTTTAATTATTTTTTTGATGCTTTATTATTCAATCACACTCATTGCCGCTTAATTTGATTTTTTTTATCACGGCTTTTCCTTCACTATAATTTATAATTTGCGATGTTTCTGCTGAAATTTACTTGAACGTTGAAATTTGAATCTTTCAACATTTAACTCTTTTGCCTAAAATTTCACCTGAAATTTTATTGAAATTAAAAGCAAAAAAAAAGCGGAAAAAAATCTACGATTTATGATTACTTCCAATTCTAAATTCTTTTAATTGTGTTTTTTTTGAATAAAATTTTCAGTCACACAATCCACTTCATCTACAACTATAGCATCCTCACCTGCGCCGAAAATCTCACTAAGCAAGAAGTTAACACAATTTGAAGATAAAAATCCTTGTGAATTGACTCCAGATAGAGGATCGCCGAAACAGGATGTTCCACCATCATTACGGTAATTTGAATATTCCAATTACATAGGTAATGCCCTGGGCAAATTTATAGAATTTGTTATCTCAATTAATATAAAGCGGTGTTTTCTCAAAGAACATTACTTTTTATAAATTGATTTATTTATTTTCCTATTTTATTTGCTGTTATCCTTAGAAATCACTAATATCTTCAAAAAAAAAAATTTTTTATCGAATAATACTTGAAGTTGGAGTTTTTATTGTTCTAATAGAATTTATTAAACTGAATGATCAGATCGACGAGAGGCAAAAATCCAAATTGTTTCAACTTCATTGACAGCCTTTCCCGCTCCATTTTTCTCTCCTCCCCTCCTTCCCCCTCTTCCTCAAATAACGTAAGTAATTCAGCCACTAAATCCAGTGAATAAAAATCGTTTAATGAATAACTTATATTTTTTTACTTCATTATTGAAAAAGAAGCAAGAAGAAATTGATTGAGGATGTACAAATCTGTTAAGATGGTATTATGATGTGGCAGCAACACGTTGCATGCAATTTCATTATCTTGGAAGCGATGGCAATGGAAATAACTTCGAAAGGGAACATATATGTATGGAAGTATGCGGCACAGGTCTGTCTCTTTCTTTATATTTGCTTAAATAATCCTTAATTGTCACATCAAGAAGTGTTAAATCCGCCTTTTTAAAGCTTTATTACATTGATTATTGCATTTAATAGTTATGGAGTTGTACTCGCTTGTAATCTATAACTTCAGCATAAATAACGTCGAATTGTAATGGAAGATCATATTCATTATGGAGGGATTTCTTTCGTTAGGAGTCGTAATATACTGCCATTTGGGGCTAAACAAATTCCCTACAAGGAAATGCTGCCTCTTTATAAATGACTGTATGAATGAAACATTGATAAGACATTGATAAATGAGAAATTTTTATGAATTTCCATAGAATTTTTTTCAAATTCTTATAAACATTTTACAAATTCCAAAAAATTGTTTCATTTCTTTCTATAGTGGATTTAATTTCTACAGTGGATAAATTCGGAATATATTATTAATTATTGAGGTTTTTCGAGGTGTTGCCTTAATTATTTCATATATTTATTGCCCATTACAATGAGGCGAACATTTGATTGAATATATGGTATCTATCGTTAATGCTTACTGTTTCCTATGCATCTTCCTTGTGCTAATCCTTTTAGCATTAAATGAAGATTGTTTTTCACTATACGTCATTCTATGAATTTTAATTTCTATTCCTCTAATCGATTCAGTCGTAAATACCTTTAAAAGTTTTCAGAAAGCCACAACATATCATCTTGTTTCTATCCCCTCAAACATGGTTTTGGTCTATTCGAGATCCCTCGTTATTTCTTTAATCACGTTAGCAAGTCATGTGAGCAGTTTATCTATGCTGGTCATGGTGGAAACGAAAATCGATTCATCACAGCCGAAGAGTGCAGGGATACATGTGTCTTACCTATTAAAGGTATCTCTCATCAACGCTGAGGAAAAAATTTTCTATTTCTAATCGTAACAGTAAGCTTGTTTAAGTAACATGTGAACGATCATCATTCTTTCTTGAACATTGATATGGACATAAAAAATCCTGTAAGGGTATTTCCAGGATTTTTTAATGTTGTCCAGGATTATTTTCAAGTCCAAAATAACATTTCCTGGACAACATCATTACGGCGTAGTACTGCTATATATCCGCAAGAGGGTGAAATATTTCCCTCCACCACCGTCCGATCATCTAAGACGACCTGGAAAACGTGTCTATCTCACAAACGAAAATGAAATGCTAATAGAATTTTTGTTGCAGTTATCTTTTAAAAAATGTTTAAATCTGTAAGAATTAGTGCATTGACCATTAACTGTTCCATACATTGTTTATCCACGTTAATGCCCTTGTGGGGAAACGAAATGTTTTCCTCTTATCTCTTTCTCTTTAACGGGGCAATTTCAATTACTGTCTACGATTCCTCACCGCAGTTGTTTTCAATTTTAATTTAACTACCTGGTACCACCGCTGTTTATTGTATACAATTTGTTTTTTTAAGGCATACCTGTTTTACTTGTATAATTTATAAGTAGGTGCACGATATTTACAAATTAAAAGCACCAGATGTTTGGTCGTGAAAACCTTGGAATCGCTATTCAGTTTTCATTTCGTTGCCTTTGAATACTTGAGACATATACCTGTCTTCTGAGAAGGCTCTTTATTTCCAGTTGCATCCACTTCGATGTTAACTAAATCAACGACGCCATTGCCGCAAACATCACTGCGAGTCGAACCATTCCGTTTGCTACCAGAATTTATCAGTAAAATCACCTCATCTGTGGAAGCCCAAAAAGGTACCACCGCTGCTTTTTCTTCATATATATATATATATATATATATATATATATATATATATATATATATATATATATATATATATATATATATATATATATATATATATATATATATATATATATATATATATATATAAATTTTTACTTTTGAAAAAAGTCAACATCCTATAGGCACCAACTAATGGGATAGGACTTGCGAAGGGCCGAGTTGGGAACATGGCGATGGCGAAAGAAAATAAGCTTGAAGGATATCGTCGAGAAAGACATAAACCATAATGCTCGGTGATATCTTTAAAATGAGGAAGAAGTCGTTCAGTGCGCTAACCAACACATTTCTCATGAGATGTGGAGTGAAAGTTGGCAATGGACGTTTAGGCTTCTGATGTTAGAGAGTGTAAAATGGTTGTTTAATGTTCTTAATGGAAAGGTTGGCCGATATCGGAAGCGATGAACGCCGTTTTGCTGCATTTCCTATAAATACTCTCTTTGAATTTTTAAAAACTGCCTCATGGTCTCTGAGCCATATGCCAAGTAGATGAATAAATATATTACTGTCATTTCCATATATTATGGAACAGTCGGGCTCCAATTTTAAACGTTATTCTTCCTGGAATTCGCTAACTGATGCTCATATGGAGTGTATAGAATTGAGTAGTGAATGAAATGCAAATATGAGGTATATGACGTCATCGTGTTTTTTTTTATTTGGAAGCATTTCTATTAAGTTGGATAAAATTTATAGTTTAGGCTGTAGAGGGCATCCAACTTATTGACTTGTAAATGCTGAGTAATGCATTTCTTATCAATTCCCACTCACATCTCTCATATATGCTTCTTATGCATCATTATCATTTAAAGTAGAATTTATTATCCTCGCTGAAGTTTCTCATATTCAATTCGAAATAAAATTGTTTACTATTGAATTATGTTAATTTTTCGTCTATAATAAGGTCCAATCGCTATTTAATCAAATCAATGAAAATTATCAACTTCCTGATGTACGGTAACCTCATATTTTAATCAAACATCTCTCAGGTATTACATTAAATGTGTACTGAAAGAAAATCATTTCGCAAAAAAATGTAGGCGAAATATTCTGAAAATAAACGCAGCAACTATTTGAGATTGATTAGGTTGATCCTCAGAACTAGAATCGTATTGCATTGTTTCTTGAGTCTTAATTATGACCATACCTTTCCTGATCGAAACTATAGGATCAAAAAATATTTAAAGTTGAAGTTGAAATCATTTTTAGAAAGCCTCTAACACGTATTCAAGTTTATTTACTTGTTTCAAGTTTCAATCTTGTTCCAATGATTAGAATTTCATTCACTTTGAAATTCTTCAGCTATTCTTGCAATAAAAATTTTGCATATGAAATATCCATTATATTACTTATGTCATTAACAGTGAGGTAAGTCTTCGAGATGTGTAAAAATATTCGTTGGCAATTTTTATTGCAGAACGTTGGCGTATTCTTGCTCAGCAACAGAATTTAATGCCTATCGTTGGTGTATTGACGCACACTATGACACCGATAGCAACGACAACAAAACCATCGACAGCATTCAATAACTTGTCAGTAGATACCAGTACACCTCCTTCGAGTGCATTATCACCTATCACCCCGAAAGCAGTTACTTCATCAGAGCATCCCACGCTTATCAATGGATTTGGTGGTGAGATTTCATTTACTGGATTCAATTCGATGTGCTCTGCTAGTAACAACATTTCACTGATTAAAGTGGAGTTGTGGAGGTGGTGGATGATCAATGGGTTTTCCTAAATATTGAATAAATATAGAAACTAATTTTACTTAAGAGTTCTGTGAATAGATGAATGGTCAGATAGAAATATCTGTAGCATAGTTATTAGTTTATATAGATTTGATCATAATACAATATAAAGGGGAACTGAATTGTTTTTCGTATGTCCTTGAAATTAATTGTGATATAGTGATGTAGGATGCAGCAGTAGTTTTGGTTTATATTCCACGATATACCATCGACTCGTCTTGGATTATAAACCAAAATTAGTGTCTCATCCTATAATCCACGAATCCATGACATATCATAGCATACGAAATTTCGATTCAACGACGTCAGTTTTTTTTTTGTTGTTGTTTTCTTTTTCTTATAACGAACACAAATATTTCTTCCAAAATATATTGTTCTAAAACACAAACTGCTACAGCTTTATATGAATAATTCACCTTTTCTCCTCTCTCATTCCTTCACATTTCTAGAACCTCAACCCTCACCCCCCCCCCCTCCCTCCTACTGTCGCCACTATATAGGAATCACTTGCAGGTGTAGAAATTTGAAGCGAAATCTACATAGTCGGAAGACCTCAGGCAAAGATTTTTAGATTTTCTTATTAATAGATTTCCTTAGAAAATTTTCTAAATTCCGTCATATTTTTTTTGTAATTTACCATTTAGTGAGTTTTTCTCAATGAATCTTTCCTTCTTTTCCTCTTTTTTTTCACCTGAAATGTTGTAATAATCAATATTTTTAAATGATTGAATACTATTACATATATGAGCGTATTTAAACAATCATGAATCTTTTCATTAAGTTGGTTTATTTTTTGAAATTGCAGAGCTTTTCCCACTTGTCACAACACCATCCATTATTGTGCGTCGACCACAACAAAAACAAGAGCAAGAAACAATCCTTAGCATTGCACAAAATGCAAGCAAACCTTTTGCAAAGATGTTCGCAAAATTTGCTACACCAAACGGTATGTTCCATTCCTCATTATTGCTATAGAAAAAGATAAAACGAACATACGAACGCATCTTCAGCTTGATATGCAATATTCGAATTCATCAATGTGCAGTATTAAATAAGCTGAAATATTTCGATTTTTCTTTTTTTTTGCGATACTTCTTCCATTCCGGTTCTTGATCCGGTCGTCTGCGTCCTCCGTTTTTTTTCCTCCATTGTGCAAAATTCTATTAGCTTAAGCCGTTGTAGATGTAACTGTGGCAATGTTATGCGTCTAAACATTGCAAGAATTACCTGAACGCTTTCAAACGGCAGTTGGTGCGCTATTGGGCTTACAGTTGGGTTACCGCAGCTAACAGGTGTTGACTCAACGAAACCTTTAGAACGGTCTTTTCTCGGCGAGAGCTTTAGAACAATCTGTGCTTAGCGAAGGCTTTGTAGGAGTTTTTATTAAGCGAGTTGCCTTTTCAAAATCACCGTCCATATAATCGAAATCTTACCGTAGTATGCATATAATAAAATGCGTCATTTAATTGATTTGTATTTTGTATGGCTTAAGAAGTGCTTGTTGACAGCCGTCTGTCTGAATAATTGTAGATGCTAAGTATGATTTTTCTACATTAAATTATGCATAAATTCAAATAGTGATGCATACATATGTAAATATTTGTGAAACAGTGGCGTATTTATGACCTTTTATTGAAACAAATTTGCATATGGCAACAGTTTTTTTTTATTATGGAAAACGTTATTTTGAGATACTATCTTGATCAGCATTAGGTAGTCTGTGAAAAAAAAACGACGTGGATTCATTCAAAGGATCGATTTCAAAGTTATATGTTACACCTGCCTTGAGCTGCAAAAAAAAACTTTGTCTTGATGTATCTTAATGAAAGGTTATCGAATTTTGTAACTCAATTTATCCATTGAGTTCATCCGCGTGCTTTCAAGGAGGCAATATTTTCCGGTAGAGAGGACTGTAATCAACTGAATGCCTTAAAATTAGGGAGGGGGGAGAGGATACCGAACCAAATATGCGTGTATATGCATAGAGGTATGTTATAGCCACCTTTTATGGATGCAATTACTATCTGAGGGTTGCAACCTTCATTTTAGAGTATAGAATGAGCAAAATGAACCATGCTAAAAAGTGAAGAGCATTTTTGCGCATTTTGAAATAAACTTACTTCAACGGAATGGAATTAAATAAAAATTTTGTCGAAATCATCCTTCAAAGTATCCGTGATAAGTAACCCTAGAATGGGGTTCTTAAAAAACAGGTGAACTAAAAGTTTGAAGGCGTACTGCTTTATTCTCCTCGTTATTATCCATCTCTCTCTTGTCTCCCGCGCTCATTTTTTCTCCCCCTCTTTGCCTCCCTCCCCAGTTATGCAGTTGTATCAGTTTGCGTAAGGAAGTGATAGTGATCACTTGTCATTAATGTTTTATTTTATCGCTCCATCGCATATGTTTATTGAGGGGATACAAAAAAATGATTTCAGTTTCAATGCCAGTTGAGTCACAATTGCTCCGTCGATTTGAAGCGAGCCTTGGACAAATACCAGGCTTGAAATACCCTTCAATCAACACACTTAATAAACCTCTAGAAGAAATCGTATCACCATCAAATCTTGAGGTAATCACCACAACGTGATGTTTCGTTTTCATAGTTGGATAATTTAAATGCATCTGCGAATATTTTTGCATTTTATGCAGTTTGCAAATAGACAGTAAGTGCAATACGAATTTGCATAAGTGTAATTGCATTTTCATATAATTTACATGCTTTGAATTCAGTTATATTTTCTTCATCGTGACTAGATAACTTTATTAGTTCGTTCACCATTCAATTGTTTCAATGGCTTTTAATCAACCAGAGAATCCTACAATATATGCTTTTGTATTTTCCTCATTTAACCAACCAATTTCTCATTCTTCCAAGAAATAATAAATATGCAAAATAATGCCGATGCAACTTTTCTACTGAAATAAGTTCACTTTTTCCTCTCAATCAAGCCGGTGTAAAGCGAAAAATCTACAAATCTGGAATATATGCAATTTTTCTTCCAACTTTTAATTTCTTTAACTGCATTTAGAATGATGAATTAGCATATAGAGTGATGGAGGAAATCATCTAATAAAGTTTGTTCTATACATGGAATTCCGTGACTCAAGCTTCATCGGTATTTACATTGAAATCCTTGGAGAAGGGGCATTGGAACAGTGCCGAAAAATATACACAAATATGCATGTAGGTATGACGTCTGCATAAAGATGTTTGCAAAGCAAGCCATGTCATGTCTTGTTGTTGCATTTATATGCAAATAAACAAACGGCTCCTCAATTAGGACTTAGAGACCTCTGTTGATCGATTTTGAATCAGGTGAACTACCTGCTAGATGAATTGCAGACCTCGATGAGCTCAATACCTTCAATCGCCGCATTGGTTAACGTGGGCAATGGCGAGGATTCTTTTGTGATCTCTCCATGCATCGAGCCAAACCCAAGTGGTACTTATGTCCACAGCTGTGCTTCCAAACCATCTATGTGTCCGCAGGGAACTTTCTGTCAAATCGGAGCAGCATCACAACAAAGTGTTTGTTGCCCTATTATAAGTAAGTATTACCTATTGTTTCGATGAAACCGAGTCACAGTCTGACATAATTGCGATTCTCCTTCATAGTTAGCGCAACTATAGCTCATTTGTCACTTAAACCACTGGCAGATGAAATGCTGCTAGTATGCACATATCTGAAGACTTCAAATGGTTTAAGAACCTGGAAATGGATTTCTTTTCCTGTTTATGTGGGGCTTTGAGGAACTTCCTGTTTTAGCGTTGGATAATAATTATTTTACTGCTTACGGACATTCAGTATGAAATCTTGTGGCATCATTGAATGCCTATATCAGATGCATAATGAATTTAGAAAGAAATTGCGGAATGAAACGGCTAAATGAAGTGAAATGAGTTTAAATCGATCAGATAAAAATTCAATCGTTTGATGCATTTTGAAGTTCTTCTTTGACTAATTTATATTTCAACTGATCTTCATTGTTTCCTACTTGTTAATCGCATTGTTTGATCGTTTTATAAAGGTCATAAAAACATTTTTTTTAATGCAAACGCTCAAAATCTTGTAAGTAACTATGCAAGGATATTTTTCAACTGATCTGAATCCTATATTGTAAGTGAGGGGTTGAATCGTCAAATGAGATCTATGCGCACCTTAACAAAATCTTCCAAATACTTTATGAGCCTAAGTCATACACTAAAATGAGCATGCAAAAGTTCTCATAAAAATATCATAATAACATATTTTACGTTATCGAAATTCAGCAATTTTGATGTTTTATTATTATTCAAGAAGTTTTGATTTATTGTTATATAGGTGAGAATCAGTGCACACAACCGCATCAATCAGGCATCGGAAATACAACATTAGGCCGCTGGTATTACGATGCAAAAACGAATCTTTGCAAGACATTCGTTTTTAACGGTTTTAAGGTAAGAGGTTTGCATATTCTGTATTATAAAAGAGCCAATATGAACCTATAAAAATGATTTGAACTAACGTAGGTCTGAAATAGATCCTTGACGTTTATTAATTGAGCAGATGAAATCTTCAACCTGTAGAGCGTATTTTAATACATACTTCATATCGTGTAGAATTTCCTATTCAAAAGAATTTCGATTAATTTGATAGTGAAATAAGCATGAATTTTGTTGAGTGAATGCTTACTTAATATGCAAATATTTGGACAGCAGATGCACGCACCTGGAGGTAAAATAGTTTAGTTAACTGTTGCACAGATACTTTTTGAAATAAGCAAAGTATGTTTGTTAGCGCAAGCGTATCAGTGAAGCATGAAAAGCTTGGGGTTGTCATGGCTGGAAGAAAACTCCTTCTTTTTTTTCATTAGAAATCTTCGAAGGGAAAATCCTCGGACTCAGAGAGAAAATTCAAAGACGGGTTTCTTGCTTGAGAAAAGGATTGCTCTCCTGTTGATTTTGTGGAAATGTTAAGACTCATAAATATTTTATGCTTTTATCCTTGCCAAGACAACACTTCAACTTCTTCCTCAATTTTCTTTATTATTTCTGTTGTTAACGATGGCAAACGAGCAGAATTTCGCTAACGTTTCAGTGTGAACGACGAATTTATGTTGTGCATTGAGCACGGTCTCCGCTTGATTTTCATAATGGAATAATTTACACGGATTCAAATATGACATCGGAATATGTAGAAAAATAAGTTGACAACATTCCATATATACAGTGTAGAAACTGTTTCACGCCAATTTTATAACTTTATTTTTTCTTGAATATTTTCTTCAGCGAGCGTTTTTTTACAGTCATTTCCTGGTTCATTTCCTTGAAACTTGCTGGGAAAAAATTGAGAATAAATGAGTGAAATTTTATTTTAGGGTAATCAAAACAACTTTCTATCATTCTATCAATGTCAACAAGCGTGTGGTGCACGAAATCCATGTACACATGGTGAACCATTAATGCAAAATGATGTGAGACAACGGTAACTCAATTAAACTTTTTTTAGCTAAATGATAAATTTCTTTTGCATTTATATTTCATTGTTTTATAGAATCTTTATTGCATCTGAAATTTTAAATATATTATTTTTATATATTTTTAAATATATTTTAGTATAAAAGATTTTCTTTCAAATATTAGCTAATATTAAATTATTACGATTATTTTATGAATTTTCTATCTTCATATATTGAATACGTTTCGCATTGGGAATGTTTTACTATTGTTGGGAAATGTTGTGCTGATTTGCGCATTTTTACTGCATTGAAATATCTCTCGATTATTGATCCTTGTGAAAGATTTTTATCTTTGATTATGAGATGAGACTTTTCGCAGGAATTCATCTTCTAGTCGTTCCATCCTCTCATATTTTGGAATTTTTCAACTTACATCAGTTTATAAGCGCGCAATAAAATTGAGATTATTCATCACAAACTGAGACAGGTTAGATAAGCGCGATCAAATGGCTTTCCGAAGCGAAGTAAAAAGCTGAACGCATTTAGACACACAACCTTCTACAGCAGTCTCATATGCACTTATATGATTGAACATAGTCATTCGGTATCATATTATACTGAAACGTACCTAGTCAAAATCTCGGAATTTTAAGACCTATATTTGAGGTGTTCGCCAACGAGTTTATCTTCTTGTCCGGCAAATCATTATTGTCATATAAGCGACGGATGTTTGGATACGGCGGTGTGTTGCCCGATGAATACTCTTCCTGATTCGTTCACTATTGCAAATTCGTTTAGCATTCCCAATAATCAGCGTGAGTTCTTTTGTGAAATTCCAATGCAATCTAAACTCGGGTTTTACAAAAAAGTCGTTATTTTTAATGAAATTTTTGAATAAAATTTGCAAATTTTAGGACCGAAAAGGAGTTGAGAGAATTGACGTGAAACTCATCTAGAATGATAAGATTTTTTGAAGCAAAAATTTTGAAATATCACTGAACTCGGATTACGTACACAGAAATTCGGCAATTAATTTTTTGACTAGGCATTCATTTACACGAATAATCCTTTGCTGAAACGACTACTTACTTTTGAGTTTCTCCTCTGATCCCCGATAGGATAAAACTCCAGCTTATATTGCGAGTTTTTGCAACGGTTGTTCCGCTTTTCTGGTGTAAAACGCTTCTAAGTGAGGTTTTTCTCTCGGTCATTATTGCATACTTTTCTTTAGAACAACTAATTTTTTCCTGCAGATTTTTTCTCTCTCCCAACGAGATTTTGACTTTATTCTGCAAAAATTCCTGTATTCTCTTGAATGTACCATCGGGGATACTCTCTTTTCTCGAACTCTTGCAATTTTTCGGAATTTCGAGCATTTTCGAAGTTGTCTAATTTGCAAAGAAATAATGTCATAGTGGAATAGAAGTTTATTGGCAATATTTTATTTTCAGTTTCTCAGTGTAATATGAAAGCTGATATTGGTAATGGTATAACGATGATGCAACGTTGGGCATATAATTTTGAAAAGAAAATATGCGAACTATTCCTCTATTCGGGTAATGGTGGAAATGCAAACAATTTCATGTCACTTGCTGAATGCATGCAAGCATGCAATGGTAAGTGATCGAATTTGAATGATCTTATCATGCAAAATGCATATATGAATGTAAAATGATCTTTTAAGTTTCTTTGCCGATCCTCTTCTGCCTAGAGAAACATTAGGAATAGAACGTTTATCGGACACTGTTAAATGCAATATTCAACCTTATGCTGTAGAGTATTAGGAGTTAATACTAGATTAGTAAGACGTTCTCGATTGTGACTACCGCAGAATAGCGAATAAAGCTCGGAGATCATAAAGTTTTTCATCAATGAAAGAACCTTTATATAGGAGGGAATATTTATTGAGGCTATGGGTTATTTTCGTTCTCGCAATTTTGATACCGTTGAAAGTAAGTACGAATACTGGGATATTTTCTTTTTTTTTTCTCAATCGTTGAATGCAAATTAATATAGGGATTTAAGTTGTACAGTTTACATCGAATGCATTTTTACAATTTTACCAGTATTCCGATCGCTGAATGTACTCGCAAGTTTATAATCTTCGAATTCCCAAAAATTCACCGCTATTTCAAAAACGTTCTGAAATTCAAGCAAGAGGCTCGGCGTCGATGTAGTTGCACATCTCACAGTTACAGTATGATATGCAACAATATTTATACCACTATCTATAGCACGAGAAAGCCCATGTGGAAACGGTTTTCCGTTGATGGATGGACAAGGATTTGTGCGATGTGATTCGTTAGGAGCATCTGCTTGTCCTAGCAGTCATTATTGCCATATTGGAAACAACGAAGAAACAACCGTCTGCTGTCCACTCACTGGTTACTCTTACTGTCCCTTACTTTACTTTCTTTAATATTGCCATAGTGAACGCCAATAGGCGTTCGGGAATGCATCGATGATGTAACAATAAGCATTTCGTGCAGATTGAACATTTGTGTGGAGAGGATAGCTAGTAGATGGACAAGGGAGGGGAACGAACAGCTTTCTACTAAAACCATTTAGAGAGTTGAGAAAAATTCTTGAGAGGATTCAATCGTCGGGATTTTTCACTGAGAAGAGTTCGAAACTTTCGCTCAGATGCTTGTTTATCTTTCTTTTATGCAAGTCCAGTCCAGCATACTTTATTGATAGCTTAATTATTTCCTATTAAAAAATAAATATCTGGTCTATTGTGAGGAAATGTTTTTTGTAACACATTTCTTGCTATGGAGCCATATTTCGGTGACTCGAATGAAATTTTTCTTGCTTATGACTCATGTGTACGCAGTAATCGCATCGGATTTCACGGTCTTAGCAAAGTATGAATTCCTATTTGGAATTTAAATGAGACACAGACAGATATGTTGCTCGATCTAATTCACATCACAATGTTTTCTCGGTTTCCTCGTTGGAGGATGGATCGGTCTTTATCATCTTCCCACAGTCTCTTCCATTAATTTTATCTCATTTTTAATCCTTTAATGCATTTTATAATTCGTTGATGCATTAATTACCTCGAACGATTTCTCCTCGACATTTTCAAAATCTTCTCGCCAACTAACCATCATAAAAATTATAGGTTTGGATCGATGTGAATTGCCACTTTCTATTGGTTCTGGCTTGTCAGTCCTACATCGCTATTATTTCGACACTAGTTCATCGATTTGTAGAGCGTTCACATACACAGGTGTTGGTGGGAATGAAAACAACTTCCTCTCGCTTACGGAGTGTCGGCTGGCATGTCCTGGTGAGTGACCTTCTCTTTGTCCATTTTTTCTATCCACTAAGAGAATTTTCTAATGACAGTGTTCGTTTGCTAACTAAGCTGATCAGAACTTAACTTAATCAAATTTAGCACCTCTTAAAAAGCGATGAACAATTGTTGCATAGCCATTAGATCATTCAAAATTCAATTAAAATACTTCAAGACATTTCCTAAATATTTGAATAAACAGATTTGCATATCCGAATGCATACCTTTCATGGCCTCGATCATGTCCACATTGTGCATAACTTTCGTTTTCTTTACGATTCGATTAGCCAGAATATTAATACCTATTGGCATTAGGAACTAAAATTGCTAAATGGTATACGTGGTCACTAACTATCATACTTTACAACAAAGCTATAAAATAGAGACTGTTGCTGTTGGTGCAAAGCAGAACGCTGAAATATTTGGAAAAAAAAGCATTTGGTGTGAAAAAAACATTGTTGGGTATGGCGCTGAAGAGCTAACCCAAGATATCTACTTGTGATATAACATTGCAGTGATCACGTTTACTCGTATAGTCGATTCTCGTTCATTGTTCTTCATAAAATATCATTGATCGACTTATGTGCTCTTGTGGTGCCCTAGGCGATACCTGAGGCCTATATAAGTCGGGCTTCAGCGCGTCGGAGTCAGTCTTCTCCATTCTTGGGTCTTCATTGAGAGTGTCCATTCGACAGATCCCCAGTCGGCAGCCCTTCTTTGGTACCTGTCGCCTCTCGCTGCTCTTTTCGTTCTTGGAGCTGTGGTGCTCCCCAATAAACCCTTCGACTATCTCCGTGTCCTTTCGCTTTCAAATTGGCCTCCCTCTTCACTTCGCGCTACCAAGTTACAACAAACATACGCGCCAATCCCATTCTATTGTGCTCAAGATATATAGGAGAACATTTAATAGTGAGGATGTGCGATTAATTTATATGCTAATTTAGTGCTAATTTATGCTAATTAAACTAATATTTATTGACTTATCGAGCTCTTTTCAGAGTACGATAACCCTTGTCCATCAGGCAAACCATTTGTGAATAATATGGACGGAAGTGTTGCCTACTGTACGGCTATCAATCCATCTTGTCCTACCGATTATTGGTGCCATATTGGGGAAACACGACAGACTTCTGTTTGTTGTCCTGCATGTGAGGCTATTTCTTTATTCCATTCAATTTCAACTCTTATTTGCCAATGTTCTTCATATTCTAGTTCACAATATTTCTTTAATCGATTCTTTAATCTTTTCAAAAAAATACATCATGCTCAAAATCAATGCAACAAATCCGTTAATAGTTAAGCTCATATATTCTCTTCACCTGTATTTTTCAAATTTCTTACTTTTGAAAGAAACTAAACTATATTTTTCGTGGTACTTCATCGAATTTTTTGTGCTTTTTTTTGCATATTTATATCGTATTGTTGCGAGGATTTGAAAGGTTAAAGTGAATTATTTCCTCACATAGTGGTAGTGTGTTAAAGAGTGTGGATCTGCTCCCGACTTTCATTCCAGAGCCGATTTACATATTCCTCGTTGAAAGCAAGACAATGCTCACTCATAACAAGCCTCTTAAATACAAAATATCCACAATAGATCGCTTTAAAAACAGATTCAATAGGTAGCGTTTCCAGGATCGATCCATACATACAGTAACTATGTTAAATAAACCATATCAATTTCATATTTTCGTTCATTGAAATAAAACTGATAGAATATATTTTAAAGTGATATAAATTCGAGTACTTATAGAAGATTTGTTGACGAAAATTAATTTCTATTATTTCTAATTTGACTACATTTATATCTGGTTTAATTAAAATTAATAATATTTACATCATTTCCAATTGATGAAATAATTGATTTTTGGGCGAAAATAGATGCATTATTTCTTAAATAGTATCAATTGTATTGTAAATAGGCTAGCACTTAGATTTTTTTTTTGCAGATGAAATGAGAAACGAAGAGCGACGAACTTTTAGTAGTGTTGCACGACGTCCAGCAGCTGCACATCCTGGCTCAATGCTGACTGTATTATTCCCAGAACAGTCACGTCCTTCACATATTTGCTCGTTGCCCGTACAAGTGGGAAATGGTGCTGCACAATTGCCACGCTTTTTCTATAATGCAAATACGAGAACATGCCAACCGTTTATTTACAGCGGCAAAGGAGGAAACCAGGTATATCGATACATCTGTATACATAGCAAAACCGAAGTTATACGGCAGCACAATGTCATACGCAAATGATCACAGGCAGAAAAGCGGAACATGCACAATGCGCGAAAGAAATTGAGGCTATCATCTAAGAAATGCGTCCATCGTTGACAAGCTTGTAACGCCATAGTACTGTCACATTTTTTTAAAATGTGACATGCAAGGATAAATATCCAGATAAATTCTATGGTGCCGTCTACTTAACGATCCCTTTAGCGTCCTTATAGGTAATGGTTCCATTGCGGAATAGAAAACTCTTGATCCCTTGTGCATCATATGAAATTTTTTTTTCCTTTTTCTGCTTTTATTCACTCATTCTGATCTGTTGAAGGCCAGCCTTTGCTAATAACATGTTATGAAGCAATCCGCATTGCCACTAGAATCTTTGATTTTTTTTTGCAGTTATTATTTTTCATATTTTTCCTCCTTTAGAATAATTTTATCTCAAAAGTGGACTGTGAAGAAAAGTGTCCTATTCTGGATAATCCGTGCTCAAACGGTTTTCCGGCAACCGATTCTGATGGTGAACCTATATTCTGTTCAACTGCTACTCCGTATATTTGTGGAAATGGTTATTACTGTCATATTGGTGCAACTGCGGCAACCACACTTTGTTGTCCTGGAGGTTTGTTGTAATATTTCTTAGTCATACTTGTAGGACTTAAATAGTACAAGCTTGGTGGACATTGCATACGCATGAATAATTGTCAAAGATTCTAGATTTCTGCATTTATAGTTAATTTGAATTATACACTACTCCACTCTAAAAGAAAGAGATATAATGTCCTGATTTTCAGGATAATCGCATTACTCCGTGAGCCATAAACATGATCAGAAAGAGTGGCACTCTTTGGTATTAGTATAAAACTTGGGAGTTTTAGACTGTTTTGTGGGAAAAAATATCAAGGGTTCTGATTTCGGGGCTTACTGCAAAACTTCTCGCTGTTTTTTGCCGTAAATGATAGCACTGAGAGAGAAAAGATATTCTTACTTGATTCGAGTGGTGAACTGAAGTAAGGAAGTTGGCCTGATAGAGAAACTAATGATAGAGAAAAGATATTGAAGTAAAACCATTTGGCCTATACTTGAATATTATTGAGGATAAAATATTGCAGTTGCTGATCCATGTGAAATGCCAATGGCACGTGGTAATGGTAATTCGGTTTTGAATCGTTGGTACTTCAATAGCGAGTCAAGAGTTTGTGTTAGTTTCGTTTATAGTGGTCGCGGCGGCAATTCGAACAACTTTTTGAGTCGTCAAGATTGCTTGAAGGAATGCCCTGAATATAGGTAATATCACCGTTTATTTAAGGCTAACTTCTCAGTGTTGAGCTCTTCAATGTTTACCTAGAATAGACGTTTTCGATTTCAAATTTTATGCATGTTGAAAGGAAAAGTGATATATATGCATCGCGTATTTTTCTATGCATCATTTTTTTAAATGACAGTTACATTGGGCGAATTTTTACCAGGTAATATTACAGCTATTCATTAACAAATGACTATTTTCAACGGACGCAAAAGATATGAAAAAGTTTCAAAAGAAAAGTATAGGTCTACTGTAAATTTGTGCTCGAAATTTTTGCAATAACCTATGTCAAAGTAGCAGCGATCTTTAAAATAATAAACACTGCGTCAAGCAAGTACGACGCGTCTGGAGTAGTGTTCAATCTCCTAGTAATTCATATTTATAAGGCAACAAATAGAAAGTACTACGTTTCTTTCCTCCAAGGTAGCTAGAAAGGTGACGCTGAGATCAACAGGTTCAGTAAGTAAGTCGGGTTTTGGTAGTTAATCAAATTCTGATACTAAGTCAGGTTCAGGTAGTAAGTCAAGTTTAGACACTAATTCAAGCAGAGATAGATCAACCAAATATTGATATTTTGAACTCTATATGCAATCGATATGTGTCTACAATAAACCCGGCCATAATACTACATCCTATTTCATTTAATTTCTGAGGGACCTGCAACACAAATAAAACTCGTTGGCTTTTGTCTGAGATGTCTGAAGCAACGTTTTGTCTGAAATACCTTTTCATAGTCAAGTGCAGCCCCACACATCTTATTTGATCACGTTAAAAAATGTTCAGCGATGAATCTCAAAGTTATGATCCTAGAATCACTCTGATGAGATCCATCGATGACTACCTTAACTTAAAAGGCGGGATATTTTCAATGCATTTTTTATAGAATTTAATTGCCGTCGATAATTTTTTCATTTTTATTTTCCTCAATTTGTTTGTTTACTTTCCGTTTCTACATCTGCATTACCTCTTTCAGTGGGTGTAGCTCAGTTCATTTATTTCTGGCTAATTATCATTTTATTGGAAAACCACCATTTAACCTTGTCCTTATGGTGTTTGTTGACGATTATTTTGTTTCTTTCTACACTAGCTTTAAATTTGCAATGAGTCTATTCAACAACTTATGCAGCCTTGCTAGTTTTCTATCGTGCGATGTTGAAGCCTATCGGTCAAGTTTTTTGATTGCAGAAGTCCATGTCCAGAAGGACATCCGCATATTGGCCTAAGTGGACAAATAACACACTGTGGTGCATCAGGACCTTCAATATGTCCAACAACCTACTGGTGTCATGTTGGTGCTACGCTCGAAGAATCGGTAAATACTTCAACAGAATGACCATAAGCCTCAAATCTTTAATCTTTATTTATCATAACTTCTTCTAGCAAAGTCATTTTCTACTCGAAATAAATTTCATTTATCCCGTCAAGCTTTTTCTAGCAATATGACAACGTTATCTTGAAGTATAGAATATTGGCCATTGAGAGCCTCACTTATTTTATATAAAACGTTTCGCTGTATAGTTTCAATAGTTTCATAAAAGCTCTGCAACAAGTGCACTTATTTATTATAACATGATCGCCTCATTACCTATTTATTCTCCATAAAGGCACATTTATCCGATCATAATATTCCACATCTCAAATATTTTTGCATTTCTATTTCAAGCAGCAACTGTACACGTAAAATTAGCATAATTTATGCAGCATTACGCGAACTTTTATTGTGCTAGTGCAATACAGCGAGGTCTAATTTGTGGTCGTTTAGGTATGTTGTCCGGGTGCGGCAGATCCATGCGAGCAGAAACTTCAGTTAGGTACTGGTACAGCACAATTACATCGTTTTTATTACAATCAGCTGACACGGACGTGTCAACAGTTTCAGTACAGTGGTCTTGGCGGAAATGAAAACAATTTCCTTACTCTTAATGCGTGTGAATCGAGATGCCCAGGTTTGTACAACTTCATTACTTACAGCTGAAGTGTTTACGTTTTTTTATGAGGCAAATGAAATTGTTTATAAATAGATTAACTCTGAGTATAAAGAGTAAGATAGAGGTAGGGACTGAGATATAAATTAATGCAATTTTCACCGCTCATGACGGTAGAAATTATTCTTTGGAAATCATTGATTACAATCCCATCCGACAAAAACATCCGAACATTTAATATTTTCCCAGAATGAAAAGTTCTTCTCACAACTTATGCTCGTACGAAACTTCTATTTTTTACCCATGTGACCTATAATTCCAGCTTAGTGAGTCCAGCCGTCTTTTCGAAAATTCGGATATTTCACCAAAAACGCTTGATACTAGCTTTGCTCCTTATAGTCCAAATGCAGCTATCATTCAGACTTAATCGCTTCGTTACTAATTTCTTATCGCAAGGTTTTACGCTAAACTGCTTAACTGGAAAGCCAGAACGTTGAAAAAATTCTGAACATTATTATTCAAAGAAACTAGCATTTTCAATGGAATATTTGTGTAAAAATAAACGATAGTTAAGAGAATAAAATTGAAAAAATATTTGCTTTTGTATATATATATATATATATATATATATATATATATATATATATATATATATATATATATATATATATATATAGTTTATTTCAAGCGAAATTAGATATGTATTTGCGATATTAACTGTGCTATGCTGTTAAATCAGTTTCTAAGATTTTCTTTAGTGCTGCATTTCCACCAATTTGCAAACGCACATACAAATATTGTACCTAGAGTCGTGAGGAAAAATTTTCACTGGCCATAAATTGAAAGATCCGTATTGCTGGAGATAGTAAACGCATGCTTGTATCTCTTCAACATCTATAAAAAATTTCCATGAAAAAAAAGGATGTAAAAAAGTTAAAAGATCTTCGGAAATTAGCCGAATATTTCGTCCATGTTTTCTTGCTCTCTTCATTGTCCATTTAATTAAGACATTTTTGCCTCCATCATTCTGTCAGATTACAACTGTAAGTTGTTTTTTGTGCTATTTCCCCCGTGCAAAACTTGATCTTTTTTATTTACAGTGTTCCAAAATCCATGTGCATTCGGACAGCCTCAACTTGATGAGTCGCTTAATGTTGTTATGTGCAGTGCTGCTGATGACAGGTAAAATGAACTGTTGCTTTTATAGTATTTTACCTGTGGCATCACCACTCATTGAATATACATATCAGAAGTTACCCCTCGAATATGCAAATGGCATCAAAGTTTATTTTCAATTTATTTCGAAATAGATGTTAGAAATAACCTAAATAATAATTATTTGGCACAGCCGTGAAAGAATACTTTAGGCGCGTCGCCTAGTTCTATTGATTTGGAGGAAGCATAAGTGACATAATCGATGGTGATTTATAAAGGAATTTGCATAAAGCGAAAGAAAGTGATTAAGCGTTAAAGTTGATAAGGAATAAGCATAAAAGGCATTCCATCTTGCTTCTCCCTTCTTTTCCCAACAACTTATCAGTGGCAACGATAGGCTTCTATCTCCTGCAGTCCCCACCTCTTAATTCCAGTCCTCTTCGAGAGGGGAAGACAGCTACCAAGATGCTGAATCTCGCTTAAATCTCGAAATGTGCTCAAAAGTTATCCATACTAAAATCCATTGCCATTCGTCATTTTTTCATAACAGTTGCTAGAGGAGTAATGATGGGGATAGCGATAGGAGTACGAAGCAAGGAAGAACTATGATACCCATTCGATGAAATGAAGTAATCCCCTTCCTTCCTCAAATTGGCTGGAGGAAGAGCACGAAAGACGCACTAGGAAGTTCTCAATTTTGTGAAGTGCAAGATTTCAAAGAAATTTTATCCTTTCAGAATGGCTAATTTAGTATTAGCTAATGTTTTTTTTAAATCTTATAGCATATGTGCTGCTGATTATTTCTGTCATATCGGCGACGAAGAGCAGACAACAGTTTGTTGTCCGGGTAGAGCGGAGAATATGTGCATGGAGCCTCTAGTATCGGGTACCGGCGAAGCGGCGTTGAATCGTTTTGCGTATAATGCACTAACTAGACAATGCCTACCGTTCGTTTACTCGGGAATCGGTGGCAATCAGAACAATTTCCTTTCAAAAGCAAGTTGCGAAGCTAGCTGTCCAGGTAAGTGTACCATAATAAAGTGCAAACTTCTCGCTGTAATGTAGTTGATTCATTTACTAGCGTTCGTATCAATAAGAAATTTGTGTAGAGTGGGGGCCGGGAGGTGGAAGGAGGGGCAGGGGAGGGGGAGACGCATGACTCAATGGATAGGCTTCTTCTACGTGCAAGACTTTTGGTTCCTCTACCCTATGGCTTCTACTTGTGGAACGGGGAGATGAAATAGTAGCGTCGTGGGTTCCACGAATAATATTGAATTGTAAAAGTTTTTCTTCTAAGTATCCCGAAATACGAAGGCTGTCGAAAATTGTCCGATCTCGCAAATGTCAAAATGGGCATCAACCCAAAAAATTTCATTCGGATGCCCTTCAGATTTCAGGAGAACACAAAATTTGATGCTATCCAAACGCCAAAAAATTGTTTAGGGAATCGAATCTTTAAGGTCTTAGGCGCGAGATTATGAATGCTAACTTACTTGTGAATGCAGAATATTGATTTCATTTTCTCTTTCTACTTCACTGAAATGATTCACAAAATATATTTGGTGTTTTCCTGAAAGGTTATCCATTGGTATAGATTATATTCATCAGATTCGCAATTTTAGTTTCAATGAATCCGGAGAGAAAACTACCAAACAGACACACTCCTAGACAGACACAGACATGATATCGCCATAATGCGTTTCACAAATGCAAACTTCTAAGAGCCCATAAGAACAAGCGCAATAATGCAAATTTTTCTTAGTAATTTACTTTACTAGACCATGTAAATGTGTTAGTGGACAATGGTCAGTGGTCGAATTTGCTGAAAACGAATTGCTAACCTGAAGAGATGTCCATTATTTGAAGTGATAGTATAGGATTGCATTAATTATTTTCAGTTCTCGGTAATCCTTGCTCTCAAGGTGATCCTGCAACAGGTGCTAATGGGCAATACATTATGTGCTCTTCAACTTCTTCTAATGTTTGCCCAGCAGGCTATTGGTGTCATATTGGAGCGGATATCACTGCTTCATTGTGCTGTCCTGGAGGTTAGGTCCCAACCTTCCGTTATTATTTTCACCCATAAGAGCAATCTTTTGGAAGAATTTTAGAATTTTCGCATATGATCATTTACCTACAAGTTTTCCATGAAAATAGGTCAACTATTTTGATTGTAAAGTGTAGTTTACAGGCAGAATAATAATAGTTAATCCTTTCAACGTTAAAATTAAAAATTTGAATGGTTTTTCCACTTATAACTGTTTCCACATTTTCGAGGAATAAATTTCTTATGTGGACATGCTTTTAGAGCTTTTACCTGACGAGGAGGAACTGCTGAATTGAGCAGACTTGAAATTCTGCAAAATCGTCGATAAAATAGCATTACCATGCCACATTGCTTCTATAAATGAGTTGTGTCATACCTACCTACCAGAAAAGTTGCCTCTGTTACGAATACCTCGTTATCTTTTTTGTTTTCTTATTGCTGTTTTATTGTGGAGTGCCTATATACTATATTAAACACACGACCCACGTAAGAAAGAGCTCATCAGTCATGCAAATTTTTACTTTCATCTGCACATTCTCTTTAGCATATTCGCGCCACGCGTTGTTTGGCCGTTGGCT
This sequence comes from Ascaris suum, assembly GCA_013433145.1. NCBI lineage: Eukaryota > Metazoa > Nematoda > Chromadorea > Rhabditida > Ascarididae > Ascaris > Ascaris suum. The sequence continues at coordinate 1,986,781 of CM024182.1, read as the reverse complement.
ACAGCCGAGAAACACACACTGGATGAACTGCATGAGAGGCATGCGCAGGGTTTCTTTTGTTCTAGACGATCTGCCACCTGAAAACATCGTTCGTCCGCCCAAGATGTTGCAACTTCTTTCCACACTTCTATACGTTTGACCAGACGGCTGTCATTATCGCTTCTCCCCTGAAGCTACTTCTTAACAGTACTGTGATAGCGATGCTCTTTAATTTTAATCTCTCAAAGAATATGATTTGTTACAGCGGAGAATCCTTGCGCACTTCCTCTCGCTGTTGGGACGGGAATGGCACACGTTGGTAGGTGGTACTTTGATGTTAACTCACGTCGATGCAGTCGATTCACATACACTGGATTCGGAGGCAATCAGAACAACTTCCAGACTCTACAGGAATGCCGAACAAGATGCCCTGAATTTCAGTTCGTTTTAATAATTTTGGGACATTGCCAACGATATAGATAGCAATTTTTCAAAGACAAACAGCGGTCCTATTTCTTTCTCAAAGTCTATGACGGCTCAATGTCCAGAATGAGCAGCCGACAGACATGAAAACTCGTAGCATTTTAAAGTCGCCTGTATTTTGGAAAAATTAGTCGCTCGTTATACGAGTTTGATTCTGCTGGGAAGTTTGAGGTGTTATCAGTGCTTCGATTTATTTATTTATTTATTTATTATTAGAGAAATAATTATTTGTTTATTTTTTTGCTGTTCATATCGGAAAGCGCTATAGTAACTGCTTTCTTCGCGTTTGCACTTGAGCACCTGCAAATGAGGCATAAAGAGAAATAGGTTGCACTATAAAAGTTAGAAATGAAAGAAAGCTAGAAATGAAAAGTCGTTGAAATAAGAAAGCAACTTAAGAAATATTCAAACATCAAAAACCAGATCTTCATAAAATATAGAATTTGTTGAAATTTTTCTGCTTTCTATAGAGAAATAAACTCTCGAGAAACTTTTCCAGACGAGCTACCTCTTCAACTAATTTTGTATCGAGAAAGCATCTTCTCGGCATTCATCTTCCCGCAAAACGCAACAGTCTGTCAAAAAATAATAATTTTTATCGAAAGATATATTTGAGATCACTCAAAAATTTTCCAAAAGAACTGTAATATTTTAATCCCTAGGAAGAAAACGATCGCATCCATCTAATCATCACAACTCATCAGCAATGAAATTTTGCTATTGACTAATGGAAAAATCGATTCTTCTATGATCTTAATTCAGAAACGTTTCGTTCTAATGCCTCTACTCATAAATATTTCTCTCTCGTTCAGATTTCCAGAAATTCCGATCGCTTGTCTGTATGCAATCTTCTCGTATTTCAGGAATCCATGTTCCACTGGTGATCCAGCACAATCCCCTTCAGGTGGCATTCTTTTCTGCAGTTCCGATAGACCGACATGTCCAGCATCGTATTGGTGTCATATCGGTTCGACAGCCGATAGTAGCGTCTGCTGCCCGTCGTTTGGAGATCCTTGCTTAGTGGCTGTGATGCCAGGTACGGGATCCGCCAAACTGACAAGGTGATTGCTTCTTTCATTGTGCGATGATCGTTTTTTTTTTAATTTGAAATAATCTCTGATAATGTTGTGTTGAATATCTACGAAGCATAGAAATCTAGTTGAACTTATCAACTCTTTAGCTTAGTTTTAACACAATCTATATAACAATAAATGCATCATACATGAATTAAATGCTCCCCATATATAACAAAGAAAGACGAGAATTGGGAAATTTTCTATTGTATCAGTTTTGTAATGAAATGCTCAAGTTTATTTCTTATTCTCTCTCCGCCTTATTTTTTTTTCTCGCCAACATGCAATCATTTCAAACACCAATTGCGCTTCCCACTTTAAAATTCTACATGTAAAATGCCACGTTTTATGCTCATTTTTCTGTTAGTCATCCATTCTTTCTGATTTAACTTTTATGCAACTTTTTTTTGCTTCATATATTTAACTAGAATTTAAGCGTCATATGTTCAAGTATCTTCTAACCTTAAAAAATATGGTAATTACGTTATAGTTTATTTATTTGAGAATTAACCGCTGACTACAATTTAATCGGTGATTGCAATTCATCCGGCGATTGCAGTTTAGTCGGTGATTGCAATTTAAGCAGTGAACTGCAATTTAATCGGTAGTTGCAATTTCAATTGCAAACTCGTTAACAAATTAATTGCATTTCATATTTTTCTTTATTCATCTGGTTAACAGATATGGAACTATTGTGAAGATAATAGCTTCAACTTTTAGCATTTCATATTTTTAATCATTCTGCACCAGTGATTTTATATCGTCTAGGTGTTCATCAAGGTATTGTGTATTCCTTGTATTGGAAACGTTGAAACGTTGATATTCTTGAGAGGAAGAGCAAAATCTCATCAATTTTGCAAATAAGAGGTGCCAGTTGTGGGCACATCAATGCCAACTTGCAAAAATGTGATTATTGATGGCAAAAAATTGCAGTATTATTTCCAGATGGCATTTCAATCAAAATACACGTCAATGTCTTCAATTCGTCTACACTGGAATGGGTGGCAATGAGAACAATTTCGAGAGTGAATTAGCTTGTTCAATGAAATGTCCAGGTTTGAATATTGCAATTCATTATTGCGCAATGAAATTCATTACATTTCATTGCAATCCAATAAATAATGCAATGGTTGCAGATGCGCTTTTTGAACTTACTGTCATTTTATATTCGTTCAAATAAATAAATAAATAAATTCGCGTTTTAAAATAATTTTAACCACTTTCAACGCTTCTGATACTTCGTTTTGCACAAAGATAGAGGAATATATTTTTCATTTATGTGAGTGAGCGTTAGATTAATGCATGATTATCCTAGAGAAAAATAATATAAAATATGAATTGAGTGATTTAGAAATGATTTTACGATTTTTCGTTTATGAAACCTGGCAATGTCCACCGTAAAAAAAAACGTAAATTTGAAGAGGGATAGCATTACACATAGATATGCACATTTCTTGTTTTTATATCTCTCTCGTCCTATATCTCGATAAGATTCAATTAATGGTGGCATTTTTGATTGTAGTTTTTTAGTTCCATAAATGGTACGGAGAAAAGGTGTGGTCTGTAGTTGTTTTTCAGCTGGAGTTGACCTATATCCCATTCCTTTTGTCCATATCTCCCATTCCTTCCTCCTCTCCCTTCCCCCCCCCTCCCTCCGCTCTCCATCCTTTAGAATATAGCCTGATGAAAATTTTGAATTATTAGCACTGTCTCTTTTACCTGTTTTAAAAAAATGTTATTCATCCATCGCCATAGAGGTCTTTAATGACCTTAATGAACCACTTTATTTCAGTATTCCATAGTCCATGTCCGGGTACAATGGCATCCAATCTTCTGTCGATTACGAAATGCAGTGCCCAAAACCCCTACTCATGTCCATCAGGACATTGGTGTCATATCGGTGGGACACCGGAGACCACTGTTTGCTGCCCTGGAGGTGAGTTGGTGCATGTTAATTGTCACTCGAAAGATAAGAAGTGGGATCTAGCCAGACATGTCGTTGGTGTGAGGGAGAGGAGGGAAGAGGTTAGACAAGAGGAGAGGGAGAGCGGCAGAGGGAAGTGTTCATGGCGTAGAGCCGCTTATCTGTTACTGTAAATCAAGTTTCCTTGACAAAAAGGTGACCATTTACTGCCATAATGGAGGAAATTTCTTCAAAAAATCTTTTCAGCAAGATGCATTTCCTTTTATATCGGATCATTTTAGAATAAAATAAATTAATTTTCCAACCTGAAAAATCTCAGCAGTATAATTTTAATGTTGTTGGTAAATTTATGTATTAATAAATGATAACTAATCAACTATTAGATTTATTCAGCTGATACAGCTCGATACCCTCGTGTATTTTCTTGCATATCCACTACTTTCCTTTTGTAACGCAAAAAAAGTTATACCAGTAAAATCTCGTGTTCAATAGAAATTTGCATATGCAAATTTTTTAAATGCAATTAACCATATATCACCAAGAGCGAATTTTCACTTGAGCATTTATACTTCGGGCCGATTTCTTAGGCAGATGAATTATCAAGCTTTTTTTGCTTGTTTTTCGATGGCAATATTGATGTTTACCATTTGCTTTCATTTTTTTTTCTTGTTTCTGACATTCTTCACGAAAAGTTTTTGGAGGTTTTACTATTAATAAGAGGAGTATCTTATGATCATGCGAAATAACTTCGTGCACGACCGGAAGTCAAACAGAAATTGAAAACGTTCGTTTCAGCTGTTTGAATTTAAGGGATGTAGACTAATGTATATATACTTCCTATAAGAGTTGTATTTCCTAGGAAAGATCATATTCGTGGTGTGCGTTCGAAAGAGCTTTTGTTGCCTATAGGATATTCTGATCACCATATTATATACTGATCACGGTAATCATATGTCTGTAGTCTAAGTAAAGGTTTTTCCTTTTTGGAACTTAAACTCTTAAATAATTGTATTCCATTGAATCGAAAAATACAGTGCATGTGCTGAAGTAAAGTTGAAATGACAAAGTTCAGATGGATCTGTAAATTCGAACAGCATTAGGTGAACGTATTAAATTTCAAACAAAAGTGACCAGTGACCACTCCACTTAAGTGAGACCAGTTGACCATCTGAGTGACCGTTTGAGTTTGAGTTAGGTTTCTGTATGAGAATTCACTGTATGTGCTTAATTGATACCCACTTATCATTGCAGCTAGTGATCCATGTCAATTGCCAGTATCACAAGGAGTAGTGAGTGGTATGGGTCCATTCACGAGATGGTTCTATGATCGTACCTCAGGAATTTGTAAACCATTCCAATATACTGGTATCGGAGGAAACGAGAACAACTTCCTAACAAAAGAAGATTGCTCCGCGAAATGTCCTGGTGAGAGAAATATCTTTGTTAACTGCACCAATATTGCGATCAACGAACAACGTGTTTTGAAAGTTAACAAATATAAGCTTGATGAAATTATGAAGAAAAGGAAGCGGAAAAGTAGATGTAATTCACTATCTCTCAGTAATACGTAACTATTCTTGAAGACATTTAAAGCGCAACAAATCGAAGTTTAATGGTAATGTGCCATGCGCATATATGTGGAAACCCGTAATATTGGTTATGTCACGAACTTAAAGCAACGCTGGTTCCCATTGGAAATTCAGGCTCGACAATATTTTTGTGAAGCAAATTTATTATGCTGTGGATTATTATTCAAGGGCTTTTCAAATATAGGTAATTTCAAGCATTCCTGCAGGAGCATCGTTTTATATTGTTATGGACAAATTTCTCTATATTGTGTGAGCAGACACTTATTAGATATTGTTTATTGTTGTTTTTTTTCCTCGACTAACATAACATAAAATTTACGTAGGATAGAAGTTTTCAGGTCTTTTTATAATTTTGCCTTTTTTTGAAATAAAAAAGTGTTGTGTTCAGAATTTTTTAATCCGTGCTATACGGGTGATCCGCTTCGTGATTTGGAAACTGCATCGATGAGATATTGTGATCCGAATTCACCGTTCAGCTGCCCTAATAATTACTATTGTCATGTTGGCGAAAATTCACAAACGACGGTATGCTGTCCAGGATCGGCAGTAAGTTACCTCCATGTGACGTTATTGCTGTTATTGGCAATTTGAGACTTCATTGTATTTAGAGCTTTCACAGCAGATTTGCATAAATGTTTATCCTTCGCTATAAAAGAATTTTTTTCGCTGCAGAAATGCTCCTTCTGCAGTTGACGAATGAATGATAAAGTATTTGTTGAGCCGACTCGCTATTTTCTTCTCGCACCTGTAATGCGCCATACCTGTAATCACAGCGTCTCAATAATTAACTTGGCGCTTTTATCGAATTGAAACGTCTTTCAAAGTTTATAAAAAATCCAGTGGTTTCTTCGATTATAATTAATGCGGAATTTTGAAATATTTCTTAAGCGAAATATTCATTTCATCTTTTAAAGTTTTTTTTTTGAAATCATTATTGCCTATATCATATGCGCTGAGAAAGCAGAAGCCTATATACCAAATATTTGTTTCAATAGTCGTTGTCTAGGCGCATTTTTATTATGAATTTCTAGAAAGTTTATTAAGCGAAAAAAAAGTTGTTTTAAATTGCTCCTAGAGTTCTTTTCTTCATTTTTTTTCAACAATTTTCCCGCTCTTTACATTTGCAAATTTATCGACGATTGAATTTACAGCTGTTGTATGCGGCAAAAATTCACCAGCTAGAAAAAAATTAAAAACTCCCTAGTGGATTTTTACAGAGATGAGAAAAAGAAAAGAATAACTGCCGATATTCCTATTACTCGTTTAATTCAACTATATTCAATTTATTCGTTCACATAATATTTCTGAGCGCGTTTATACGAGCGATTTATTGATCAGTTTAATGTTTGAGAGCGTTTTATCGCTATAACAGGAATCTCCGTTTCACCTGAATGAATCCTTTCAACTCTTTAATATAAATAAATTACCTGAACCTTTAATGAATTCATTAAATTTATTAAAATTAAGTTGAGAATGAGATTGTTTGGAACTCAACATGATGAAATAATTTGATGCTTCTCTTAAGGATCCTTGCAACTCTCCTCTAGCGATCGGTTCGGGCTCATCGGCTCTACCTAGATGGTACTTCAATTCCAGAAGGCGCAAGTGTCAGCAATTTACCTATACGGGTGTTGGGGGCAATAGCAACAATTTTCTTTCGTTGCAACAATGCTCGCAAACATGTCCAGGTATGTGTTCGTTTACCGATCTGGAAAAAAATACGTTCACAAGGTGCTCTTTCTGAAGTAGCTGCTCCGAAGATGGATTTTCCTTCCATTCCTTCTGATACTCAGTGTTGGCATTATATCTTGAAACTACTGGAAGTCAGTTTCCCATTTTCACAGTTTTTTGAAACCCTCATCTGCCTTGCCGGGTTGGTGGAATTTTCCACATTTGAAACTTCAGATTAATGTCATTTAGAACAGTTTATTATAAAGCTTGGATTTCCCGGTTCCGGGTTTTTCTGAACTCAGTATTTTTCGGCAATTTCAGTGCACGCTACATCTCAATTGCTAAAAAATTTTGATTATTAGTCACTTAAACTCAATTGCTAATATACTTATGATCGTTGTTTCAAAAATCCCTTTTTTCTGTTTGTTTTTTCTTCAACGCGCTATTCGAAGCAGTAATACCTATGAGTCATGACACTGTGACATTGCATCATATTGTAAATTTACTTTTTTTTAAAATGCCACTATTGTTTCCATGACTTACCTAATGTCTAACAATTCCTTCCGGGCATTGTACCCACCAATCCCTTCCATCCTTTTCTCTGTGCTTACTAGTCCTTTTTTCCTGCTTCTTCGGGCATTCAATAATATTTTTATTATCTTACAGCAAATCCGTTACATTCTTTTTTCCAGTCTTATGCGCCCTTCCAATGTTGCCTTTTCTTTTTTCTGATATTTGAAGCTCCCGCACCTCCAAGTTCAATAATCTGTTCTTATTGACAAATACTTGATTTTGAGATGGAGATTTAAATCGGAATTTACAAAAATACTAATGGGACATGACTTAGTTTTTTATCCTTGGTGGACTTTATCTTAGGCTTGAGACTAAATATTATATAAATAGCTTTGAAATAAAAAAAGGAAACGACGACTCGTCTATTTCATAGAAAGATATTCGACAATTCAGAAGAGGTATTTACTCAATCCATCTCCTCTACCTTTCTCCTCTCTTCCCTTTCTTTCACCTTTCATTCCTTTTTTCTTGCTCATCTCATTTTTCACAACAAGGAACTCTAAAGCAATATAATTATTGTAGAATTCACAAACCCTTGTGCAAACGGCTCACCACTGACGAATATTGGAGGCTCGTTAGCATATTGTTCAGCAATGAATCCCAACGTATGTCCATCGGGATATTTCTGCCATGTGGGCAATACGCAGGAAAATACTGTCTGTTGTCCGGGATGTGAGTCGACACTATTTTGTATTACTCGCAAATTACTAGTATCTTCTAAATCAAAATTTAAGCCCCTGGGCTGTATCGTTCCAGGTTACTGCCAACACAGTGATAAGTTATCGCACTAGCCAACTATAAAGCAAGTTAAATTTCTTGTCTTCTGAATTTCTGATTGAGAGTAAAGTCATGCGAGTTTCTAGGCTTTCGAAGTTTAAAGGCGTGGGCTTCAGAAGCCACATTGAAACCAGCTGAATGAGCCAACGAATGCAATCTGTAATTCATTTCATACCTGTGCACTTGATATAATCTCGTAACTTCAACTTGGAAAGGAGATCGTACTAATATTGCTGTACTATCGTTTTGTTGTTTCGATGTAAAAGGTGGTGGAGAAATTATTGAAAACTCTTTGCAAATCATCAGATTGGCACGAAGATTGTTTAACTTCAAAAAATATGGACTGCCTTGAATTTCAATTTATTTAAAAAACATAAAATAATTCAAACATTGCAATTAATTTTCAGCAGCAGCTAATCCATGTCAGTTAGCACTCGATAATGGTAGAGGTACTGCTTCATTAATTCGTTATTATTTCAATCAAATCACTCATAAATGTGAGCAATTTTTCTATTCGGGTGAAGGTGGCAATGCGAACAATTTCCTCACCGCAGATGCGTGCCGTCAAAAATGTCCCGGTAAGTTCTCGTTAATGCTTCATTTCAGTTTCGATCATTTCGCCTGTAAATAGCGATCGCCTACTAGCATTTTGAGGTTTTCTAAACTCTTCTGCAAAGTGGTATAACTCATTATGATAACGTTGTGTCTGTGCAATTGTATTTGTATGCTGTCGGTCTGTCCAATTGTTTCATTTGAGTAGCCACCAAACTTAGAGTTATTGCAACTCGTTGGCATCGTTGATCTTATTCACGTTCTTCTATTAACATCAACAGGCTCGTTTGAACATACGGAAAAACGCGTCACTAGAGCAGGCACGACATGCGTCTGGATGTCCGGCTCACCTGACTGGTCAATCTCACAACTTAAAAATAAATATAAACTTTGTAAGAAGAAAGTTGAATAAGACCATCTTTTGAATGATTCTATAATCGGTTCGGATCATTCGAAATAGATTGCTTGTTCTTTCAAATGTGCATTATAGTGACATCGTGTTCGCTCATTTTTATTATATATGTCTGTCTTCCTTTTTGTCTGATAGTTTCAACTGGGAAACAATTGAAGCTTGAATTATGAAATTTGATATATATATATATAACGTTAACAATAGAACGATCTATTCATATAATCGATGTTGCTGCATAATTTCTAGGAAGACTCGTAGAAATTGAAAGATACAAGAATTGGATCAGAATTTCATTTTAGGTCAATAAGTCTGAGAAAAACCAATTTTTTGCCAACGAATTGAGGTGATGATCGGATCAACTTTGACATGAAATCATTGCTTTCTATATTCTAAATCTTTGTTGCTAATCAAGGAAACTGGTTTATCAAATGAGCGCAATTCAAAGGAACAAATTATACTCAATATCTTAGCGCTCTTTCTATTTCTTTTCAATTATCACAGAATTGATTCGGTCTTTATCGCATTTCAATAAAAGGTTACAATGTAGAAAAATTTAATTCAGCAATTTGTTTCTTAATAGATTGAATCAGTTTTGAAATCAACAAGAAAATTTATATCTGGCGAAAAAATGTGGCAGCTTACTCACTTTTTTTTGTTATTTTGAACTTTACTTTGGAGTTTCTAAATTCAAACTTCTTTTTCAATGGCGCAAGTTTTTGAAGACTTATGCTAAAAACTAGATACTTGTATGAACGAATTAGTAAATCACTTATATCAAATACAATAAATTTGATGTTTTTTAAAGGGTTGAAGATATGATAAGGTTTTCAGAATATAGTAATCCTTGTCAAATGGGTGAGCCATTCCGTCCAATTGGTGGTGGAGTGTATTACTGCTCTACGGCAACACCATGCCCACCTGGTCATTTCTGTCATGTTGGAGCGGATATTGCTACAACTGTATGTTGTCCATCTGCAGGTACATATATGATTGGCTTATTATTTTGAGGAACCACCGAAACTTTTGGTTCTAAAATTTTCGCCTGAAAATGGAGAGGAAGGATTGGCTAAGAAGTGATCTGCAAATGAACATTTCACCTGCAATATCAAGCAAAAAAATTTCAGCTGGATCTTCAACGTGTATGTTACCTGTAACAGTTGGAACCGGACATTCACAACTCAATCGTTTCTATTACAATGCCGCGTTACAATTATGTGTTCCATTCATCTATTCGGGTCTTGGTGGAAATCAGAATAATTTTGTCACACTCGATGAATGTACACGACAATGTTTTCCAATGGCAATGCAGGATGCCACTCCTTGTAAGCAAAAATTTTAAATATTATTGCATAGAATTCAGCTGATTGCTTATAATGAAGATCACTATATTAGATTTGGAGTAATAATTTATAAACACGTGACTATTTATACGAATATTGTCCACTTCTTACTCATAGGTTATTTATTTTTCTTATAATCTCAACTATAACCATCCCGGTTGTAAATTTCCCATGGATTTTGATGAGCTTTCTTGAGAAAGAATGAAATAGATGAATAATTTTGTTATCAAAAATATTCAGCGCGTTTAATGGGAAAACAATTATTTTTCCCTCAAATCGACGAATATCCAAGTTTTATGAGGTATACTAATAGACGTTTAGAAAGTGATAATTTGAAGTTTTATATGGGTTTAATGAAGGTGGATTTCGTGACTGGATGCTATATGTTTCTTCACCGTTTTTTAAATGAGTTCTTCTAATGTGAATCTGCTATGCGCATTACTATACTCGTCAAGTTGTATATTTGGAAAAATGAACTAGGATACATATAATGTAGAGAAATCTTTAAAAAATTCCACTTCCTCAATAAAAAATTTGCAATAATCAAAGACGAGCAATTCATTCGGTTTATTTGAATATTTTATATTATGGGAATTTTTTTTTATTATGGGAATTATGGGGGATATAAGATTATGGGAAATTTTTTCCTAAGAATTTTATTTAATAAGTTTTTAATTAGCGGTTACTTCCGATAAGAGTTCAATTCTTATTGTCGGACATCTATCATAGTTAGTGATAATTTACTTTCTCTACTGATAACTTATTTTATTAATATGGTAAAAATATAATGAGCTTATTTTCAGCGTTGGATTATTATACGTGTGAAGGTTCGAGTTGTTCGCCGAATAAAGAATCCACCCATAAGGTAAAAATTTTACCAACAAAAAAGAAAACTGATAGATGAAGGTTGTTTAGTAAAGTTTATATAGTAACTTAATATATCTACCGTAATTTAATACATCTTTGATATATTTTTGCTTCAAATTTTCGAAGAATGTTTTGAGATATAATAAAATTTATTAAAAATATTTACGATAGACGAGAAATGAAAGTTCTATTTTCTCAACACTAATATGTTTTAGTAGTATATTGTTGGATACTTTTTTACACTTTTATTATTTGGAAAATTTTCGATTTATATGTAAATTTTATTGCCTAAAGAAATAGTTTCCAATAGTATAGTTTTGGATTTTGGTAAAATAAACGGCGGAAAAGAATTTATTTTATATAATCGGATAATTCATTAATTTATGCGCAGATACAGCCTATTTCACACCACTGCAATAAGTCAGAAATACTATTTGAAGGTGATAGCATCATAAATTTCCTGAGGTTTCCTTGAAAAGCATGAAATAAGTAGATATTTGTCTCTTCTATAGGCTCATTCACCGATGAAAACGCGCATGTGTCCACAAGGAGAACCTATGAGAGCAGCAGATGGCGCGCCAATAAGCTGTTTAATCAAGGACCTCAATGCTTGTCGAGATAGTTACTACATCTGTAGTGCAGTGGCCAATGGAGATGCATTCTGTTGTCCCGATCCAAGTAAGCCTATATAATTGCATTGCATTTTATATTTTATTTCAAATACTTACTGAATTTTCGGCAAGTATAGATATATTATGCAGTTTGCAAGAAATGTTATAAAAACGATGCCGATATCTGAACTGCAATATTACAGCGTCCTATAAAGTGTCATAGCGTTGAGCGATAAGAATTAGGGAGCTGCGCTCATTGCTGGATAGCTAGATGGACTTCAGTACCATTACGAAACTCTCCATTTAATTCTGTTTTTAATGATACCATCATAGTGGGCTATAAACGTTTTGCAAAATTTCTGTTAATAACTCTGATCTGTTTACTTAGCGACGCTGTTATTTATTTATTGCTGAAAATGCTCATTGAAACTGTGAAACAACATCCGCACAACAAACATAGCTTTTCTTTTGATAAAAACTACTCTTTTATAATTATTTTATTAGTCAAATTTATACCACATTGATTTAAAACTGCTTGTTGGGCACCCTAAACCTGACTACGTTTGCAAAAAACCGATATTGCAGAGCTCGTTATAGGCAGAATTACATCTTTAAAAAGTGACGAGTAGCTGAATGCTAAACCAATTGCCCACGAAACGAAAAGTGGCAGGCTCATTCGCATCCATGGGCAAAATTTTCATTGATCATCAGATGACATTTTAAATGCTCAATTCTAACGCTAGATGTCATGAGACTATAGTTTCATAAAGATTTTTTTTTCATTTTATTTCATAATTAATCGCTCTAACCAACGGATAAGATTCACCGTTCAGTCGCTCTTTCGAATGGACCGCTATTAACGTTGTACTTTATTGAGTGGTCGATTGGTTATAGCTGTTATATTTCAGGAAAGTTCTGCTTGCAACCACGAAATACAGGTGGTTGTCAATCATCGGATACGTTTCCCAATAAATTCGGCTATGATCCTATAACTGATAGTTGTGTACAATTCAAATTCAGTGGTTGTGGTGGTAATTTGAATAATTTCAACTCACTCGACGAATGTAAAAATTTATGCTGCAATAAGGTGAATTATTTTTTGTTGTTGTTACATTTTTTTAAATTATACATCATTATTTCTCTAATTCAGATATGTCAATTATAGCTTTAAAAGAGGTGGACGCATAATTAGTGTTCAACTTCCTAGTGTTACTCTAAGATAGCCCTATCTCTTTTTTGCCCTTCTGTTAGTCCTCGTCTGTCTCTTCTCTTCTCCTTTTTTTTCCCTCGCCGTTCTTGATAATGATCAGAAAAAAGGAGTGTCCCGTTAGCTCATTCATGTCATTTTTCACCGGCTAACATCAATACCGATGTGTACAAACATCAGGTGCAGAAAAAAACAAATAGCATACTTGAAGAAAAAAGCTATCCATACTATTGGTCGCAAAGAGTCGCATTTTACATATTATTATTATCTGAATCTTGTAGGATTCCTTCAATATTTATCCATCTTTCTTTGAATATTGCTCATATTTGGCGCTCTGTTATTTCACCGTATATTCCGTTCATCGAAAAACTTTATGATCCACGGAATACACAGATCTATCTAAAATACATGGTCTTTAGATGTTCCATTTCTATCAACAACGTTTCTAAGCTAAGAGTTCAAAACAAGTTGCCTGAATCATAGAAGAAATTGAGCTAAGAGCACCAGAAGGAGAGAGTTCTTTCATTAAAAAAAGCGCTCAGATCAGAAAGTAAATCGACGAATAATTGAACGGAAATGTCACTATTATTGAATTCCTCAAGGAAACTTACGACTATAATAGTGATCGGGTCGCTTTTTTAATGAAAGATTAGCTGAAATTTTTAAAATTTAAATAAGAAATGCGTTTATCTTTGAAAATAATTTCATTTATCATTTCAGGGATATAATCTATTATATTTACACGACAGTGATATTGAATCGAATGAAATACAATTCACTAATTATACATCAGCAAGCAGAGATATTGATGAATTTAGCGAGAATTCAAATGGAGCTTCGAATGAAACGCTTCTAGAATCTGAAGACTATTTCATCGACGACTTGTTGAACACTACTCGAAGATCACAATTACGGCATTATCGTACTATTAAAAAGGGTGGATTCTTTGATCTACTCAGATTTTGGTGATGTAACAATCTAATAAGGCGATCTAGATAATTTGTGCCTATGACTGAAATGAGAAATTCTATCAACAAAGTCGGCAAAATGTCATTGTTGCCATATTATGACTTTGCTGATGATAAATTTCCATCGCTTGTATTAAAGTAAAAGAAATATTATTTTCGAGGCTTTAATAATTTTTTAAAAAATCTTTTAATTATGCAAAAAGATGATTATTTATATTTTATTGTATGTATAAACATCACTTCTGATAATTTATCGAACAACTTTGCAACTTATTCTTTTCTTATAATAAAAAAGAATTTTTTTTTCTTGTAGTGAACGGATTCATTCTTTCTAATGATAGCTGAGATGTGGATAGCAGAATCTCTCATGTCTGTTAGGTTTAACTGCTCGAAGTAAATAACAAATACTGACGGCCTCATCTTCGGTCGGTTAGTTCGCAGCTTATTTTAGTATTTTAAAAACTATTATTTTTTACTTTCCATCTTAGGCAACTTAATTTTCATCACTAAAATTAGGCTGCCTATGATATAAAAATATCGAAGCAAATGAACCTTTATATTTTCTTTGTCCAAGTGAAAAAATCAGTTTTTATTTAACATCGTTCCGTCCAGCCATTGTACTGCTATTGACGACCGAGTAAGATTGAAAAATCGCTTCTAATCATATTTGAAAAATGCAAAAATTTTCCAAAAATGCACAAAAATTTTCTCAACGATATCATTGTTGCGTTTCCATAAATCTTTTGAATTTATGTATTTTTATTGTTAAGCAATAAATTGCAAGTGATGATTTATATTTGTTTTCTATAATGAAATCGTTAGGTATAAACAGTAACTCATTGGCGCATCAAAGATTGCTATTTTATTTTTATGTGAATTATTTCACGATGTATTCTACTAATAGTAGCATATGCAGAGGGATAAGGAGGATGAGAAGGAAAATATTACCAACCAGTTCCTTTGAAAATTTTCATAAAATTTTTCATTTACACCAGTTGGAATTTTTATAAGTACTTATAGTTGTAAATAAATCAATGAAATTAATGGAATTTGAAGTTTTCAAATCATTTTGAACAGTTTCCAAAATTAACGAAATTCTAGAATTATTTGAGAGATTTGTAGTCCTATATAATAAGAACAATGAAACAAAAAAAGGAGGAAATTTTTAAAGTGCTAATTTTAATGATATAAAACATGAGGAAATTAATGATAGTAATTATCCACAATGGTTGGCATATTCAGAATTATCAAGTAAATGCTGCGGGTACAGCCGTTTTGCTTTAAAAGTGATAAGAATCCGACTAAAAAAATTGAAGTTTTGAGGAAAAATATTTTAAAAAATTGTAAGGCAAACTTTTAATGGATAATGCAGTATTCTACGATAATAATATTTCCTTACTTTTTTTCCTTTCGAAAAACCTCAGATTATGAAAGGAGAAAATTTTCTTTCCAAACAAGACAAAAATGCATCAGCTTATGATATTTCCTCCTTAACTTCCTCCAATCTTTCTCTCTCTATTTACCTATTTTCTGTTGCGTTTACTGCTAACAAAAAAGTGTGCACATTTTATTGTATTGTTATAAAATTCAGGTAATTACGCAATTTTTAAATGTGTCAAACTATTAAATGTTTATATTCAAATAATATTGCATGTTTCTCCTCTCATCGTGTTTGTTTATAAATGAAATTTGTCACTGTATCATTGTTCGATCTTAAATAAATATTCTTGATTTCACTGAAAAAAACCAGTGGATCAATAATCGATAAATCAATGCTGTGGTCACAATTGTGGAGGGATGATTTAGAAAACTTCGATTGTTCATCGAATGCTTAACCCATACATTACATTCATTTATTTCTTCATTCTACGTAGAAATAGTCTGATCCATGTTCAGAACTAGAGGAAAAAATATCGGCTTGTCGGAAGGACTTCTCATAGGATTGCAATAGTTTATAATTATTTATATAATACTGATGATCATAAGCTATTTTACCCTTTCGTTCACGTTATCTCAAGAACACTTCCCTCGATTCGGGTAGTTTTTTCATAAACATTTTGGAAGTTCAATGTGAAGGTAGATCAAACTAGATCAAAATTTGAAGGTGGACCAAGATGCGACGGTAGATCAAAGCAGATCAAAACCTAGGGTAGATCGAAACATGAAGGTAGATCGAAGTATAAAAGCAGATAAAAATGTGAACCTAGACCAAGGCAGCTCAAAATATGGAGGTCGATCGAAGTAGATGAGAACGTGAAGGAACAAAGTATCCGTGTAGATCAAAGTGTCAAAGTAGATCAAAATATGAAGTTAAGTCAAATTTGAGGGTGGATCAACGTACATCAGAATGTGCAGGTAGGAAAAAATATGAGGTAGATCAAAGCAGATCAAAACCTGCGGCAGAGAAATATGGAGGTAGATCAAAGTATCAAAGCAGAACAAAATATGAAGATAGATCAAATTAGATCAAACTCTGAAGGCGAACCAAAATATGAAAATAGAGCGAAGTATGAAAGCAGGTCAAAATACGAAGGTGGATCAAAGTTGATCAGAATGTGAAGGTAGACGAAACTAGGTCAAAATGTGAAGGTAGAACAAAGTATCAAAGCAGATTAAAATGTGAAGGTAAATGAAAGTGGATCAAAATGTGGAGGTAGATCAGAACAACACAGCAGATCAAAATATTAATCGAGATCAAAGCAGAGAGAATATGAAGGTAGATCAAAAGGGGTGAAATGTGAAGGCACATCAAAATAATAGAGTAGATAAAATGTGAAGGTAGATTAAAGTATCAGAATAGATCAAAATGTGAACGTACATCAAAGTAGATCAAAATATGAGGGTCGATTAAAGTAGATCAGAATATGAAGGTAGACCAAAATATGAGGGTAGCTCAAAGGAGATCAAAACCTTTGTAGATCAAAATATGAAGGTAGACCGACGTATCAAAGCAGATCAAGAGGTGAACGTAGATCAAAGTGGATCAAAATCTGAAGGTAGACGAAATTAGGTCAAAATGTGAAGGTGGATCAAAGCATCAGGGTAGATCAAAACATGAAGGTAGATCAAAGTATCAAAGCAGATCAAAGTATGAAGGTAAATCAAAGTGGATGAAATGTGACGGTACATCAAAGTAACAGAGTAGGTAAAATGTGAAGGTAGATCAAAGTATCAAAGCATTCAAATGTGAACGCAGATCAATGTAGATGAAAGCAGATCAAAATGTTAAGGTAGATCAAAGCTGATCAGAATGTAAAGGTAGAACAAAATATGAGGGTAGATCAAGGCAGATCAAAACCTACGGTAGACAAAATATGGAGTTAGATCAAAGTATCAAAGCAGATCAAAATGTGAAGATAGATTAAATTAGATCAAAATCTGAAGGCGCAATAAAATATGGATTTGGATCAAAGTTGATCAGAATGTGGAGGTAGACGAAACTAGGTCAAAATGTGATGATAGATCAAAACATCAAAGCAGATCAAAATATTAACCTAGATCAAAGCAGAGCAAAATATGAAGGTAGAGCAAAGCGGATGAAATGTGGAAGTACATCAAAACAATAAAGTAGATAAAATGTGAAGGTAGATCAAAGTATCAAAGCAGATCAAAACCTAGGGTGTATCAAAATATGAAGATAGATGAAATTAGGTCATAATGTGAAGGTAGATCAAAGTATCAGTGTAGATCAAAATGTGAAGGCAGATCAAAGCAGTTCAAATCTGAGGGTAGATCAGAATGTGAATGTAGATCAAAGTAGATCAAAATCTGAAGGTAGGTGAAAGTATCAAAGCAGATCAAAGTATGAGGGTACATCAAGGTAGATCAAATGTGAAAGCAGATCAAAGCGTCAGAGCAGACCAAAATCCGAACGCAGATCAAAGTAGATCAAAATCCGAAGGTAGATCAAAATGTGAAGGTGGATCGAAGTATCAAGGTAGATCAAACTGTGAAGGCAGATCGAGGGACCAAAGTACATCAAAATATGAAGGTAGATCAAAGTATCTAAGGATGTTGCGGCTGCGTGCGAATAAATGAGCAACTGAGAGTCGTTTAAAGCTGCAGAATTAGTTTTTGCAGAAGTGGTAAGAAAATTAGCAAACAAAGGCTGAAGTTGTTGACAAGCCACTCAGACATGTCGTGCACAAAAAAGGGAACACAGGAGTGAGCGGTCAATACAAAGCAGACCAAAATCTGAACGTGGATAAAAGCAGATCAAAATGTGAAGGTAGGTAAAATTATCGGAATAGATCATAATGTCAACATAGATCAAAGCAGATCAAAATATGAAGGTAGGTTCTTTTATCGACTTTGATTTTTGATCTACCTTCATATTTTGGTCTACCCTCACATTTTGATCTACTTTGATCTATCTTCACATTCTGATCTGCTTTCATCTACTTTGACCTAACTTCATACTCTGGTGTGCCTTGATATTTTGATCCACCTTCAGATTTTGATCTACTTTGATGTACGTTCACATTTTGATCTACTCTGATACTTTGATCTACCTTCACATTTTATCTACTCTATTATTTTGATGCGCCTTCACATTTCATCCGCTTTGATCTACCTTCATATTCTCTCTGCTTTGATCTAGATTAATATTTTGATCTGCTGTGATGTTCTGATCTACCTCCACATTTTGATCCACTTTCACTTACCTTCACATTTTAATCTGCTTTGATACTTGATCTGCCTCCATATTTTGTCTACCATAGGTTTTGATCTGCTTTGATCTACCTCGTATTTTGGTCTACCTGCACATCCGGTGTACTTTGATCGCCCCTCAGTTTTGATCTAACTTCATATTTCGATCTACTTTGACACTTTGATCTACCCGGGTATTTCGGTCTACCTTCACGTTCTCATCTACTTTGATCGACCTCCATATTTTGACCTGCTTTGGTCTATGTTAACATTTTCATCTGCTTTTACACTTCGATCTACATTCATGTTTTCATCTACTCTAGGTTTTGATCTGCTTTGATCTATCCTCACATTTTGGTCCACCTTCACATCCTGATCTACTTTGATCTACCTTAAGGTTTTGACTTACTTTGATTTACTTCATATTTTGATCTACCGTCACATTTCGATCAGCTTTCATCCGCGTTCACATTTTGGTCTACTCTGGTACTTTGATCTGCCTTCATATTATGGTCTTTCTTCATATTTTCATCTGCTTTGATCTACTTTGACCTACTTCATATTTTGATCTACCGTCACATTTTGATCAACTTTGATCTACTTTGATCCACGTTCACGTTTTGGTCTACTCTGATGCTTTGATCTACATATATATTTTCATCTACTTGAGATTTTGATCTACCTTTATCTACCTTCATATCTTGATCTAGTTTAATCTGCGTTCACATTTGATCTACTCTGACAATTTCATCTACCTTCAGACTTTGATCTATTTCGATCTGCCCTCATATTTTGACCTACTTCGATCTACCTTTATGGTGTTACTTCGCATTTTGATCTACTTTGACTGCCTTCACATCTTGATCTACTTTAATTCTTTGATCTACCTTCACATTTCGACCCACTTTCATCTGCTTTCATATTTTGATCTGCTTTGATACTTTAATCTACCTCCATATTTTGACCTACTTTCATATTTGACCTACTTTGATCTACCTCCATATTCTGGCCTTCCTTCACATTTTGGTCTGCTTTGATGTACTTCATATTTTGATCTACTTTGATACTTTGACCTACCTTCATATTTGGCCTAGTTCGATCTACCTTCATATTTTGACGTGCCTTCATATTCTGGGCTGCCTTGATATTTTGATCTACCTTCAATTTTGATCGATTTTGATCTTTTTGCCGCGTTCTTCGACCTTTAGCCGCAAATGTTGAGTGCTAAATGTTTGTGCACGAAAATAGTTCCTAACTGGGACAGAAGCAGACACTTGCTTGAATATGTCACCGGCACTGAGAGACTATGACGCAAGCACCGAGTTGGTTGAGTGGTATTTGCAATGGGGTCGGATGAGCGGCTTTGGTGGTTCAATACCGCTTGGTGTTCCACTATTGCAATTTCCTCATTTAAAACTACTTTTCCAGGATTTTCGCCCGAGTATTCAGAACATAGGTACTAGATGTATAGAGGGGTGTTCAGAAAAAATTGCGACTAAAGTTATTAGTGTAACATAATGCACAATTACTTTTTTCCATAACAACATCTACACCCCGATGGAAGCACCATGAAATATGCACCGCACTTCTGCGCAGTTTTTTCCTAGTTTTCTATTACCCTTCTTTTACTAACTAATTCACAGGTGTTCTTTTTGTCTCTTTCTTAGGGTAGTGCTTACCTCCTCATATATGCACTGTGTGTCATTGTGCCTTCGACGCGCTGGGTAAATCCTTTGGAAGGTTCCATAATGTATGAGGGGCCGGTTTTTCCGTAATTTTTGGAAATAACGTTGCGCGACTAAATAGAAACAAGTGTGAGAGAGAGTCACGGAAACGGTTTTACTCCCTCTCCATAACAGCAGCTGCACGCGGAAGAAAGCAGGGAGTTCAAGGGGTGGCAGCCCCCCTTTTGCATCAATCCTTCTTCGAATGACGTTCACTTTCTTATGAACGTTTAGAAAGGTTACAGTAATCTATTTAATACAGAAGATCGTGCGCTGTTCTGCCCTTTCGTTCAAGTTATCGCGCCGAAGGCGCGAGTTGTTTATCCATTTCCTCGTCTTCTCCCTTTCCAGCGCCGAAGGCGCGAGTCTGTTGTGTATTACTTGGCCTACTGTCTTTCTGTGACTTGGTGAATGATGTGGTCTGCGAAAAAAGATGCGGGAGCGCGTGCGTTGTTGTGCGCTTCCCTGATTTCTCCAATGTCATATCTCAACCCACGATGGACGAATTTTAATCCGGTTTTTCGCAAAATACTTCGCGTAAGGTGTGGAAAAGTGTGATACATGAACAAGTGTAACAAGCGCTAGCATTGCATGACAGAAGATAACTGTAGTGACCCGCTAGTAGGGAGGTCAACAAAAAGGTTTGTATGCCCCAAAGGTTCGCGAACAAACACTGGAAATGAACAAAGACAAGTCGAAATTCTTCTGAAAACAAGGCTTGTATTACTACTGTTCGGTGTCGGCTGTGGTGCTGCTCGTCCTCTGCTGCTGTCGCAGTTGCACCAGAACTGTGTGCCGTGCTCCTGATTGTACGGGTGCTGACCAATACAGGGCGATCGCCGGAGCCGACGATCACGTCCACTGGGTTCCCTGCTCTGACCGACCTGGGTTGCCCTCTGGTCCAAATGGTAATGCCCTCTGTGCAACGATCACCACCTTTCGCCTGTTCCAGTTGCCCAATAATATACCATGTATTGTTGAGTGGCTCGTTTTCCGATACAAACAACGTATTCCGCCGTGCAAAGGATCCTTGCCTGCGTCTTGGCGCTGCCCTGTGAACCACACCGCAAACTTGGGTATCTAAACATTTATTATAATGTTCAGATAAAAAAGGAAGGTAACACGCACATAATAGATGAACGACCATCCAACAACGACGCCGCATACCATCACAACCAAAACGCCTAACATTAGCATACAATAACAACGACAAAGTACACACGCGCATACATAGCAGCAAACACTGACGCCCAAAAAAGTTCAAGTAGAAAAAGGGAGGCTAATTTATATGCGACAAAACTCTCGCACAAAGACAGCTCCAACGTTAGCAGTGATAACGAGGTTACGCTAAGATATTATTGTCGAACGGCACAACCGACGTTGGCGATGCACTATCACCCATGGATGACGAGATACAACCAAGAACAAAGTCATATTCCAACAGTCGAAGTCACGGTTTAATAGTCACCAAACACATCCTGCTTATTGATACAGTTGATGCCTGCGGCAATTGGATGTGCCAACTCTTCAGGCGCTAACTGGATGGGCAACTCTGATATCCTCATGAGCCTCATTTCTGTTCGGTCGATCAGCACTCCCTTTGTTTTCTTTGCATCAACGCACAATCACGACAGCAGCAAAAACAAAAAGTAGCGGTTTCCGTAAGACAAGGCGTTTTCTGCATTAGCCTATTCAACTGCTGCGGTCATCTCTATAGGCCACTTAGCTGCAATCTCACGCTTATCCACACATGTGTTGCGCAGATTTTATTTTCATTGCCTATTTCTAAAATCAGATCGATAGCTGTAGCATTACAACTATGCCCGATGGGATTCTAATTTTTCCCAAGGATAAATTTCTGCAGCTTTTTAGCCAAAAATATGATGCCATCTCAAATGTCACTAGCAGCCTTAGAAGGACCAGAAACCTCCATCTCTAATTTCACTAGTAACTTACAGGCGGTCATTTCGAACTACGAAGAAACGGTCATTGAAGCATCAAAAATCCCTCAATGATTCTCTCATCTGGTCTCAAACCTTTGTACAGTCAAAAATGACTACAGTTTTCATTCAAGAAAATCCGTTTCAGTCAAAAAAATTTATCTACTTTCATAGAACATATATCAACAAAAATGGATTGGATGTTATTAGCTCCCGTGGAAATATCATAGCACATACCCACCTCCCCCTTAATCGGCAATGAGTTTTATCATCTCGTTCGACAATATCTATATATAACCTATATATGACGCTCGCCCCTTCCCATCCTCCCCCCGCATTACTTGTTAACAGTTTCCTGCTTACTTGCTAGTCGTTCATCGGCTACAATTCTTTCCACGCATCGGTTCTGTGGAATGTATTCACCCGTAATTGTTGAGACAAGCAACACTAGAGAAAATATCAATACTACGATCGACGAAGTAAGTAATATGGAAGTTTAAGTGATGTTTCCGTATTTCATGAAACGAATGAAGTAGAATGGTCGGTTGAAAGTTTCAATATACGCATTATTTTTTTGGATGTAAATTTCTAGTAGAATCCGTTAAAACACGGCATGAATATAATACAAAAAAAAGAGCAGAGATGTAGAGTGAGGGAGTGATTTTCTTCGCAACGTGCATTCGTTCAAAGCGGTAACGTTTCAATACGAAACTTTCACTATGTCGGCAAGGCTTTTGACGTGATTACAGGTAAAAGGTATGAAGTAAGACTAAGCATAGGCGAAGGTAGATGGTGGGGAATATAAGTATGAACTGAAATTGAGTGCTCCTTGCAAAACTGGAAACGATGAAAGTAGTTGTTTCAACATTTCTACTTGCCGGCTGCTCCTCTCCCGTCTCGCAATTTCCCCTTCCATCTTCCGGGAAACTTGCGTTCATATGATGTGTTCAGTTGGTTTTAATTATTTTATTTAGCCGATTCGTTGGATAAAAATGCAGATAGCTATAACGAATCAATTCCATCACAGTTTTTTTTTTACACTGTAGCAGTTTGAATAAATTAAACTAGTCCTTTGAAAAATTTTATTGCTTTGGTTTATTTAAATATATTATGGATACTTCCCGCTTTCTACCACATTCCTTCGAATTATTCAACATTCCTAACGCCATATAATTTTCTCCCATATAGTTTTCTCAAATTTTGAACTAAGCAATCTAATCGTCTGTGATATTAAAAGTTTACAAACTTTCGAAGATGTACATAAATCAGAGCGGAAAAATTCCCTCATCTTTCCACGTTTAAAATAACCGGGGCCCAGAGGTTTTCCCATGCATAGCCGTGTCCCGGCAAAGGCATAGCGCCAGTCTTCGACCACGTTTTCATTCGAGTCGGGCCTTGAGAAGTAACAACATTTCCGCCGAGGAAAAGGGAGGGGGGGGGGGGGGAGTATTTTTCTGCTGTCCTTCAAACAACGAGGGAGCTGCACCTCGCTATCTGCAGTAAAAAAAAAAAAAAAGAGATAAAACAAGCATCTGGTCAACTCAGAAATGTAAGCTGATGTTGAATGCAATTATATGACTCCATCGGTTCCTAACTCTAATTTTCTCTCGTTTTTGTGGAATTGTGAGCATATCAACCCCAAACGTCGTGGGTGTTGTATCATTTATATTGTCGGTGCGTTGTCTCATTTGTCGTTCAGTGTCGTACGTGTTAGATCGAAAGCTTTCTAGGTCCCATATGTTGCTGCAATGTTTCTTCAATGCACTAAATAATTTGATAAATAAAAGCATAGTGCAACTTAAGATACCATCTTTTATTTTAGAGATACGATGAACAGGTATGAAGTTTGATGAATCAGTGGGAAATATTTCTCTCATCCTCTTTTTTTTTCTCTGTTCCGTTATTTTTTACATCGTTGGGTCATTTTAAACCTTATTGAATGAACATTTATCCTTTCATGATTCTCTACCGGTGAGTTTTACCTGCTAAGCGTGGTTATTGATATTTCCGCTTTTATTACTGGTCGATTGATCTATGGGATAAGGTTTATAGAACTTTCATTGAATAATTATTATATTTTCATCCGTATACAGTACCTCCTAACCGGATATATTGTGGGCGTCGTTTTAACGCATTTTGTGCCACGGTTGCTTTCTCGATCCTGACCAAATCCAGATCCGGACTGAAACCGGATTCAGCCCATAGCATCTGTCGTATTTTTGTCACTATGACATGCATTTCTTTAGTATGTCATACAGCGAAGTTGGATTTCTATTTTTAATGAATTGCAGTTGTTACATTTATCCGCTCAAGCATTTCCATGCAACCACTACCCTATTCACCCTAAAGTCCCAGTTTTTTCTGAGGGGAGGGGGGTGTTTAATCTTTAACTGTCGAAGGGGTTGACATATAAACGCAATTCTTCACCTCGAGGTATAACTTTAGTTTTGATCTCTCGTGAAGTCTTACCGAATGTGTTCCGATCAGGTTATTTACACACGTTGGTCCTTTAGCGGTTTACCGGACTAGGATTGTATTTAAAAAGCGTTATAATCGGTCTTCTAGGTTAGTTCAAAGGTAATTTCCGCCTTAAAAACTTTTCTTTTTTTGTCGGCCTTATGCTTTACTTTATCAACTGATGCGCTGTATTGCTGCATATTTTAATAACTATTCTCGATTCAGGTATATTTCAGGTTTTTACCCTTTAAACTATCGCTTATCTGAGACGTTCACGAAAGCTACGAACGCTGAAAATTTTCCATACAAACTATGGTACGTTTTTATTTGATTAATGAGGTTTCAGAAGGAACCTACTAATACGATTATAGCACTGAGAAACCTATTCACATTGGCGTAGATTGGTTGAGGCAGATGATATTTCAGTGTACTCCTTACCCGTGAAATAATAATACGTCGAACTTTCGTTCACCACTATCTGTGACGAGTGTTTCTCTATATCGTTTGCCGTTCATTACAATAAAAAAGATATTTAAGGATCGTCATTCAACAACGTCTTCAAATCCACGGCTAAGGGAATTCGGTCCTTGGACCGAACAATATAGTTCCACCGGAAAGCGCTACTTCTATAATCGTGAAACAGAAGTCTCACAGTGGGAGAAGCCTCCCGAATGGCGCGAATATGAAAAATCGTTGACCGAGAATGCGCCAAATCACAGCCCGATATCGTCTTCATGTCAGTCTTGATCTATTTTTTGAATTCCTTTGTCTTTCTTCTAATTCCAAGATTCAGCACAATCGTTTGAAATTGAGATCGGGAGATCGGTGCGTATGCGGATCTTCTTTCGGGGGGATGAACGAGGCCGTGTCGTTCCATTTGGTATCAAATCTCCAACATCTGTATGATTCATAGACGGTAAAATATTTTTAAAAAATGAAGTATGGGAGCCGCTTGAAGGTGAAAGGCTTCTCAGCAGCATTCCTCTTCCACTATTTTAGCTCAGATTAGGCCTTACTGATTTTCCAATCGGTACTCGTAAACTTTACTTTGCTTCTGTTTGCTGTGTTGGTGCAGATGGAGTCTTAAGCCCTTGGGTGAAAAGTTTCCACTGAACGCCTCTGATGGAGCGCAAGTTTGCGTTACCGTGACGGTTGTGGAACTTGTTGAAGATGTTTAAGTGGTGCTGAAGGGAAAGTATCCTGCATGGCCTGGAGAATATGAAGGGAAGAATGCAACGAGATGCAGTGGTAACCGCACACTTCCGTTGCACCAATTTATGGGACATGTAATGCTCCGTGAAAGTGTGTTTGAACACGTGCATCTGTCCAGGTGAAGATGGCCGAGTTATCTCCGATGGGCCAGGTATCTCCGATGCTCGCTACTCTTCAGCAGTGATGCTATTGCTAGAAAGTATGCGGGTGCATCGACATTATGTCATTGTTTTAGTGAGATACTCTGATCGAATTAATGCATCAACATGGTGTCGGTGTGTTATCTTACTTCACATTGTTGCGTCTTGAGAACGCGCCATCAAAAGTTGTTGCTCAGTTTAAGATTAGCTTTTAGCAGGTGCACGAGGTGCGGCAGCTGCCGCAACTTATTCATATACGCAGCCATATTCCAATGCTGCCACGAGCACCTCGAATAGTTTTGCCTACGAGGAAGCGAAAGGAAACAATAGAAAACAAAGAACGAATCGCGATATGACGCAAACCCAAACGCCACGAGCCAAACGACCTAAGTTGGAAACAACTGAGGAGGACGCCATTGGCCCGGTCGTTTTCAACGAAGAACAACATCGGCGTTTCTTCAGGTGATCGATCCTTTGAATCATCTTAATCATCTTACCTGTTGCTTTTTAATCGCGAGCATTCAACACTGAGTGAATGTAGAGACGAGGGAGGGAGGGAGGGAGGGGATATTCAAAACTAGGATAGTAGTAGGATTTAAAGAGCTTTGCCGTCAAACGTCTTCACTCGGTTCTCGTTGTGCTAGGCATTGGAATTTTGCGTTGAGGCTTTTTTGAGTGGTCGATAGCGTTATTCATTAACTGAATCTCACCTTTCGGTTTATAACGTTTGTTATGTTGCCGCGTTTAGAATTTTCGATCACCTTTGCGAAGTTCCGACTCAAACATCATAAGATTTCTGCTGCATGCGCAAATGAGTTTTGTGAACCTGTTTGGGTAAGTTGATCATAGTAAGTTGGGGATGGTCATTAGTGCTTGTCTTAGCCATAGTTTCGCTGAGAGGTTTGAGGAGCCCCGTAAACCGTCCGGGATCTCCCGAAAATCCTTTAGAGACACCCGTTGTTCAGAACTTCGAATGTCAACATTGGTGCTTAGACAGTGGCCATTAATAAAGCTCTGTCCATCCTTGGCCAGAGCTTTGTTATTGGTCATTTCTGGCCGGGTCGTTGTATAGGCGGGCTCGCCATCAGATTCAAACAACTGACCGATAGGTTAATGGTGATCAGCTGATATGGCACACATTTATTAAATTTATTTCTTTGGGATTTGAGCTCGATTAATACCTTCTGTAAAGTCTGGTCTGCAGCACTAATCGATATGATTCGAGTAGGAGGTGGAAAGATTGATTAACTTCATTATGAAGAATTTATTTTTTCATGCTTAAACTGGGAATTTGATTTTGTCAAATTATTGTGGAAATTTATATTTGCAGTTACGATATCCTTGAAGGTGCTTATTGACAGTCGTGTTGATTGCGAGTGGATTATTGTTACTAGCCGTAGGAATAGAATAATATTGTAACCAATTGTTCCTTAAAAGTCCGATGGAACGTCGACGTCGTATTTACACCTTTTAAAGTGAAAAGGTGAAGATAGAAAAGATGTAACTGTTAGTAGTTGGTTTTTTTTCCCTCAAACCAAACTGAATAATTGTTGGCTTCATTGCACTTGCTTGGAGCAAAAATGGGGAAATACTGGCGAGGAACGCTACTGACAGCCATTCGGATCAATTTCGATGAAGAGAAGAGCGAGCAGTAGGTGGGTACCTAGTGTCGGTTGGCACAAGCGTTTTTGCATCGATGAAAAATTTAGCCTTATTCGTAATGGATGCTCTTTCACACATCTGTGAGCTTGATTTCTTGCAATTTGGTTCCGACCTGAGGTGACTGATGCTGAGTGGGGAGGTTATTCGACAAGGCTGTTTCTTTTTCCCGGATTTTTCCCAGTCATTTTCTTTTCTTTACGTTGTTTTTTATCGGTTTGTGGACTCAACGCGAGGTCGGGCTAGAACTCTCGTTTTCAATATTAATGACCCATCTATACTCACATACCTGATCATTTGTGATTGTAGGCCTGATCTGGTGAGCTATATTCGCCGATGGCCGAGTGAAGAGTGCGAGCAATCGGCGTGGAAGGCGGATGCAGCGGCACACAATCTGACACTACAGATTTCCAATGTTTCCTGTGATGTGAAATGTGCGCGTGCATTGGTGAAGACTGCAGAAATGCGATCTTCGTTGCTCGCACAGAAGCTGCTCTTCTTGGCTGATCATCAGAGGCAGTTGGAAGCCAGCTTCACTCTACCCTCTCTCCCTTCGATGTCTACTTTTTGATTTAATACGGTTAAGACTTTGAGCTTATTTCTGGATTTATCATACAGGATGCCTCTTTTAATGTTGTTGCAGTTTCTAGGTGGAAAACACATGCGTTCTTGTGATGGGACCCCTTCAAATGTATTTGTTTCGGTATCTGGGCTTGCATAGTAGATTCAAGTTGTGGGCAAGGGAGCACCACGCTTATTGACGTGATGTCACTCGGTATCAGATCCTCTGCTAAAAGCTTGACTAAGGAAGCCCTAATATAGGCTAGAGGTTTAGCTCTTGCCGTACGATCTGACTCAGCAGGTGCGATGGGCTTCCAGGTAGTTTGAGTTGCTTCCGATAAGTTCTCTGTAATGTTCCAAGTATATGTTTGGTGCAGAATTGTTTTGATTTACTAATATCGTGCAAAAAAATAGTGCCTTTACATGATGATACCATAGTAAGGAATTTTGTACATCGAAATGATGTGCGTGGAAGACTTGTAGTACGCATTTTATTTACGACCGTAGCAGTTGTTTCACTTATTGCTCATCGTTGCACAAAATGTAAATAGAATTGAAGGCCAGCCCGAGATTGTAAAGTGCCAGTCGGCTTCCATGGTCGAATTCGAAGAAACTGGGTTAGGACCGATATGATTTTTCTCGTGCTTTCTCCAGTAAGTGAATTTAGGGATCGTTTAACGGCGGGGCTTACATAGGGTCTCCTCGGTCAAGATTTTGGAGGAGGGCCTGATAGCCAATGTCTGATTGAAACTGAAAGTGGTTCTGAAGAGGACTATTTCCTTTATCTCAGAAGCAATGCGTATGAGAAATCTCTTTCAATATGGCTTCAAGAGACAGCAGACTATGAGGCTTTCCGCCGTCCGCCTTACGTATCGCATTGCATGATCCTTGACCTGTTCTCTAGCGTACCATATGAGGTACTAAATTGTGAAATGAGGTACCAAATTAGGATGGATGCTGTAATGGATGTTGTGTTAGAAAATGCTGTTTCGCACTTCGCGAACTCTTTTTTTCCGAGGGTGCAATTTCTTTGAAGCTTTCTTGTAGAAGCATGCGGAGCTATTTTTATTTTGATTGCGTCAACCTGCCGAGGTCGTCGCCAACCGTCAACAGATACCTGCAATGTGAATGGAGAGAGAAGGATGAAGAAGGAGACAGAATTATGATATTGTTGTCATACGTCGCGGTATTCTTTAGCTGCTCATTTCAAACTTAATATTTTTTACGAGCATTTTGCTTTAAATTTTCTCTTCTTTTGTTTTATCGATTGTCGACGAGAATTGCATTGCATATTAAATGGCATAAAAATAAAAATCTATTTGCGCTAGTCGTAGTACTTGCATTATAATATGACGGTGTCTCAGGTGGAATTTATTCATTGGCGCCATCAAATGAATGATCCAACAAGTCACCCAATCAGAAGTGCATTTTTATCGGAAACCACGAATGGTCAAAAGTTCTGAATTATGACTATGGTGGGCATTAAACTGCTGAAGGATCTCTCCATAATGCGATTCATTGGACACACTCTTGCTGTATGAGAATGCAATTCATATGTTAGATACTCGGAACCTGTAACGAGGAGACCCCGCTAATAAAATTGCGGTTGTAAAACGCTATGGGGTTCGTGAAGTTCAGTTTCTAGAGTCTTATGCTCTAACTTTTTCCGTTGCTATGCGTAACTGCCAGTTCACTTTTATCGATAAGTGTCTTTAAAGGGCAATCGGATAAGAAATCCGCCGAGAGATCTGAGTAGGATGTGAAGGCGAAGACATAATATTCAGAGCAGTTGACGATGGGATCTATGGTTTCGTGGCATATATGAGAGTTAAGGAAGCTGTCCTCACAAAAGAGGCCGCAACGTTAGATAAAAGCCACCAGCACTTGTTCCTATCGTTGCACTGAAAAAGACAGCGTAGAAAAGGACTGCGTCTCTAGCGGTACTTTCAGAACAATACGCCAAATGCTGTCAAGTTTCAAATCTGTGCTTGTAAAGCGACCAGATGAACCCATCCACGTTGGCCAAAAGCTGTTTATGAGGCCAGCATATGGTGAGGGTCGTTGCAGGAAATCGTTTGCAGCAGATACCGGAAATCTACCGGCAACCAGGGTCACTCTCCTCGCGAGCTGATCTAGCAATCCTTCGTTCACGTGCCCAAATTCGCCGATGCAACCTCGGATAAAGAGAAACTGTGAGGACAGTCGCACTTCGCGACGAGCAAATTGGACGCAAGAGTTTCTAATGCGGCGAGTAACCTCCGAGCTCGTGTCTCCTGTTATTTGTATTTCTATGCCACTACCCTTGATTTGCGAGAAGTTGGAACCGGAACTTAAGTATGCCAAGTTCGGCGTAAAACACTCTGATGGATCCCAAAAATGCCATCTCCAACATTCGCAGTACACTGTTAACTGGAGCATAAGCTATGGAAATACAGGAAACGCTGCGACTCGGGAAAGGTTGACACATGAAGCCTCCACTTCAACAACTAGGGGGCCCCATTTCAGATATTCTGAAAAAGCCACGGATTCCATGGGCCTAAGTGACCACCCCTGTGCCAGTAACGCTAACACTTACGATGGTCGATGACATTAGTTGGAGCAGACATACCGCCTAGAGGTGAAGAAAAATCACCATTAATTATCAACTGGTGTCGAGAAACACATAAAGCTAAGGTTCTGAGATGGCGAAGAATTGATTTCTCTCGAAGATACTAGTTCACCGGAAGCAAAGCCCAGGTGACACCACATATCTCCAGGAAACCGAGAACAAGGTGATTTTACGCATGAGAGTGGTTCGGCCATAGTGCTGACATATGCTGAACAGTCGGGATAGCCAGTTAGCGCCAGCGCTTCTCAGGCGTGCCAAATATGTGGTAAGGCAATTTGATGGACCTCAGAAACGCCATCTCCAGCACGCCACCAATATGCAAACGAGACACGAGATGGGAAGACTGGGATGACAGGAATTACTGCCCGGTGGAGAACTTCTCTCGAGCTCACTACTTCACTGAAAGCAGAACCCATGTCACGCTTAAGCCAACTTCTCGGAGGCTGTGAGGGCTTTTCTGTCACTCAACATGAGTGCTTTGGCAATAATGTTGTTATATGTTGAACATTTAGCATATAGGCAACTGGAGCAGGCGTTTCTCAGGTGTGCCAAGTTTGTCGTAAAGCAATTTGGCGGACCTCAGAAACGCCACCTCCAGCGTTATCACTGATGGGCAAATGGGATAGTAGGCGAGATAGGAAGACCGGCGTGACAAGGATTGCAGCCCGGTGAAGAATTTGTTTTGAAGGCACTACTCCACAGATAGCTGAATCCATGTCACGCTCCAACCGGCTTCCAGGACGCCGTTAGGACGGTTCCACTCATGTGAGTTGTTTGGCCTTAACGCTGTTAGTATGATGAAAGGTGGACGTAGCCAGCGGGAACGAGTGCTCCTTAGGTGTGCCAAATTTGCGATCAGACAATTTGGCAGACCTTAGAAACGCCACCTCCTGCATCTTCCTTGCGTCAGGTAATATATAGGAAGAACAAAGGTTAGGACGGTGAAAATTGCCGCTCGGTCTAAGGTTACACTTCACCAAAAGCAGTTCTTAACACAGTTGACGGTACTGCCCAAAGATGGCGTCCACCGTCAGCTGGCACCGGTAGTTCGGCGAATAATGATGGCGTCGTGACATTGAAACACTTCCCTAATAACGTGTACCCTCGCATCATCTGGCCCATAGCCCTGCGTGCACTGTGTGGTTGAGGGCAGTTGGGGACTGTCATCCGACCAGAGTTCCGAAGGGCAAAAAGGCTGCTGACGGTTACAGCTAAACGAGAACGCTGACTGAGTGGGGGCGCGGTGTTGCCCTCTTTTATACATTCTGGGAGCACAAACCCTTCTCCTCAGGGGAACTCGGCAAATGGCTTGGAGACAGTTCGACTGTCGTATGGCATTTTATCCGGGTCGTTTTTATTAAGCCGTTAGCGTCATGCACTACCTCATCACTCCCTCTCAGGCAATCTCTTGAGGCTATATCTTTTGCCCTCTGCTCACCGAACTTTGCAAGGAGTCTTTTGGATTATACACGTTCGTAAATATGGGATCTTCATTGTTCAACTATCAAAACTTATGCGGGTCTTTGCATACGAACTGAGTGAATTAAATAAAACTGCATAAATATTTTCATTCCAAGCTGTCGATTACGAATAATAATTTGTGAGAAACGGATAGACCAGTTCACCGAGTCATTCGTGGATCTGTGATATGATCAGCTGCTTCTGATAGGATGTTCTGCGAAGTATTCTAGATCATCTAGTTGAACGCATCGAATTCAAATATGGAGGTGAATCTCTAACATTGACTTCGAGCTTATCTCCAGCAGCCGATCTTGGAACGCAGGGACAAGAATCGACTCATCTGACAATGGGAAATTTCTAATGATCCTCTTCATCGATTGTACTTGCTTTTAGTTTCAGTCATTAGCGACCGTTCAGATTTGAAAACTCATCTCTGCGAACGTCCTATATTCACTTTGGAGGAAAATTCTAAACGCCAATATAATTGCTAAATTTTAAGTTTTTTGCTCTCATTTGCAAGACCATAGTTCAATTCTCAACTGTGATTATCGCTTTGAATGATTTTTTGAAATATTTACGAAAGAAATTAAATGTGAAATGAAAGAAAAACATAGAAGAGAGCATGAATAGGCACATCAAACTGTGATGAATTCTTTCATATGCAATAGCAGTTAGCGAAACTCGATTGAGTTGCTCTAATAGCAGCAACCAATAAAAAAAATCTGCCCTGGATCTAAACTATTAATTACCAAGGAGGCAAATATTACTGGACTGTTTGCCTAATCTCCGCATATGCACACTATGACAGGTTAGAGCTATTAAGTCCCCTATCGAATAAATATCCGGTGCATCGCTTACTACGAATTTTCGTTCCCGCATCCTTAACTATATTCGATGCGATGATCATCAAATCGTTTCGAGTGACCCCCAATTTAACTCATTTTCATCTTTCCATCACTTTCATCAATGTTTATGTTTCGATATAACCCTAACCATCAAGTTGAGGCAAAGCAAGATATAATGTTTCTCTCCTCATTTTGATGAAAAGTTGATCCCAATATGACGTCAATGATACGTATATCCATACTTATTGAAAACTCCTAAACTCCAAGAAGATGAAATATAACGAAAACGAAATATAGATGTCATAAACGATATGAAGAACATAAACTTTACAACATAATAACAAAAAAAAAACGATCAATAAACATTATAGAATCTATTGCGTAAAAGTCGTACTGCGCATTTCACTCATTAGAATAAAATTGCATCACAAAGAGCTGTGCATAACCCACACAAATAAATTATAGCAATTATTCCGACCTATATAAATTAAAGCTGCTAAAAGAAAATAAACGTTTGATTTTATGGATCTTTTAACTGCTCGACTAATTAAGCGAGATGCTTAACTAACGAACGAAACTAAAATGGCAGCGATATGAGATTCTATAAGAGCGCTGTTAGCTCCCTCCTTCTCATCCCTTAGATCCCTTAAATATCCTTGTGTTCTATATGAGAAACATTCGTCAAGCATGCACTAGTCATACTTCTACCGCCATTGCTTTTTGAGAAAAAATAAAGGAACCCATCGATAAAAGAAAATTCGTCGTGAGATGAACAAAGCATCATCATAATCTCAACTAATAAAATAAATAATGAAAAGA
This sequence comes from Ascaris suum, assembly GCA_013433145.1. Lineage (NCBI taxonomy): Eukaryota > Metazoa > Nematoda > Chromadorea > Rhabditida > Ascarididae > Ascaris > Ascaris suum. The sequence goes on along the minus strand of CM024182.1, from coordinate 1,952,679 downwards.
TTATATTTCTTTTTTTCATATACATGCAAAGCGATAAGCAAAAATTTCTTTTTTGAAAGAGAAAGAGCACTATAACCCCAATGAATTTGTCAATTTCCAAACGGGTTCCGACCACCTTACTTCCCAATAATATACCGAACAACCACGGAAGAAAAATTTGGTTCCCGCCGTTTACCTTGGCAATTAACCTTTACCGCCAATTATCCAGACGAAGACGAAATAGTGAAGACCGAATCATCTAATTAAAGAGCTCTGCGCGCATGTCCAGCTTTACAACACTGACAAAATTCGACAGCATGGATCAAATCGAGGTATTCACCAGAGTCATCTCTCAACTTCAGACGGAATTCGAATTTCGCGCTGGGACAGCCGGAGGAGCGGATTCCTTGACCATGTGCTTCAGATTTTCAGGCACATAAGGAACCGAGCCAGGCTTGGAATGTTTCCTGCGATTTTCTTCCTTTCGTCGCTGCGACAGACGGATCGCCTTGTGTTCGTTTGCCGCACTGCAATTGGGTTGATTAGGTAATATTCATCCTCCTTACCGAGGCCTCCATACGACGAATATTTTCTTCCCGTTTTTCCTTATGAGGAAAAAACATCGCAAAATTTTACTCGCCACCTTTTGCACATTCACAATTTTCCAAACGGAACTACACTCGAGAAGGGTAACGGTCATAGAATTCATAATTGAAAACTGAACTACTTTCTGAAAAGCTGTAAGCTATTCTTTCGGCCTCACGCCATTTTTTGTACTTTTGTGGTTTATTGTCATCCTCCACTAACTTCCCCTGTCTCGATCCCTCTCTGAACATAGGGACAGCGTTTCACTTAAAGCCAATCAGAGCATTAATTCAAAGATCTCAATCATGAGCCAAAAAAGAAACAATCCTAGATAAACAGGACAGTATCGGCAGACCACAACGCAAGCAATGGCGCATTTCCAGGTTGTCACCATACCTGTAAATCGACTTTGGTACAAAACGATGCTTTGCGATACGTCTCACTTCAGGGTGCTCACTATAGGTTTCTATTAAACGTGCATTATAGTCGAGTGCCGCCTTCTCACGTGGTCGAAGCTTAAATGAATTAATATAAATATGAATGAAAACAACAAATAAAGACGAATAAAAAATGGAAAAAAAGGACAAAGACATAAAATAAATTCATTCAGGATTATGCCGACACACTGAGTTTTTAAAAAAGGAATTCCTCCTCTCTCACCTTCAATGAACGCAACAGAATTGGCAGATAAGAAGTTGTTACTTAGGTAAGACCTCAAATCTTCCTTAGACGATAGGACGACAACTAGCAATTTATTCATAAAGTGTAAGATCCTATTAAAAATAAAAACAACTAAGCAATCAAACTAGTGTCCTCCTTAGTTAAAAAGTCATCAATTCAGCATCCTAAAATAGAAACCAAAAATAGAAAGCACTCTCCATAGATATATAGCTATGGAAAAATAGTGTTGCCCCCCCCCCCCCCCCCACTCTCCCAAACCAGTCTCCTTTCTTCGACAACGACGAAGTCATGAGCGTTCATTCCATCATATTAGTGTTTGCCGGCACTATCACTTCATCGAGAAAATAATCTCCCGTTATAAAATTGAAAAAAAAAACAACTGAAAAGCCTCACCGGTCCTAATTTTTCACTTGCATTTGCCTTCCAAACACGTATATTCATCTCATCCGATCCGGAAAGGACGAATTTATCGTCCAGTGACCACAATACCGATAGCACTTGTTGCATACGCTTCGTATGATAGATCTCCCTGAAAAATTATTTAAGTACCATAAATTGACCTGCGCAAGAATTTCAAAAGACCTCCTTCAGTGGCGAATCAGTGACTTATTACCACATCAGCCTTCTGACATCCCCATTAAGTAGGTATACCAAGACTTGGAATGTCAGTAAGCATACAACTCTTTGTACGCCAAAAGTAATACTGCATAAAGACGACGGTAGATGGAAGCCCTCAACCCAGCCAATTCCGTATCAGTCGGTAACAGTCGTGCCGGAAATCGTCTGAAAGTGGAATGTCTCTTGATCGCATGTTCTACTCATTTATTTTTCATTGCCACTCTCCTCCCGACCCCCTTTCCCTACTGATCACCACATTTATCATCATTGCAATATCACAGCTATCACTAACCTAAATTGCCATCCAATGCTCGGCAGAACAGAATATTTTTTTTCTAAGTGAACTAGAAGAAAATGACAATAAAGTAACTTAATCAACTCATTAATTTACTGAAGCAACAAAGTTTAAAAGCTACCTTTAAACTACTGCAAATGAGCAAACTATAAATATCCCCAAACAGTACTACAAGTGAGCATACTACAAACATGGTCAATAACAACCGTGAATCGGCAAAACGACCATAAAAACACATGACCCATACGAAAAAACTACCTGACAGGGGAAAAAACAATTATCACCGATATCTGAATAAAAAGCGACAATGGAGGCAGCCTAGTCTTTCCTCAAACAAGATTGATGCTATCAACCTGCTCCGATGTGCTTCAACCGGAAATATCCGCAACGATCGATCGTAACTCCCCGAAACAAATTCGGTGCCGGTTGGCGAGTAATCCACATCCATCACCGCATTCGTATGACCCATATAGACACGACGTGGATCCGACAGATTGCGAATATCAAATGTGTATAAACTGAAATTATGCATGCACCACTCAAAAGAAATTCACTCCGTTTGGTCATAACTCTTCAACACAATTCTCTTTTGCAACACCGACTAAGAAATTGCGCATCGAGGCGAAAAAGCATTTTCTACTATAGGGAATATCCCCCATCTCCTTCCCCCTCCTGGCCCCTCGTCCTCCCCAGCACCGTGCCCTCTCAAACGCTAAATACTATTACTAACAAGAGCAATAATTAATAAGTACAAAAATTACATCTCTATCAGATTGCTGCGGTCTCTTCTTCGCTCTATTCAAACATTCTCCTTGACCAAGATTCGGTACTGATCGTTTTGCGAGAAACTCTAAGAGTACAGGAGAGAGTGGATCCCACTTCAGCACATTTGGCACTCTTTGCACGGACGCAATGCTTCAGCTGTATGTTTACGATACCATGAATTCTTCTATCCAACCATAAAGTCGCTGCCGCTCCGCCGCTTCTTGCGTTTAAGAAAGCGTGAGAGCGAAGCTTCAACAGGATCATTAACGGGAATTCCACTTGAACGATGGTAACTGAGAAGAATGAATAAGAAGAAAGAGCTTTGAATGGTGCTTCCGAGGAGTTAATTAAGCGAGAGGCAACGGACGAGTTGGGGAAGGGACAAAATAGGGGAGAATATGCTTATTTAAACAGTTCAAATAAGGCGTAGCATGCAGAAAAAATGATCACCTTCCTCCCTGCACACGTTCTTTTCGATTCTCTGGAAGAGGATGAGTGAGTTCCCGCATCGCCAACTACTAACGTGTCTGGTTTTTTGTGTGTAGCGGCGCATGTGGGAATCTGAATAAAATGAGTGAATGCGAGTTTTCGGGAAATTCAATTACTTTAGAATTGAATCGAATTAAGTTCTTTGGAATGTCCTTCTGAGCAAGTTTCTATACCTCTACCTACGTCACTAGAATAAGCAGGGGCAGCAGTGAAGGGCGCAGGTAGGAGGAGGGAGGAAGGGAGGGAGGGAGGAAGGGGGGGGGGTGAGATGAACAACTTGAGTGAAACTTTTAGTAAAATATAAATAAATAACGGCAACACTAAAAATCCAAATTTCTAAATTAATGGCTAAAGAGCAAAGTAAAGTAAAAAAAATATATGAACCAATAAAAATCACCTTCAAAGTCACCTATGATTAGCGGAACGACACATTTCCGCCTTTGCATCCTACCTATATCCTTCATCTCTTCTCTTTATTTCCCAATGCCATAAATGGAATAATTCGCGTGGCCCTGAATTAGGTTTGCTTACATTCATCAGCACCAGTAAGCAAATTCGTCAGCATCACGGTTATAGCTCTTACCTTGTGGCCTCGCATTCACATCCCTTCCCCTCATCCCCGAACTCTCTATAACAGGTCACTTACTTGTAATCTTCATTCGCACAAGTGAACGAAAATGCTTCCATTGGATTCCAGCTGATCGCATTCGGTCGCAGCTTCATCGTTACCTGCACAAAGAATAGTCAATATGCGAAAACGTTTAAATAAGATCCCATTAAAAATCGTTCAGTGTCTCAACCAAAAAACAACAACAAATGATCCCCTTTAATCTTTATTAAAACTTTTAAAAAAAGTTTCCTATGAAGTTTGTCTTGTTTAGAATCAAAACATTCACTTTTCTCTCTCCAGTTGAGTTCACGATAGCAATAGCGTCGAGATTAAAACATATATAAATAAACAAACATTCAGAAATAAGGAAAAGATTAGAAAGAAATTAAATCCCTTTTCCGTCTCCCTTTCCCTTATCAAGAAAACTAATAGGACCCATATCGGTATTTAGTTTTATATTTTCTTAATCGCCTCATAAAAAACATCATTTCCTCGCAAAATACATATTCCTCGTGTCTAAAAAAACAAACAGTAATTGAAACCAGGAAATACCCTTATTATATTAGTACCAAACAAGATCTGAATAAAACTGCTGTGATTCCTTCCCCTCAATCACTTTATACAGTACAACATGACCGACAATACCTTGTTGACGGCTTTTCTAAGCGAAAGTCCGCCTAAATGTAGCACTCCAGGTCTGTGGACAGCCCGGAAGTGATTACTGGCAGCCTTTATCTTCTACTCCAAGCTCATCCCCTATTGAAAATAGTGTAAATTACTGAGAAATCTCAAGCTTTTCCTCGAATTATGAATGTGTCCTTAGCCTGCCCCAAACCTATTAGTCCATAGCGAGATGGAAGACATAATATTCCTGAGCGGATTACTTTACTATTCAGAAAGCACATCTGGATGGGCTCTTTCTAAACTTACATTTACCCTGAAAGCAATAATTTCTTTCTATGCATTTACGCATTCATGAAATCTTTCGTCTTTAAAATTTATTACTATATCGAGCAGATGCAGTAGCAAATGGTGCATTGAATTATATCCATGCAACAATCACTGCTTTTCGCCAGATATAAGTTTCTTAATGCAACTTCACTTCTTTTACTATAATTATGCCTTTATTGTCTGTGTTAATTAAGTATACTGATCGGAACAGACACTACATCTGATGACTTTTCATAAAATCTTACTAGTAGGTAACGTTTCGGCCCACTAAGCCACTATTATGTTACCTCAAACGCGGGTTATTAAACCAAAACAAGCAACCAACCCCACACCAACTCTCCAGAAGAATGCAACGATTAGTCATTGCAACTATCTTAGGAGGGAATCTAAACCGAAAAACCTCGGTGCGAACGACTGAATCGATTATTTCCAGATTAGAGCATTGCGTTTCTCACCGGTACCAGGATCGGTACTGAAATAATCCAAATGGCAAACTAATTCTTGAAAACAGCCGAAATTTTCGGGAACAAAACGACCATCCCCTTCCATTTCCAAGCCCTTTCCTCTTCTCAGGAAAGCGCTCCATATATCCCTGAACTAAATGAACTATAAGATGAAAAAAAACAAACGCGACATTTCTGCTTGCATAAGTAAAAGCAATTACCTTTTTTAAAGGAAATTTCTGTCGGGTATCAAGCAGAAATATCGATCGATCACTGCTGCATCCCACCATTACATCCGTCTCGATTGGATTGCATTTTATCGTGTGTACCGTATCAACACCCAAATTGTAAATTCGAACAGGAGAATCACTGAAAATGAAAAATAAATATCCACATGAACCTAAAGTGGTTGAAAAGACAGAGAGAATTATAGTTTTTTTTGTAGATTACCACAAAGAAAAATTCGGATCGCTGACGCCTATGCATATAAATAAATAGAAATTTTCCCCAGCGGATCCCATATAAATATTTTACAGGTGAGAACGAATCGACAGAGTCTCGACTGTAATCTTCTAAGAGAATAAAAAATTATTCAAAGAAAAACAAAGACTTCCGTCCAGAAGAATGACGAGCTGCTAAAGAGGCGAACGCTTAAGGCAAATAAGCAGTAAAAAGATAGTATGATGCACCTATGCGCTTTAGCATAACCGATTCCTCAAAGCCAACACATTTACCGACCTCGTGCTACTACAACTTGCCACCATCGAAGAGCCTTCATTTTTTCCAATATTTTTTGGGTCCCTTATCATATGGAAGGGGAAGGAGAGCTGAGCGCCCTGACCCTTTCCCCTCTTTTGTGTTGTAGTGGTTCCGTCCAAGCACTGCTGCAAAACTTTTATCCTATCCACCATTACTGTGACCACTGCAATCCGCGCACTGTGCTGCAACCAATCTGAGTCAATCTAATAATGCCGATAATTCAATGACAAAATTTACCCTATAACCATCATCCACACCCCCTCCCACTTTGCGTCTGCCTCTGCATTTACTTTCACGGTATTGGCAAGAGGGCTTTCTTTCTGCCGCAAGTGATCTAATAATCGCCTGAAATGATGACGGAGGAATGCGGAAGGAGGAGGCAAAAGAGGAGTGATAAAGCAGCGAAAGATTAGTAAATAAACACAGATTCCAGATAAGAAACACACCGAAATTGTTTCCAAACACGGACATCTTCGCCACAAGTCACAAAATCAGAAGATTTGATATTGTGGGAAACAGCATGCGCCACGCCATTGAGAGGAGTCGAATGGATTGGTTCCGACAGATCACCTTCCACGGGATCCGGGCAACGCCAGTGCTTCAGCTGACTATCTAACCCCACCGTTACAAACGTTTCACCTGTTACTGTATCGACCGATACACCTGTCAAGTTGCCAATTATGTTCTTTTCTAAGTAAACACCTTCAATCTTATAAAAAGATATGTTCGCCTATTCAAATATCGATCGAATGCAATCAAAAATTGTTCCTTGTAGGAATGATTGGAAGGAAATATCTTCAACTTCCAGTGTGATACCCCACAATCTCTTTTTATTAGTAAATTGAAGGAAAAGGGCCTTATTTTATTACCAGCTACTATTAAAGATGAAACAGCCGCGTTTTATTGCGGGGAAAAAACAGGCTTTTAGAAAATTTCTTCAAGTACTGAGAAATTTCTTCCCATTGAAGTAATGAAAAGGCACGGATAATGTACCCTTGGTCCTTTCCCTTCATATCGAATCAATGAAGAAGGTTTGTGAAGGCAAAAAAAAAAATTTCCCCCTCTATACGAATTTGTCTCCATCATGGTAGCCGTGCAGGATTTTGCAAACAAATTGTTATTCGCTCACTAAAATACAGCCATTTAATGCCACAGCTATTTCTAATCGATTAATTTCACAAGCAGCACAAATCCTTCCTCCCCCCCCCCCCTCCCCATCCCCTGGTTATATCCTATCCCCGTAGGCAAAGTTGACCACCTGTGGTCTTATTACGACTGCAATAAACCGGATCTGCTTAATCACACATTACACCACTTCAAACCAAAGAAATAAGCCACTAACCATTAACGGGCCCATTATGCGCTTGTATGACAGCTAAACACTTGCGTAGTGGAAGATTCCAAATCCTTACTTGTCCATCACGTCCTCCAGATATTACGGTCGATAATCTAAGTAAATAACTCAGGTAGCTTTATCATTTTAAAACACCAAAAGATCGGAGAGTTATTAGCGTTGAGAGCCTAACGAAAAATGAAAAATATAAAGAAAACTGCGCAAATTCTAAGGGGAAAAAATGGAAAACTTCTAACGAGCGTGGATTTCTTGCATTTTGTCAAGGATAAAAATTAACTTCTACAAAAGCCACTAAAACTGCGAAAATTTTTTCCGCTCAGCTGACATTTGAAAAGGCGATCGACGTTATAGCCGTGTCTTCCACTCTTTTTTCTCTCTCTCTTTCCCTCCCCCATCTAATTATACCAAATCAAAGAAAAATGTACAAATGTCAGCAGAATGAAAAATCAACAAACGCATATAAATTTGAAAATATACAGGCTTTTATCCTATTCATTACAAGTCACACGCTTGATTAGGATAAACAACGATCGAAAGAATAAATCAGCACTTAATAAATCACAACCGTCAACTGAATACTGCATCTATTCTCTCTCTGAATCTATGCTGCTTTAAATAAACATCACAAAAAATAAATGAGAAAAGCTTGAAAACGAACCTTAGAGGATGTTTTGCAAGAACACCAATTCCATCACTATGGCCATCCAAGCTCCCGACAAATGGTTTCGCAAATACTCTGAAATAAAATAAAATAGGATGGTGCTAGGGAAGAGGAGAAAGGATGTGGGGGGAAGAAAGGAACAGGAAGGAGGGGACCGTTCCGACGGAAACTAAATTATACATATTCACAGTGCTGCATTAGCCAGGCAAACAAAATTATTACAATACAGGCACCAATGTGAAACCGCTTCAAATAGGTCAAGTTGCACCATCATACCATAAATGATATAAATACGTTCCCTCCTCTTGCGACGATAACGAAGAAAAAAGTCCCACTTCATAAAAACTTTCCATTCCTGTAGATTATACATTCATGCAGCCCTCCACTTTTGATTAAACTGACCATTCGCCAACCAAAATAATCAATATTTCCTTCAACCATTGACCAGTGAGTGACCATTGACAATCAAAATATTACGATTACACTACCTTCCTCCTCTATCAAACTTACACCTCAATGATTAGTCATAAAAGTAGCCCGTTTGATGAGGCACAAGTTTATTTTCACGGCAAAAGCGGTCAATTCTGTTTCGATCACACAGCTGCACTCTCTCACTATTGTACAATGATAGTTTTGAAGTTTTTCATCATTTTCTCAATCCTTGTTTCTCTCTTTCACTATCCACTTTCTATATTTCCTCAACCTTTAATTTTCTCTTTACTCCCCATTTTCTGCGTACTCTTTCTGCATAAGTGTTCATCACTTTAAACTGCAATCAAATGCAAAACTCCATAAATGCCAAGAAGTTTGAGAGAATGTTTGAGGAACTATCTCTCTCTCTCTTTCTCGAAAAAAAAAAGAGATTTTCTCTTCCGAAAATCAAAAAAAAAAAAAAAGGAGAAAAAAAGAAAAACAGCACTTCTATATTGAAGATGATAAATGAAGTACTGATTTATATGGAAATATATTGCTATTAATAACTACTATCTCAATTAATTTAGTCTTCTAGCTGACCACAATTCTTTTGAGTTTCATTGGAAATAAGAAAAGAAAAATTCCAAGGAATTTCTTTAAGAAACCTGCTCAATTTGGCCGCATTTACTGCTCGTGTATACTCGGTGACCATTTGAAAGGGATCCTCAGGCAGATTGAAGTTCCGCGGCGCTTAAAAACTTTCATCTCCATTAGGTCAAACAATCTGACCTTTTGAATCATTCAGGTAAAGTGTCTAATCATTACGTTATGGTACGATTGCGACTGTTTGCGATGCACAGCACTTATGAATCGGTGATTCCGATAATGGACGCCGCGAACAAATATGCAAATGTGTCTTACTACTGGTCCACCATCTTACTACTCAACCGCTTCACGGCACCTCATTTAATCGTAATTGAAATTCCCTTATCATAATTAGTCACTATAAGCGATGGAGGGGGGAGAGGAAGAAAGGAGGAGGAGGAAATAAGTGAAGGCAATATGAGATGATGAGGAAAGTTACCTTGATGATTAGGGAGGCGACGATGAAGTTATGACGAAATTTTAACCCGTGTATCATTAAAAACAGGCTACAACAAAATCATTTCGCCCTAGTTGCAATAGAAGAGCCATTAAACGGCCTCAAAATCTCCGTAGAGATAAAAATTCCTTTCTAATATGATCTTATCTTTTCGCTTGGCATATCGTTTGCGAATAGGAATATTCCGGAATCGCTGAATGCAAATCTACTTCAAACAATCCAAATCAAATAATAGATTTTAAAAACATTGATCAAAGATTTTGCCTTAACTGTTAATTGTGATAACTGTGATAAGGTGATCGAAATTCCTTCATGTTAAAATCTTTTCGAATATATTCCACAATCATATCTAACAATCGATGAGTTATAAAGGTGATTCGATCGAAGGCACTCATTTTGGAAAGACGATAATTTAGGTCATATTATTGGCCCATAATGTTGTTGTCTTACATTTCTGACCTCAATATTGATAGAAGAAATGCGTCTGGTTTCATGGATATTCGAGTTACCTATTGCACGCATCGAATGCGATCCGTTGAAGAATATTGGCAGGTAAAATTGAAATATTGGCAGGTAAAGCTTAATTATTGCTATATTAAGGTAGGTTCATAGGTTAGCAAGGTCGTAAACAACATCACTTTTTAAAGCACTCTTACGCACTATGAGTTTGATGAAGGTTTCTGTTGATGAGTTCATAAACGTTGAGCATTAAGCCAACCTTAGCGCAACATATTTTCGTAATCCAACCTTTATTATATATACATTAAAATGTTTACTTACCTTTGAAAATGTCATTCTTTGTTTCTCGTTGATAATCTCGAGGATTCCGCGATAATACTTTCACCTTCATTTGCTTAAACGAAGACGGCAATTAAAAACGCTGCAATTTACAAATTCACCGCCGAATTGAAACGTTATACTAAGAAAAACGCGCAAAAAACGCATCCAAAAATGTGGCTTAATTTTGGGGACTTCGGCATCAACAAGAATCGTGTTGTGACTGGCGGCAGTGGCGACATGATGGGACCAGGTGCAGGCAGAAGACCGAAGCCGATAACCGGCCGTCGATGTACCGATATGTGAGAGCGCAAGCGAGATGGAAGAAAAAGATTGTGGAGGAGCGCCATTGTCCCCAAATACCAGTAGAAATAAAGATTTACATCAGGCCGAAGCCCGATTATATAGGCCCAATCAACAGTAATCGAATATACAAGTATATAATCACTCCAAAGTTAAATTACAAGCAGATATCTTGGGTTGGCTCTACGGTGCCATACCCAACAATGAGGGATGGACAGGGTGAAGAACTGGTAGGTCACTCCTTTTAACTCCTCAAAAATTCCTATCTCAAGATTTTTTCGAGAAACCCCCTTCAATTTCCCGGGTTTTGGAAATACTCGGCCGGGGAATAACTTCGCCTTTCGTTCCTCTAAAATTCCCGTCGCCGGAAGCCCAAATGTGCAGAAAAATGTGGTTGATAGGACAGCTTTCCTGTGAGCGTCACATCAGGTAGTAACGAGGTTATAGGTCAACATCACTTGACAGTTTACTACTGTTATCTTAATGTTGTATGCCTCCCTTTCATATGCCCCCCCGCCCCCACCCATTCCCCCACCCTCTTTTCCCTCCCCTTTCCCCAGCCTCAAACCGCCCGAAAGAATGAACCACTCTTGCAACAATATTTAAGCATAAGAAAACGAGGAAAATGAGGCAAAATAAGAATGAAAGAATGCAGGATAAAGCACATAGAAAACTAAGTTCCAAGATATCTTGTCAACTTCAGCCGCATGAAGGTCTAGACGTCTGAATAAGTTGGCCTTAACCTAGAAGATCGAACCTAACCCTAACTTGAGCGCAATCTTCGAAAAATCTATGGACATCAACAATTAGTGAATGAGACTTCAGAAACCGAACCTGTAGCTTGCAACGAGATCGGTGGCTAAGTGCATCGAAACATTTCGCACGACCCGTCAAACCTCATGGCTATCTGCCAATTTTTCGAAAATTGAAGGAAAATCTTGGACGCTTGCATGTAGCGTAGGTGTGGGTTTTTCCTTAATTAGCATGAAGGATGTCGATCCTGGACTTCTTGCAATTGGGAGATATTTACCTAAGTTTCGCGCATGTTGCACTAAAAACTTGCTAATAGTTAGCTACACATCGCGTAGGCAATTTCATGGTATGAAAAATTTAATTTTTTTCTGGGGGGGGGGGGGGGGTGGGAGTGCTGCTTGTCGCTTTTCACATCAGCTATAGTGGTGACCACTTTGACCTGTGCTTTACGTAATCTCGTAGAGCTAACTTTTAACAACTGCTTCAGGTATGAGCCTTACTTTACCATCTCGTTTATGTAGGCATTCGTTTTTTATATTGTATTTCAGCACTTTTTTTTTGTTCTTTGTACTCCGTTTTTTTTTCTATTTTTTACGTTTTGGTTTTGGTTTTATTCTTTCCTAAATGCTCGTCTTTTACACCTCAATTATTTCCCGAATTGGTCATTCTATTGGTCATTTGTATTTTAATTTCTGCCGCCTGTCCAACATTACGACTAATGAAGTGGACAATCACATGACTAGCAGTTGAAAAAAAAAAAATGATGCAAATTTAATTGATAAACCATTCAAGAATAAGTTTCATTAGAAATAAGCGACTCCTCACGTTTTTGCTATGCTATGCCTCCAGTTGCTCATGTGACATCGGTCGCATCCCCTTTCAGTCCCTCCTCAACTCCTGCTCCCACCTTTTTGATGACCATTTTTTACTGTCTGCGTTCAACATTCTTCAGGCTTTAATGCCATCTTATCGTATTGAAGACTTATAATCATTTCCGCTCATTACGGGTTTATCCATTTTAAAGTGTTCCATAGGTGTCCATAGGTGAGTGCGTCATAGGCTCTCAACGTCGAGTTTCTGTTTAAGTTCATTCGATCTGTTGGATCGTTTTTTGAGCTCATATATTTTCTTGTCGTTTTTTTTTTCGTGTATTTTGTCGAACCCTCTGATGAGGCGATCATGTGATAAGGCACAGTCACTGAATAATTGTTATACCATCTTCGGATGCAGAGAAAAACGAAAGGAGGAATTAGGTTGTTTTTGTGCGTGTGTGTATGTATGGGGGGGGGGGGGGGGTCGGGAGGGTTGTAACATCACTCCGACAAAGGACCTTATGGGTGCTTAGCAAGATAGATGGGGGATGTGTTTAGATATGTTAGGACCCAAGCATATTTGTTCCGTGTTATCGGTTGTTTTATTTTCCGGGTGGATCGTACTTCCGGTCGTATTGTTTCACATTTTTTCCTCTATATCTATCTGGCAAAAAAAACAAAAAAAAAATTACCACTGAAATATGTCCGACTTCATATCGGATTTATAATAGACGTGTATAATTTTCTAATATTTTAGGGGCGATAATGGATGAATTAGAACGTTTATCACTTGTTTCGAAAGTTTGTATCGAATTGGAGAATCATTTCAATGTGGGCGATAAGGATGTTGCCGAATTTATCATTCATCTCGCAACCGAATATCCGACATTCGATAAATTCAAAAAAGCGATTCACAATGAAGGTCTTGGCGATCAGGTATTCATTTCTCTTATCTTCCTTTAATTTTATTTAGGTGATTATATACCCTTTTTTCGAGCCTTGACTAGTGCCGAACGTTTTTCAACGATGTTTCATAAGTCTGCAATCTAGAGAACGAATTTGACACCTCAGCTAGTTTATACCTCAATTCATTTTTTTCCCCATATTTTCTATCATATCATCTTATACTTTGATGGCGCTGATTTAAGACAATGGGCCAAGGCCGCACTTGATCGACATTGCAATGGTCCAAACAGCTCTCTTTATTTAATGCTATTCCTTCAACCACCCACTACTCATTACGTCAAGTAGCCTATGCATTGGTCGATGTTTTTCCTGTTTCCACCGTTTTTTCCCCAAAAGGTTGAGTTGAGCCTATCCATCGAATTCATCATGAACTAATCATATCAACCCGGGAGCTGTTTCTGAACACTGAGCTACACGCCGCAGTACCACTGTTCAGTTGTATGGTCGTATAAGAGGGGCTGTTTTACACTTACACAATCAATATTCTCCAGTAAACTCATCTTTTGGATAGCAGAAATTTTTATACTGGGGATTGCTATGATTGTCGCTCGAAATTCCGCTTAAGTTCAAGTTTTTTATTGAAGAGAACAAAATGTCTATGTGCAAATATATAAATGTGTTTGCATGTACATTTATTTATATTTATATTTGTGTTTATATTTATATTTATATTTATATTTATATTTATATTTATATTTATGTTTATATTGGTAGATGTATATTTTAAAATGTGCAGAAAAAGCGTATTACCATCGTGCAGATCATTTTCTTCTGAATTTAAACGAAGAAAAGGCCACGTAATCGTGACAAAGAAAGTGAAATATTACTTCAGGGGTAAATTGGTGATTTTGCTTCTATTCATAAAGAATTTAACGTTTTTAAAAAGTATTCTATAGTAGCTCATTCACTTTTAGCTTAGATACTGATTTCTTCTGTCTCTATTCACTTCTCATCGTATAAAATTGTTCAAATTTTCGTAAATATATTTGGTTCAGATGATTTACACTAAAAGAGATTTATAATTATGCATTGTGCCATCCCTATGGCATTCGTTTATTTGTTTATTTTTTAATTTATAGTATTAGTATCGACAGAATTTTTGAATCATTAAAGCAATAATGACGATTATCGTTTTCATTGCAGTTCGATGATTCGTTATTGGCAAATTTATTGCGTTTAATTCAACATATGCAACCAAAGAAGACAGGTTCTGTTAAGCGGATAACGACGATCGCCGATGATAAGGAATTATTGAAAGCACAATTACCTGCTCTTGCGATGCCTAATACAAACACCGACACATTAATGGAACAACTTGAAGGACTTATGCCTAAATGGAAGAAAGAGCAGGTACATATATCTTTTGCCATCGAAGAGAGCGCATCTTTGAGTGGGACGTTAATTCGAAATGCGCATTGCAGGGTACTAAGCATCGATAATGCAACGTTTTCTTCAAATTGCTATAAAATACTTTGAATGCTTTCAGTGGGATACAAATAGTTAACGGATTTGACGTCGATCTTATTGTGAGTTGAAATTTGCTGCGAAAATTATGGAAATTAAATCGGAATTTGATACTTTTTAAGAACTAAATCAAATTGCTTATGGTTAAAATTTATTAATGGTCCATGGCATTTATTAGTGGAGGTTGAATAGTACGTATATGATGAAAACGTTTAGGCAATTTGGTACCGCGACATGATTTTTTAATCATGGGGATTATACCTAAGAATAATTTAATAAAGGGGGAAAGGAAGATGACATTTGGGTTTCTCGCGTCAAGCTAGCTTAGGGCTGTTGCTCGTCGTCTGGCACGATATGAAACCTGACGATCGCATTTTGCAGGTAAAAATCTAACAGTGAACTTTTTTGGCTCTTAGTTTTTCTAGGCAATAAAGTCATTATGTTTTGTTCAAAAAGCCTGCTTGTGACATGCATGTCACAGGAGCATTTGCACATACTCGTCGACGATTAATGCGTGGTATCGCTGTCTAGAGAAGATACAGGGATTTTTCTGTGTTGAAAACTGAGAAACGTGAGGTCGACAGAAAAACTTATTTTACAAGTTTGAACGCGGAGCGGAGCCGGAAGAGACTACCAGAGACATTTGCGCTCTTAAGGAGAGAAATGTATCGGCGAATACACCGAATGGAAAGAGCTTTAACTCCTCAAAAAACGCGAATAGCTCCTCTCTTAGCAATTTTGGGCAATTTACGAGGACAGGTCTTTGTTAAGCAATATCGATACGAATTCGTGCACCGACTCGATATAACAAACGGTGCGTACAAGATTTGATTGATTTTGACCACTCTATCATACGTTCCTTTGATATGATCTGATAATTCATCCGTGTAATGCATAGGTTGGTCGGTTCTATTAAAGAGGTTATGAACGAAAGCATTTCGCATTTATAAATTTCATATGTATTTCTTGAGCTTTCGTGAAAGTCATGTCACCTCAATTGATTTAAGGTGGAGGAAATCAACGGAACGAGGATGAAAGAGAAATCAGGCAAAAGTCGACGACACCGATCACGAAGTAGTAGTGTTGGAAAGAAGTATTCGAAAGGTGGAAAGGGTAACAGGGAGAGAGAGGAAAAGAAACGGAAAAGAAGTAGAAGTGAAGAGAGAAGGAGAAGACGAAGTTCAAGTGAAGATCACAACGGTAGAAAACAACGCAGATCACCTTCAGAGTTGGTTCTTTTTCGTTTAGATCACTTTTCAATCTAATATTCTTTTATTTGTTGATGAATATTTTTGGCATTTTTAAAGAAATATTTGGGGCAAATGATTTCTTAGTGCTTTTATTTATTTATTTATTTCTTATATTAGCATTTTTTTTTAAAACCGTTGAGTAGATCTTTGCAAACTTTATATAGATTTCCTCTTCTTCATTATCGTATTCTTAGAGAAAGAAATTTCAAAGCATTTCGTAGTGTTGATATTCTTTTTGAATTATATCATAGTATCAATTCATATTTATATGTACAACTGTTTTTGCAGAGCTTCGAGATTTCTATTTGAAGTTATACCGTAAAACTTAGTTCGAGCCCTGTAGCTAGAACTTAGCTCTAGCTTATAGTAGATAATGATGTTAAAATTTGCAAGCTTAGTCTGGTTCTATCAGGAAATGCTTACTTGTTTATACACTCTCTGGACGTCTAACATTGGAGCTTGTTAAGCAAGGAAAGCAGCAATTCGCGTCGTAGACGATCACGTTCGCCTCATCGAAGGGAGGATCGTCGTGAGCGGAGAAAAAGTGTCGAAACGAGTAGAGGATGGGCTCAAAGGGAGCCGATCGATGAGGAGCCGGTGGTCGGCAAGATATACACCGGTCGAGTGAACAGCATTCAAAGTTTTGGAGCGTTTGTGCAGGTAACTGCTTGATTTCATTGCGGGTATATGTGTTGCAGAAAATGTGTTTCTTGTTAAGATATACTGATGAAATATGGCACTTTTATATGGTACAATTGGACGCTTATTACATATAGTGGGGAATATTTAAGAAAGAGGGAGGGAGTGAGGAGAGCGGTCCCGCGATAGATAGGAGCCCGGACAAGGCATAGAGATCTGATGTACTGTAGTTTTGAGGAGGATCTAATGGTCAACAAACCTATGCACAAAATTTTCGCCACGTTTTATTCGTGCCTCATTTCTAACAGAAAATGCGTTTCCATTTTGTAAAACTTTATCGTGGGCTGGTTGCAATGACATGTTTTCGAATGAAATATAAGTCGGAGCAGTGAAATATTATCAAATATGTTTTAGAGATTCGTTCGTACATTAAAAGTAAATCTGCCTTCAAGTTTTTAAATCTCATCCGAGAGGTGTGAGAGTTGTCTGTGAGAATGCTTCTTATGATCCAGGTATTATGATAGCTTTCTGGTGTCCTCTTAATTAATTCATTTATGCCAATTTCAGTTGGAGGGATTTCGCCAGAGATTTGAGGGTCTACTTCACATATCGCAAATAAGAAAAGAGCGAGTTAATGCGGTCGCGGACGTATTGAATCGTGGACAGAAGATTAAAGTGAAGGTGGGGTTTGATATTTTATAAAATTGCAAAATTTGCGTTTCATGAAGAGAGCGGATAGGGAGTGGAATGGAGTGTCACTTGTTCAGTGAGATATCATCACATAGGGTTCACGCTTAAGAAACCGTTTTTGAGCGTCATCAAGTTGTTGCTTTCACATTCTGGCTAGACTTTATCTTGAAATTTAATTATTCAATGGATTCTTCAAAATTCTTCCAGGTTTTTTCCACGAAATTCATCTTTACCTCTCGTGTGTCTATGTGCAATTTCTCACATCGTGGCTAAATATCCTCGCTTATGGGCTCATCCTGTTTAGTTTTGAGGCGTGCAAATGGATATCTGCATTCATGCTGTGCGCTTATGGTAATCTTGCAAGACCATTTGTTCACTAGTCGTATGATGACATGCTTAACTCATGTATTTTTGACGATTCAAAAATATATGTGGAGCTAGCTGTTAATGCAATCGGAATTCTATATTTACGTAATGCTTTAAAAATGCTGTTGCAGGTACTTAAATTTGAAAATGGCAAAATTAGTCTGTCAATGAAGGAAGTTGACCAAGACACTGGTGAAGATTTAAACCCACGGGAGCCGTCACTTCCAAAAGATTCGGTTCTCGCTTGGGAAGATATGCCGAGAAACCCTGAGGCTCCTTGGATAAATCCTTCTGGCTCCGGATCTTATGAAGAGGAAAATAAAATACAAGCAAAGAGGTATGCTGTATTGAGTATTTTTGCCGCGGATGTTGAAGGAGTTACTGAAAACCATCTAAGTTGTATTGTCTAAAAATAGTGATCAATACTAGGTAGGTTTTCAGCGGAAGTATTCTTAGGTGTGACAATTGGAGTTGATTTCCCGAACAGCAGCCTTGTTATCGTGTTGCCGGTAAATTATATATTGCTTTGCGTTGAAACGTGTTTCAATTTTTTTTTTTGCTGAGAACAGAAGTAAAAAATGGATTTTTGACGGCAGGATTGGATTTTAGGTGGTCCTTAATTACTGTTATTTTACTGTTATGATCCGATAGATGTACTTTCTTTGACGCAGGAAACATCGTTTTAAATCGGAGATCGCACCTGTTGTTTTTGTAATTAAGTTGGAAACGATCCATGCATATATCAGGTGCCATGAAATTTGAGCATTCGATTTGTTAGATGGATAGGCACAGAGTCTTTTTCTCAAGCGTCTATCGACTTCCGATCTTGATCTAAGGAAATTTTGAAGCTTATAATACTTGCTGCAGGTGTTTTATAGTGTTATTTGTAAGTGGTCACAATTAAACAGTTTTTATTGAAAGTGTTTAATTGTTCAGTACGAAGAGCCGTGTTCGACTGACGACACCTGAGAGGTGGGAACTTCGACAAATGCAAGGTGGTGGTGCGATTACCAATATGGATCTTCCAGATTTCGATGAGGAGCTTGGAGTTTTGAAGAATTTCGATGGTATATTTCGTTGCATTGTTATCTAGAAATCTTGGGCTGTATTGCTCATAGATTTTCTGGATTGAGACTGTTGAGTTTTATATGTTTGGGTTATTATTCCTTACAAATGCGACAACAGGAATGCGATCAAGGTCCAGTTAAAACTTAGCCGCAGGTGGCCGCATCTGGTAGAGATATGTCGGTTTGCGGTAAAAGCGGTTAATCTAATCAATTAGAATCCGGTAACAATAAAACAAATTGGGGAGGGGGAGGTGTATGGTCAACCTGAGGAGTGGGTTAGGCGGTTAGGTGTAGGATCAATCTGAAGAATGGACTGCGTGGTTAGAGGTGGGACCAACCTGAGAGGAGGGGTTGCGTGATGAAGTCAGTGGTAGCAATGTTCACTTCAATTAATGGGCTAGTGAATTTGTTTGCAGAAGAGAGTGATGGAGAGGATATTGAGATCGAGCTGGTGGAGGATGAACCGGAATTCCTCAGAGGTTACGGCAAACATGTCGTCGACTTAGAGCCCGTCAAGGTAGTGAAAAACCCTGACGGAAGTCTTGCGCAAGCTGCACTCATGCAGGTAGGTCATAGCTTCATTTTTATGAGTTGCTCAGTGATGACATACGGCCGTTCTTAATTCACGAGGATTCCCGAAATTTGGGCAAAGAAAAACCGGAAATGTTTCATCGAGAAAGAACAGGCTTTGGGAATGAACCAAATATTTGTCGCAGAGGGAGTGTAGATCGCGGCTAGCGATCAGCGGAATTGTTGTCATCAGCCATGTGTAACGAATAGAACAAGGCACCAAAATAAACCTTACCAATAGTAGGGGGGGGGGGGGTTGTAGTACTTCGCAGATGAATGTCAGTGAGAGTTCCTGTGGCTAAACGATGGCTAGTTAAAGTTGTTGATGAAGTGCTTTCATTGCTTATTTGATTCAGTTGCACTTTGAAATTGTGCGGTTGGAAATATGGCTGTAAGTAAAATTAATGCTTCATTTTTTAAAAATTGTTTATGCTGTTTCTCTGCGATGGGTACAACTCTGCGACGTTATTGCTATGTTATTATGTTTTTTTTTTTATTGTTATTCCGCGGGCACAACGATATATTATTGGGTAAATGAATCAATCGTAGAAGATTTATTTATAATTATTGGCCGTCATCTGTATTGTTTGTACAGAGAATGGGAAGTGCCGAAAATGTTAGACTATGGGATAGCGTTTTGTGTTTATCTTTACATTAACATTGATACAATTGCAGATGAGAGGGGTGAGGAGGGAACAGCTTTTAGGACGTTTGGTTTTTTAGTTGGTGATAAGGAGGGGGGAAGGAAGGGGTATAAGGGCGTCAATTCGTAATGCCGCATTTGCAGGGTGCATTGGCTAAGGAGCGACGTGACCAGAAGATTCAGGCACAGAGGGAGCAAGAATCCCAAAGCCAACGAGCTGGTCTCTCTTCGAGTGCAAAAATCAACGATCCTATGGCAGATATTTCGTTGCATTCATCTGCACTTGACATTCCCGGCCCAAGTCAACGTCAAAGGGTTTGGCAGTTATTGTTTTTTTAATAGGCTTTGTTTTAATTTGTCGTATTTATCTCATAGGAATACGCTCGTTTATTCATTTTACCGTCAATAATGCAACAGGTAAATATTAGCTAGGTAATGGCGAGAAAAAGGTGAAGTTGCCAAGGGGGAGGGCGTTTATTCGATGAAACACGGTCGTTCTTATGCCTTATTGTTCGTTCCGACCTAGCTGTTACGTGCATCAGCAGTGATATCATCCGAATGTTTGGAGTTAGTATTTAAGTCCAGCGTAGTTGTTCCTCGTGGTTGTTTATTGATGTATTTTTTGATTTTATCTGAAGGTTTCGAGAGGCGATAAAGTTCGGTGATAAAGTTTTTTCTTGATAATCACAGCTTGATGCCACTGGAAATAAAGTTGCAATCTTTTTTAGGATATGCCAGAATGGATGAAGCATGTGACAGCTGGTGGTAAGGCAACATATGGAAAGCGGACGACCCTGTCTATAAAGGAGCAACGCGAATCGCTGCCAATTTTTGCGCTAAAGAAGGCACTTATGGAAGCGATAGCGGCTAATAATATTCTAATCGTGATCGGCGATACTGGTTCCGGAAAGACTACCCAAATCACTCAGTATATGGTAGATTCCGGCTATGCAGCCAGAGGCCGAATCGGATGCACACAACCAAGGTATGTTAGACTAGAACTTAGTGAGGGTGCTAAGTGCTAACCTTAGACAGAGTGGAAGGTGCGGATGCTATCGAACCAATTTGCAATGAGGAATTCCTTTTGAGCTTTCCTGCTTCATTCCTCTCACTCGACATCTGTCGGTTTTAATTCATGTTCTCCTGCTTTCTCTTTTGTTTTTGATGGGATGGGAAGAGTTTAGTAATTTTGCTGTAGTGTTTATTGACCTACTGGAAGTGCTCAGCATTTTTTCGTAATCTCTCAACCAACTTTCTTCGATGGGCATGCGCCTTCTTCCCTTACTTTGGAAGTGCTCGTTGTGTCGACACTGAGGTGGGGGGGGGGGGGATGGGGGTTCTTTTTTCCAGTTATTGTCTCGTCCTGAAGTGCTTATTCTTGTCGCATTTTAGATGGGTTAATTGGCAAAGATACTATCTAAGTTGTTGTAAATTGTGGTTCTTTTGTGGTAATGATTTAATGTTGAAATTCCATTCATTTTATGGGCAAAGTAAGTGCAAGCAAATGCAGATAACTTTTCTTGATGGGGTATAATTTGATGGCATTTAAATAGCATGTTATGGGGAACGCGAAATTAATAGCACCCGTTTTGCTAAAATCGCTATGTTTTGAAAACGACAACTATGGCTGAGATGGCTGCTTCTTTTATTGTTTTTTGCTTTTCACTTAAAGAGTTGGCAGAAATTATAAATACGCTGAGGGATCATTAACCATCAACAGTCATCGAAATGGGTTCAAATTTTTTTTGTGGTATGTGAATCAGTGAGAGTTAAAGATAGAGTGGCACATTTCCGTTTGTAACTCGTTGACGGATCGTTTAATCGTCTGTAGAAGAGTTTAACTGCAAAATGTGATATGAACAAGTATAGTGTAGTAGAATGGTTGAGAACTTTGAACATTTCTGTGTTGAATATATTTGATCGATGATGTAGTGATAATTGAAGGTGTTTGAAGCGTTTCCGGTTGCAGTCTTGATAAAAGAATGCTATGTTTTTTGTTTGTCTTTTTTTAAAGTCTTCTGGGATATTTGTGGGCGTCAGTGCAAATGTCATTGAATTGAGGCTTGTTGGCATACTTGCAGACGTGTGGCGGCAATGTCAGTCGCTAAGCGTGTTAGTGAGGAATTCGGATGTCGCCTTGGATCCGAGGTGGGATATACGATTCGATTTGAGGATTGTACAAGGTAGTTTATATCAGATCGCTTTTTAAATTTCATTTGCCTTGCAATTTTCTCTGATGGAAGTGATATCTAATGTTATTATAGTTTTTTTCTTGAAATATTTATTGGATTCCTGGGGGAGCAATGATTAATCGGATCATAAAATTTTGAATTGAATAGCCGTAGAGGTATATAGAGGAATAGGTTTTTGGTGACATAACAAACAGGTAGGACATGTTGTACAAATGTCTCTTTTTTGCAAATACTAAGGTAGCCCTTTTGTTGAGCGTCGACGCTTTCCGTTGATTAATGCGGGGAGACGTTTTACCATTCCGTTATTTTGAATCCGATTATGGTTTTTCAGCAACCGTTTCGTCAAGGTGGTTATATGATATGGCTGGTTAAGTTTCAATAGGGTTTTGATAAGAACGGTATTTAATAATTCATGCGTTGGTGTGTGTGTGTCTATGAGTTGATATTTTTTGTTTTTCACCTTGTAAACGCATCACTGTTTCGGTAGGCATTTTTGGTTTTTTTTTTTGCTTGAAGAAACTTATAATTGGGCTACCTAATTAATATGGGTGACTGAGAGTGATTTTTGAGGGAGAGGATGGCAGAGACGGAAATGTTATTGGTGATCCAGTTCCGTCGTTATAGACGACTTGTGATCACTGATGTTGCCAAAGGAAGCGAATTCTTTAAAGGAAACCGAGGGAACAATGAAAACCATATCCACTTAGAAATTTTTATTAAGTATTGGGAATATTTATTTTTTTGCTTTAAAAGCTTGAGCTTAAAAGTGTTGGGGTACTCCAATTCCGGTTGTCCTCCAGTGCCGCGTCTGTCACCCTCCCACCTTCCCACTTCTTCGCCTAGGAAAGTGCAGTGAATTTTGTCGACTCTCTTTATTGGAACGACGTTTCCTATTTTAGTGGTGCTTTAATTATTCATTTCTTTTTTAGCCAAGATACAATAATAAAATATATGACTGATGGTATGCTTCTGCGAGAATGTCTTTTGGACCCTGACTTAACTGCCTATTCGGTGATCATGCTCGATGAAGCTCATGAAAGGACTATCCATACAGATGTGCTATTCGGGCTTCTGAAGGCGGCGGTTAAGAAAAGACCTGAGTTGAAACTTATTGTCACAAGGTTAGTCATCTTTAATGGTGTTCCTCGCTGAGTTGCATCTCTGAGGTTTTTTATTCCATTTTGAGCATCATTAAGTTGAAAGAAGTGGATTCATAGAAAGTTTTTGAGAGGGAACTGTTGCAGAGGAAGGATTCAGAATGTTTGTCCAAGTTGCTTCCATGGATATTTTTGGGGCATTTTTTTCGGGCAGGACATTCTTTAAAACGTCCTGGCTTGCCAACGAATTCCGAAAATATCATTGTTGTTTTATATTGGCCTATTTTGTAGTGAAGGTTGTTGCGTTTCTATGTCAGAATTTTGCGCAGTGGAAAGTATGAAGCGTCGGTACCTGTATTATAGCAATAGTATCATATTGCAATGATCTTTTTTTGGTGCATTTTGAAGTTCACCGATGTTTTTCTATCTGCTTCTAGTTCATGGTATAGGATTTATTCTGTTATTTGTAGTGGTGGATACTTTAGCGCGTCCGCTAATAATGGGATCCATTTATTCGAGATCTCTGTTATAGTAATACGGATTAAGGTTCATAAAATCGTATGTGGAGTATCTATTTCGGTTCTGTTTGATAAAGTTACGACAAAGTTCAGAGTACAAAGTTCTGTTCTATTCTTGATTTCATCTGATTTTGAATTGAATAAATCGTAAATAAATCTGAAAGAACTCGTTTTGTATGACTTTATTATTTAAAAATTGCCGTTGTATCTTGATAAAATGACGCCCACAAGTGGAGGTTTGAATTCAGTTTGTTTTTAGTGCGACATTAGATGCGGTCAAATTTTCTGAATATTTCTATGAGGCGCCAATTTTTACCATTCCGGGCCGTGCTTTCCCTGTAGAGATACTCTATACTCGTGAGCCCGAGACCGACTATCTGGATGCGGCACATATAACCGTGATGCAGATTCATTTGACCGAACCACCTGGAGATATACTTGTCTTCTTGACCGGCCAAGTATGTTGTGTTGTTACTTTTACAATTGCATTTATTCATTTAAGGTGTATTATTGTTGAGGATTGTGGTGATTATTAAGGTACTTGTTCTTCAGAGTTTAGCATCCTCTAATATGATAGGGTGTTCGTCTAAGACTTTGCGTCTTCCACATCGTCAGCAATTTTCTAGCTCTGATCTCTTTCTCAGAGATATATTTAGGGACATTTCTCGGCTCTTCGCAAAATATCACCTCATCCGGATATGAAAGGAATCTTTGCTAAGCGATGGAGCAGACAAATTAGCAGTATATTTCGTAATGAAAGTACGCTGTCGAGGAATTCGACCATCTGAATATACGTCGATCGGTGTTGAATTATTTGAAGGAGAGGGAGGGGAATTTCGATTTGTGGTACTCATTTTGGAGTAATGTAACGGTTTCAGTTGTTTTATTTTGAAAATATTATTGCGTTGCAGGAGGAAATAGACACATCTTGTGAAGTGCTTTACGAAAGGATGAAAGCCCTCGGGCCTGATGTCCCTCAGTTGCTCATTTTACCTGTTTATGGTGCATTACCTAGCGAGATGCAAACGAGGATATTTGAGCCGGCGCCAGCAGGCAGCCGAAAGGTTTGTGAAAAATCATTTTCATGTGACGTTTTTTATGGCGAGTGATAGATTTAAGGCAGTTCATGCTAGCGATAAGGTGTGGGCATAATTTAAGCAATGAATTTATAATTTAACACGAGCTCGGGTATCATTTTCGATGAAAGGTTTATTCACTCGCAAATGAGATGCAAATTTTGCTTATCTTTCATAGTTTTTGCCCGTCATCTATTCTGGGGTACTGCAGTGAATGAGCTATTGGAATATTAGCTGCCAAATTTGTTGTCTGTGATGGTTATCTACATCATGTCCTCTGGTCGTATATATCGGCGATCTCTATATGTGCAGACATGGCTGCCGGAGCGCTCTCTGCTAGTGTTATATAACAAATAGTTGGGCTGTGGGATGTCGAGGCGTTCACCGATAACGCCTCGGTTCCATTCCGGAAAAGTTTGCCAGGGGAAGGCAGAGTCCCTCACCTCTTCCAGGTTTTCACCGTAACACTGTAGTAGATTTTCTTGATGTGTAAACGGGAAGGGAATCGGGTTCGCTTCTTTTTGTGATGATGTGCTCCTCATTGTCAGGTGGTAATCGCAACAAATATCGCCGAAACGTCGCTCACTATCGATGGCATATTCTATGTGGTGGATCCTGGTTTCGTCAAGCAGAAGATTTACAACCCTAAGAGTGGAATGGACTCGTTGGTTGTCACACCAATATCGCAGGCAGCCGCAAAGCAAAGGGCCGGTCGTGCTGGTCGAACTGGACCCGGGAAATGCTACCGGCTGTACACGGAAAGGGCGTACCGGTAAGCACGTTTGCGTTGTCGTGTTGTTGAGAAGGATTAGATGATATAAGCTAGAGAAAATGCTTTTATGTTCAGGATGTAGAGGACCAGAAACTGAAATATTATTTGTGGAGAATACTGATTCATAGGAAGAGATGCGTTGTATTTTCAGCGATGAAATGCTGCCAACGCCTGTGCCGGAGATACAACGCACGAACCTAGCCTCAACGTTGCTGCAGTTGAAGGCAATGGGGATCAACAATCTGATCGATTTCGATTTTATGGATGCACCACCCATCGAGGCGATGATCACTGCTCTCACACAGCTGCACACGCTTAGTGCTCTTGATGGTGATGGTCTTTTGACAAGATTGGGCAGAAGGGTTTGTTCATTTACTGTGTTTCATATTTTTCTCTGAGCAAAGAGGGGGATGGGGGGGGGGGGGTGGTTCGAACATCTGTCGAAGAAGACCACCTGTGTAGTTCTGGCAGTAATCAATGTCAACAACTTTCATAACTTAGGAACGGTGAAAGAGACGCTGAAGGGTCTCTTCCTCAATCCTGCGAAAGCTTCCGCAGGTAGGCAAGAGAGTTCACGGTTTTTGTCCGCCGCCGGCTCTCCTTGGATGGTTTGAAAATTGCCGATTCGCTTTCCATGGGCAACTTCTCCCGATCGCTTAACTCGTTCTTGCTTGAAAACTTTCCACTGGCCTCGCTGATCTTAGCTAGAAGATTTGCTGTTTGATTGATTCACTCGTAGGTGATGATTTTATACTTTCGTTACTTATTTTGGTTTCAAAATTTCTAACTCGCTTCGGTATTCTTACTTATTATTTTGATGACTTCGGTATTCTAGCTTATCTCGCCTATTTTAATGAAAGAATTTTTGGCCTTATTCACTCGTTTAAGCTTGATGTGCTCGGTCGCTTTATTCGTAGACTTTCACTACTCGTGTTTAGCATTCATTTCATAGAAAATGTTGTTGAATTTGGAAATCTTCGATCTCAGATGGAGCATTTTCAATCGTTTTGGACTTTTCTTCTCCTCTAAAAGACAAGCAGATATTCCGGGCTGAAAATCTTTTCTGGAACGGGAAAGTACCGCTATTCATTAGACGAGAGCTGATGCACAGTCCAGTGACGACATCTGTATTGGCCAGTTTCGTTGTAATACCCCTCCCTTAAACGTTGCGAAAATTCAGTGCCATTGAAGAACTGAGATGTTACTGAACCCTTCAGATGCAACAGTTATATTTGGTAAATTAAGTGGGAAGCGTGTTTTCAGATGGCCGAGTTTCCGCTAGAGCCGAGTTTGGCGAAGCTTCTTATAATGTCGGTGGACCTATGCTGTTCGGATGAAGTGCTTACTATTGTTTCGATGCTGTCCGTGCAGAATGTTTTCTATAGACCAAAGGTTGGTTTGCTTAAAGGGTTCTTTCCTAGGTTGAAGTGTGTGGGTTGTACTACTATTAGAGAAGTATGGTGGTAGTTCCGCGAATAGGAGGCAATGAAGAGGATTCTGTTTTTAATGTGGCATAGAGGTTTAGTTTCCGTTATCCTTATGTAGTTGTCGAGATTGCCCGTCATGATATGTTTGGAACTTCTTTCAGAGAGTACTTTGGATAAAGTCTCCTCTTATGCAACGATTGATAGGTTCATAGGGGATAGTAGTCAGGTATAGGTTTTTCCCCAGAAATGTTTAGGAATCATGTTCGATATTATCCCACATTACGTAAGATTCTTCAAAGATTTGTGTGACAAGAGTGGATAATATTGCTCATTATAGGATAAGCAAGAGTTGGCCGACCAGAAAAAATCAAAGTTCCATCAACCGGAAGGTGATCACCTCACATTGTTGGCCGTTTACAACTCATGGAAGCATCATCACTTCTCGCAAGCGTGGTGCTATGAAAACTTCGTTCAGATTCGTACACTCAAAAGAGCGCAGGTAGCAGTTCGTTTTAGAAGCGTTAAATTTTATGTGCTATCGTAGGCTTTGAACTTAGCCAAACTGACCGTTATTGTGATACCTTAAAGGAATGAACTATTGTGGATTTATTGCGATCCATAGGAGACGGCTGTATGCTGTGGATGTGTTATTTTAGATTATTGTTGGCCCTATCTAATATGCAGTAATTAATTGATGTAGCTACGTAGACACGGGTATGAGTCTTAGTTTCTTGATTTGACGGTCCACTATGCGTGATAGGGGCGAAGCATAGGAATTCTAGTTCGATGTCATTCGGGTAGAGTTTTGAAGTCCTCTGGGAATAGTACAGCGCTATTTCTTTCAAGTGAGTAAGGATTCTTTCAGTTGGATAAATGAGGAGATATAAAGCAAAAATTAATGATTGCTTATGGCGATGATCATTTTAGGACATTCGAAAGCAATTGTTAAGTATAATGGATCGACATAAGCTGAATACGATCAGTTGTGGTCGCGATGTGCAACGAGTTCAGAAGGCGATTTGCTCGGGATTCTTTAGGAATGCTGCTAAGAGAGATCCTCAGGTGAGCATACTGATGCATTTCGATGAAGTCTGGGTCGTATTGACCAGCATTGGGGAGGTTGAGTCATACACGGATGAGTCTCCTTCCTCCTCCTTTACCATATCCAAGAGGACAGGGGACCCAGTTGAGGTGTAGGCAAGGAAATTGTGAAAATATGTGGAAACTTTTAAGGTGTTGCTCGTTCGTTTCTTCATTTATGAAGATGTTAATTGGCTATGTGCAAAGTAGATGCTGCTGATTATTATTCAGTGGCACGCTGATTGCATAGATGTCGGAGCAAGTTGTTATAGAGTGGCAAACTTTAATTAGAAAGCAAACGGAGCCACTTCCTGCGCAGGTTTTGATCGCAGTTTACAGTGTATCGTCGACGCACGTTTTCGGAAGTTGAAGTTTACATTTTTCCTGCAAACTTTTAAGGGCTTACGACTCTTTTGGCTAAGGTATTCAGAGCCTAGACATGTGGAAAAGATAGAAGGCTATGAAATTCTTTCACGAAGTGAACGTGCTATAGAGGTCTAGAATCAGCGCACTCACTTGCTGTTTAAAGGGAAGGTTGCTGGTATATGCGTTGGGTGTTGGTGTTGTTATGGGAAGTTATCGTTTACTTTTTTATATTCATACGTCTTTCTTTAGTTCGAACTTCCAACTTCCTCATCCCTTTTTCCGCACCCATTCCTTCCTCGGCAACTCCTGTATAGGAACAAGCTTTTGTGTTATGTGTGAAATCAGCGGACGTATTGTTGCTATGTGCATTGTTTTCGTCTAGCGAAGAGCGTTCGGCTGCTTCGCTTTGAGGTTTTAAATTAAAAGCAGTGAGGAGGGTGGTTGTTTTCAATTGCAGCCAGAAAGAACTGACGTATTCTTTCAGTGATTTGCTGGTTTTTGAGATCGGACGATGTTTGCTAGTTGGCAGGTTCTTACTCTGCAGCTCACAGTTGCAGACTTGATGCCTCAAGGGCTGTTTTTCTTGTATTTCACTTTGCGACCTTTGACGTGTAATATTGTTTAGGAGGGCTACAGGACGTTGGTCGACGGTCAGAACGTTTTCATCCATCCGTCGAGTGCACTCTTCCAGAATCAACCCGAATGGGTTGTCTATCATGAGCTTGTTATGACTAGCAAGGAATATATGCGCGAGGTTGGCATTATCCGTTGCTTTTATTGCGTCATATTAGGAGGAACCACTTCCTGTGCGATGATATCCTTTGTCATCTGACGACTAGATGTCTTTCACCAAGGCTGCTCTTGCTGTTCTGTCAACTTTTATTTTCTAAATACCCGCTTATCTGATCGATACTTTCCGATGATTGACTACTCAAACACTAAACCTGAGGTCAGGAGCTAAGGGATCAGGCAATGAGGATGAGGCGAGGATGGGAGTTTGTTACCCATTTGTATCGCGCTTATGCAGTAATTCCCGCACAGTTTTCGAAACAAATTTACGAACGCATTTTTTATGGCTTGACGTTGTACTGCATTTAAGTTCGGTGATCACCGACATGACGTTGTTTTGATGTTTTTGGAAGCGTTGGTTTACGAACAGTTTCGTGTTTCTTGGGTGGAAGAAGAGAGCTGGAAAGTTAGCTTTCGAAGTTTCGCGGAAAATGAGACACGCAGATCATCATGGATGCAAAGCTTTCAAGGATGTTGACTTCCACCTCCTAATTGTTAATTAGACTTGCTTCTTTGAAATGTTTTGGTGAAGAAGCTTGTGAATTACGCCGGAATTAAAGGATGACTATGCATTTACTAAGAATGAAGTCCAATTCTTTTAGGTTTAGGTTGAGTCTAGAAGAGTAGACGACATATTTTTGATAGTGCGGTTGCTGTATCTCAAGTGTTTATCGGCACCGAAAAATTGTCTAAATTTTGAGACGGATTCGTGGTAGATATAAAATGCCGATTGGAACGGCAACAGATATCTTTGTTGCAAATGATTCGACTATTTGAGTCGAAAAAGCACCAAAGCGTAGTTTTTAAGTGGGTAAGAGGCCAAGAAAAACCTACATGTGGCTAATCAAATCAAGGAACGGGCTGTTTCTAAGCCAACTGCTTTCGTGAAATTGAAGTAATAGCTGTTTAGGTGACTGCGATCGATCCGAAATGGTTGGTGGAATTCGCACCGTCGTTCTTCAAGATGGGTGACAATACGAAGCTGTCAGCATTTAAGAAGAATCAGACGATCGCACCGCTATTCAATAAGTATGAGGATCCAAATGCATGGCGTATCACGAGACTTAAGAAGAAGATCTACAACCCGAATAGATGATGTGTTAACGTGTTCGTTTGTTTGTTGATTATTTTATTAGCACGTGAAGTGAGTATCGGTTTTATTTTCCACTTCATCGGTATCAGACTTGTTTTTTGCCGTTTGTTGGAAGTTTTTATGTTAAGATGCGAGAATATTCGAATTGAGCAAACTTATGGTGTGAAAAAAATAAGGGAGGTTTGGTTCTTTATACTTCTGTTATGTTTTCAAACTCATTCAGCGCCAATTACTGGAGCTCGGTGATGCTTTATGTTTGTTATTTATGGTACTGACTGAGAAAGTTTCATAATTGACCCTATAATCGTCGTTATTCATTGGGAATTCTAAATCGTACCGAAGCAAGAGTAGTTTTGAATTGGAAGATTTGCCTTAAAAGGGAGGAAAGAGGATTAGGTACTTACTATAGATACCTTTAATTTACACCTATATTCACTCGGTAAAGGTCTCCGTATAGCTATGTAAATCTGTAATCGCCAACTTAATAAACCGGAAACGGCGGAATTTTTGGAAGAGTAATCAACATCAACATCTAAACGCATTGCTATGCGTCTATAGTTTTTGAGGAAACTATTGCATTATTAATCCTGCGTAGTTGTTATCGTTGTTGAAGGAATATGCTCCTGTTGGCGTTTTTTTCAGTAGAGAAGGACGCCACTTAAAGCAGATGTCGTCTAGAGAATGCGTTAAAGATGGTCGAAGTTAGAAACACGATGGTGAGTACCTTTGGAATGAAGTCGAAGTAGAGGATGCTCTAGGAAGTGGGGAAGAGGAGAGGGGGGGCGAGGTGGGAGGCTTAGCATGCAGGGGAAAGCAGAACAATCAAAAAGAATGCAACAGATAAGAAAGGCGTACATGAAGTTGAGGCGGGACGCACCAAACGAGCATCTCCGTCGCAAAATCGAAAACAAGCAAGTGGAGGTGGCTTTTGGGAAATCGCCATTGCATTTTAAAGGTATGAGTGCTTGTATATTGCCCTGTTTCCTCCCATCTTTGGGGTCTACGTGAACTCTTGTGAAATGCTAGCTGATGTGTTTGCTTTCTATGTGGATTTTTTGTACAGTACCTACTCGATTTCCTCTGAGTACTATTCGTTCTTTGCATTGTCTATGATTTGAAAGAAACCGAAGTGATAATTGCCTGTTAATATTTGCAGAGAAGTAAAAATCTCATCGGATACTTTTTTTAAAGTTGACGCCATGGTAAAGATGTTGCAACGAAATTTATTGCACTAATTTAGAGCCGTGGACCACAAAATTGACTTCTACCGAGGTTCGCATTTTTTGGAATTTTAGTATTTGCATCCTGCCAACGGCAAAACCCAGACTTTCTCACAAGCATTCTACAGCGCCAGTTATTTAAAGGCTATAATGTTTTCGGAGAGCAACCAATGCAAGATAGACCGCTTGGGCACATGCCAAGCAGGAATAGTGCTACCTGCAAGGTTTATCAAGGGTTAAGACCATACAGACAGATCAAGCGAATACCCAGCGTGCGTCGTGAGCCTAGCCTGAGGCAGAATCGGGAAGATCTAAAAGGGCTTGACGTGCCTGTTTATTAATTCCAGCTTCCAGACCGGTGGTGAGGCCAAGTGGGCCTACATGTGGCCATCGAAGTGCGCGAGATGACCGGCGATATGGTGGGGTTCGATCGCGGGCTCGTGCCAGCGGTCGCTGCTTGTTTGTCAAATTACCGTGCAAGTTTGACAAACTACTCGCCCCTTACACCTGTTGTTTCGTAATTCACCCGACCGCATCTCTACAGATCGTGCAGATCCTCAAGGAGAGCTTGACTAGATCAGCCATGGGAAGCTGACCCTTAGGTACATCTTTCAACACAGCAACGGGAAGTCATTTTGAGCGGTATACATGCTGGCGCTGAAACTGCAAAGTAAGCGTAACTTTGGTTTCTCCTTTTTTATTTGATTTCCTTTATTCTTTTTATTTCTTACCTGACGTCCAAAAAATATGCTTCAATCTAAACTATTATATACGAGATCCTTATCAAGTTTTTTCCGCTTCCTAGAAATTCAGTACGAATTCCAACTAGTAAATTCGTGGTAACGGAAGCACACTTTCGAGTTTGCAGGTTTTGTCGCAAAAAGGCTTGTGCTATGCTGCAACAACTCGACTGTTTGCATATAAATCTGTTTTAAAAAATAGTGCACAGCATTAGACAAGAAGGCGCCGTGTATATAACGAACGGGGCGGGTTATACAAACTTCCTCGGCTATTACTATTCATTGCGATCCCAGCTTGATAACTTGAAAGTAGAGTTGAAATGTCCCACTCCTGGTACGGGAAAAGGATTGAGGTGTATTTCTCATATTTCCTCAGCAATGCCGTCCGCTACCCGCAACAGCCCCATCCGTTCACCGAACGGTCCGAGTCGGTAACCTCCGTCGAACCCGCAAAAGACAAGTACAATACATTCTACGATACCTACAGGTGGCCGTGAAAATTCGGCTCCCTCCTCAATATAAACACTTACGGTCAAAGAACGTGTCCATCTTAAAATAAAATCATCAAAGTTCAGACTTCACTGCAATTCGCACCGCTTTTCGTAGGAACCACGGAGGTGCAAATTCGGGCTTCTCGTAAGAAACTTGGAGACGTGGATGAAACTGGAATCTCCTGGGAACTTCAAATCACATTTCTCTATTTTTCTGATGTATTTTCTAGCAACTGAAGTTTGACTTCTCTCCCTCAAAGCTTGGGATAATGCAGGAAATCCTTCGGGAACCGTCGATCCCGGAAAATCTGATACCTGCTACTCGTCGATTTCATGTATCCGTTCTTCGGGACTGCATCGCAATATGCACGCCACCACTTCTCGAAAATGTAATCAAGTATATCAAAAGTGTGAGCAAAATTACATTCTAGTGCTTTCACAGAAAAATATACCTCAATGAGATAGTATGAGTATATGAAGTGTTCAAGGATATATTATGCCGTCATAGTTGGATCTATAAATGGAGTGCATTTGTGAATGCTGTGAATTATTGAGTTTCCGAGTCGAAGGCACCTTAGGAACTGGTAAATCTATCCCGCTGATGGGCATCCAACAGCACTGCTGAACCACCGTCGAATCGACAGATCGGAACTCAACGGATCGAATAATAAAGAGCATCCACTTACGATACAGTTTAGAAGCAGTTCGAATGGAGAGCTCGGCTATTTATATCGTGAGAATATTACGAACAGCATCCGCGATCATTCTAAGCAAGGCGGCCAAATTGATCGTGGAGACCCCTCCCCCCCCTATACTACGTTCGTTGATGGTTGTGTCCTTTCTCGACGATTCAGCTAAGACATCTCGAGGCAAATCTGTTTGCAATT
Source organism: Ascaris suum (assembly GCA_013433145.1). Classification (NCBI taxonomy): domain Eukaryota; kingdom Metazoa; phylum Nematoda; class Chromadorea; order Rhabditida; family Ascarididae; genus Ascaris; species Ascaris suum. Next base: position 1,918,925 of record CM024182.1, on the reverse strand, counting down.
CAAAATTAAGGGAAGCTCCCACAGCAGAAATCCTCAATAAAAATAGGTTATGCACCGCATCTCGTCCGCTAATGGAAAGCACAGAAATCGAGAATGCCGCTCTGCGCTGAATAGTCGCTTAACCAAGAACACCAAAAAAAATTCGAGAACTATCCAAGACAGCCAAGAAAAAAATAAATGCAATAAACGGCACAGAATTTGCAAGTGAATGCGGCATTAAACCTCTCAGTCATCTCCCCTCTCTTGTCCTTACTCTCTTATCTCTTTATATAATACAGAAGATCGTAAGCTATTTTACCCTTTCGTTCACAATTCTGATGTGGCGCTCATTGCGGTCGTCAAACCATTCAGTTGGCTTCTTGCCGATTGGTATAGACTGTTGTATAAAGCCCTGAGTATTAAGTTCGATAAATTAATCCCCCCATTGATGATAACTTCTAAGGATAGCGCTTCCCTACGGCATTGAAATTTCATCAATAGCCATACTTGAATTCTTGACAGATACGACCATTCTATACGGCTCATCATTTTTGCATATCCGCTTTGATGCAGACGTTTAAATGACTGTCGGAACAATTAATTATAGATTGAGCTATAAAATATGCGGATATGTTTAGATATGTTCCTCACGTGAGGGTATGTTCCTTACGACATAGGTGAATGTCATGTTAAGGTTGCGTAGAGGTAAGCAAGCTCATCACTCATATCGACTTCTCTATAGACAGTTTCCTTTTCACTATCTTTGACATATGATGGCACTTTTCTTTTCAGCTTTTTCTTAGATTTTATTATTTTCACCTAAATATACCTTCTTTAATTTTCATTTCCCACCGAAATGAACCTATAGAAATATTTCTTTTTGTTTTTATTCATTTCCATTCCTTTTTTTTTTTGATTGAATTTATGTGGTGATATTCTCAAGTGAACAATTGCATAGATTTTTATCGTTTTATTGTCTTCAGGTTTATCAATATCCACAAACAACTTCACATTTTGAGAACTTTATAGTTGTATTGTGTAAGTTCTCCGATGTAGTAACAATACGACAAGTTTTATGGCAGAGAGTTGGCTTCTTATCGCAGTCCACCCGCTTCATCTCCCTTTTCACTCATCCCTCATCCGGTTGTCATGCTTAATTTTGAAAAGTCTTTGTCGTCAATCACCACATCACTCTCACCAGTCTCCTTCACAACGGGGATTATGAGCACAAAATTCGTAACGGTGAGCAGGTACTTCGGTAATATATAGATATACTCAGCTCTTTTTTTTTTTTGATTCATTTGAAAATAGTTTTGAATAATATTTCATGAATATCCACTAGGAAACGTCTGAAAAACAGTAAGCATAAAATGCCTCATTATTTCATATTCTAAAACAGTGGCAATCTCTTGAATGTAATATGCAAATTTAAATGAAATTAAGTAAAAATAGCAAAGATATAGAAGTAAATCACAGAAAAACTTGAAGATAATGTGGCAAAATGAGTGGAACTGTGTCTACGATGCACGAAGACCAGCCGCACTGATGAGCCCAATGGGTGGGTTGCTGTTCCGCTGTCTGTGTGTCTGTGTGTGTGTATGTGTGTATGCGTGTCTTTACAGTTGCTCCGTTTCATGTGTTGCTCGCTCTCCTTCTGTGGCAACCACATCCAACATCTGCAACCCTTATAGCATGAGGTGATGCTTCATTTTTTGGAGCATTGCAATCATTTCAAGCATATCCATCAATCTCTCTTTGGTGTAATTCAATCACAAATCCTTCTGACGTTTTCTACTGAACACGTTAAACACGTTTGTAGCTCCACTTATACTCAAGTCAATTCGAAACAATTAAATTCAACACAAACTCATCCAGCCAAAAAAAAAAAACTGTTCAATAGGGAAAGGTATGCACCGTTTACGGAGTACTTTCCAACGATTGGGATTAGATCTTTCACAAAGTATGGATATCCATGGATATAATTGCCAGTCTCAACGTTAACGATGGTTATTCTTTTATCTCCATAGAGTTTTGATTTGCATGAATATTTTTGTAAATATTTTCAAAATATTGTAGTTGAATCCACTCATCGATACCAATTTTTCAATTTTATTAACCAAATACTTCATAAAAAGAGCAAAACAATAAAAATAATAGCAGCTCGTTCTAAGGTGGAGACGGAAGAGAGGTAGTGGATCCACCCATTTTTGAAGCAATCCGTGAAACCATGAAAATCCATTTGACCTGTCCCGCATTAAAGAAGTTTCCTCCAAGATTTTTGATTCCTCGAGCTAATAATCCGATCGAAATTGTGTTGAGGGGCAGAAAATTCAACACTTACTTGGCATGGGGCTATATTTTCCGGATACGGTCGTTTCAAACCTTCGCTATCTCTCCACCATTGGAATCCTTTTTCTTTCGCATAGTAAATAAGCATTTTCATATGGTTTTTAAACAAACTTAGATATGAAAAGTGCTGATTAAATAATCATAAATAAAGCATGAGAGTATGGCTTCGAGGTGAAGCCAAGTTTTCTGGTGGGACTTACATCATAATAAAGAGGTCATTCGAATGCGGAGAGAAAAAATGAAAATGGTATAAATCACACCTGAGTGGAGGAGGAAAATGAAAGTGTCTAAATGCAGGTGTAAATTACACCTAAAGTTAAAGCTATAACTCCAAGCAACATCACCACTTTCGATCCGAATAGATCATTGCTCTTCTATATTCACAAGGAAAGAGAATATCATAACGATTTATTTTACTATGAAGCCAGTCGGCTGAATAGATATCCATCCAAAAAAAAAGTTTCCCTTTCATACCGCACACAACTGGTTATGGAATAAAAATTGAATTCTATGCCGCTTTTTGGCTGCAATGAGTCATTCGACCATTATGAATAATAAGGGAATTTAGTATAAGAAATAATGTAGACTATACCTATCAGGTTATATGGTCATAACTTTTATGATTCATAGGTTTAAACCACTAAACAAACAGACAGACAAGCACAGACACATACATATGCAAAAATATGGCGTGGCATAAAAAAAGAGAAAGTGGCAAGGAAATAATATCATTGTGTTTTTGGCATGTACTATTTAATGCCCTCAAATTTCTTTCTCATTTATGCATAACATGCCGAAAAATACCTCTCTCTTAGATACGATGAAATAACTTCAAAACTTCGTTTTTTTTCCTAGATATGATCCTTTTTTTCTCAGCAAGCACGTGATATATTAGACGGCATAACGTCATTTGCATATTAACTTTAGTACAAATAAATAAGCCGCTCAACATCACAAATCGTCTTTCATAGTATGCCATCAACAACAGCGGCAATAATACCCACAAAATGCATAAATGCGAATTTTTTCTTCCAACGGAAACGACTCTCCTTTCCACTATTTGAAAATTTTTTTGATCGATTCTGCTCGAATTTATTAAGCTTAACGAAAGTGTTTTTGGGGGATGTTATGCCTGCACGTGAACATTTTATATATCCCTCTGTTTATTTGCATTTTACCTCCAGCCTGAAATTAAAAATGCGACCCACAATAAAATTTCATGAGTGCAGTTTACAATATGAATGATCCATCACTTTATTTTATTTTTATTGGTATTTATCAGGTTCAATTCGTATAAGGACTTTTTCAGCTATCTATCAGGTCATGTCCACAGAAAGTTACATAATAAAACCCTCCTGGTATTACCTCTAGATGCTCCTCCAACCATTTGGTCCCGAACTTTGAAATTTGAAATGTACAATACGCTAGTTCGACATGAAAGAACATCGCCCTTCTTACTTCCTGCACGACCGACCCCCCGTCCCCCCTCCCCACTTCGTCTCTTTACTATAAACGCAACAACACAAAGAACAACTTTTTAAATGTAACATTAAACAACGACTCTGAATTCCTTTATTTTCCATCGCACAATACTGCAGCGCCGATGCGTTAAAAAAATCTTGAGGGTACGCCTCTCTTAAAGGTGAAGTTCGGCTTACTACAACGCCGGTCACTTCAGCACTCCGTAACAACAAGCACGAAATGCATCATCGACTCAAAGAACACTACACCACACAAACCCGAACTCCACCCCCCCCCCCTCTCCCACACTATATGCCACGCACTCTAAACGTCTCAATAAGCGTCCGCATACCACGCTGCATTGACGCTTCATGCTGTCAAAGCGTTAACCTCTTCTCTTCAAACTCCTGCGTTCTCCCGCACTCTGTATACTGCAAACCATAGCAAGCGAAGCCACACCTTACCTTTCACCCGGCCACTATTCTTTCACTTCCCTCCTTCTATACGAACAAAGAGATCCATCTGTCATAACAGTATCAAAATATAGACAACCAGAAATGAACGATGAAATACAATACTGAAGGATTCTGATGTACTTCTGCTCAGATGATAAGTGCCACCAGTCAACACAACGGATTCCGAGAATGATTCAGTCACTGAAAATATTTCCGAGTTAAAAAGCAATAATAAGAAACTTCCCTCAGATGCTCGATTCAAAAACATAAGATGAAAGCATTCGTGATGGATGTCGGTTCCGCTGAAAAGGTATAATTTTCCCATTTCGGTCTAGCGACATTATGAATATTCGTTTAAAAATTCCACTCAAAAAAGAGGCTTGCTCTCCCACCACCTGCAAATCACCGAGGCAAGAACTTGCTCCTTTCCACAAGCCCACAGTCGACCGTCCCAAATTTTCATCCCTCTCTACAGAAGGTATCAAGTGACGAATCCCACATCGTTTTGCTTCTGCCAGGAATCCAGAGGCGCAACGCAGGCACAGTTAGTCAGCCTAAAGAACACTGGGTATGGTCTAAGATGTAAAATACAGCGCCAATGTTCTGGTCTTCGCTGTTCCCACTCGCGATTCGAAATTGCGCGGAGGAAATATAGAGGTACCAACATTCTAACAAACACACTCAAAAAAAAACTGAAACCACTCCAACGTCACAACAACTTAAATAATTGAACTTCACTAACTATAACTGAAATATTAGAGAAACTGATTCGGAAAACGAACCGGCTGAGTGAGCGACTGCGGCTTCTACGATCGTCGTATCGCGGTGACGATCTGCGTGGAGGTGGTGTGCGCGATCGGCTACGTCCACGATATGGGGACCTTAATCGAATGGAAAAGCTATACCCTCACAGTGACAATGACATTCACCAACAACTCGAATTTTGACTTCTATTCACTTCCCGTTCACATAGATCAAAATTGCACCTCTCGCTTGCAGACCTTGAACGCCCATCAGACACCAACGAACAACCAGCACAGAGAACGCAAAGCATAACCGCATAAATTTACGCCTCACTTTAAGTATCAGCACACAGACACATTTCCTTTCAATTTCGACCTCGGCTCTACTTACATAACTCGCAAGTTGTAGGTGTCGTTTAAATCATTACATGCGGTGATACTAAATGGAATGAGTTGCAAAGCGCGGTGTTGATCGGTGCGAAACCTTTACAATAAAAATAACCGAGTCTGAAACTGTTCCTGTTCTATAAAACGATTAAGCGGTCCTAGTCTCAGATTTGACTGGTCAACATAGGTGACGCAGCGTACGCTCTGATTAGCAGTTGTACCGATCGGATATAACCTCGAGCGTGATATGCTTCAGAGCACATGTCCATCTAGAAACCAACCATTGAGGAATCTCTTACCATCCAGAAGGATGAACGAGTGCAGTATAAGGTTGCAAGAAGAGTAGTAGTAGTAGTGCAGTATGCTTAGATGAAGCAATGCCGCCTAAGAGGCGAGTCTTTGGAGAGGAGCGCCGCTAACTGATCAGCTTGCAACCGGAGATGTCTCGCGGTTTGTTTCCCAAATGAGATATGACGTGATGTTGATGAACACTGATGCAACGCTGCACAGTGCTCACATATGAGAGATGAAAGGTGGTGGTAGATTGACGTGTAGTTGTTGGGATATGCTAAAATAAATTCCATATCAACAACCTCTCAATGCACTCCACCCTCAACAAACCCTTATGATGCTCGAATTACCAATCTCCTGAGCTCATTATATGCTTACAAACCTATGTCTCATTTAGTACCATTCACTAATCTCAACGTTTACATATATCTGAGAAACGGCGCCTTAGGGCAGCCAAGCTAGGCGACGCTCTCTATCGGCCAGGCAGACTCTATTGACCGCGTTATATGAACCACCACTCTACGCCAACCCTTAGCTTTTCGAAGCAGCCGATACTACGAATAAGTAAGCAAACAATCGGCCCTCCCATTATCAACGCTTTGAAGCGGATCAGAGAGAATTCCAACTTCCACGTCCGGCCACCACAATGCCAAAACACGGTGTTGCCACAAACCTTGACCGACGACGTGGTGCTCCGCCGTAACCACCACCACCACCACCACCGTAGCCTCCCCCATTGCGACGACGTCCATGCGACAATTCGACACGCGCACGCACACCACAAATGCGCCTGAAACACGAATTCAGTCTACTACAGCCTTTTTACTTGAGTGGTTCTTCCAAGATGGTTGCTTACAACTGAGCAACGACTACCCTTATTGCCAACAAAGACAACTCAAGGAATAGATCTTCACTAAGGCATGATTACCAACCTGCAATTCAATGCCGTTTGGCAATCACCTCTACTGAGAGGAAGAAAAATAATCACAAATGGCACCATAGAAATTAAAACGTCTTTCCACAAACTTTTTGCCTCGCTAGTCATTCCCGGGTCAAACGTCCGTCAACTTTTTATTTCAAGACCGCTCGTATGAGCGGTAAACTGACGCCAATAATCAACAAACGAGCAAACGAATCAACTGAACGGTACTAACGTTCCGTCAAGTGCCTTCACCGAGTCTTCGGCGTCCCTGCTATCCTCGAATTCGACGAACGCAAACCCGGAGGTCGTCTTGCCACCCAAACTTTGCGAATACGACCGAAACGATTGAAAGCATCTTCGATCTGAACAGTTCTCACATAGCACGGTTTCGTACATCTGCTCAATTTCAGGTATTTTTAACATCAACGAAACATTTGAATATATCATGGACGGATATTCAGACGTTTCGCTTTCTCTTTCAGCTCTTCGCCCGATTTGTCATTACTGCAGAAATGGTGCACACTCGAGATTGTCGTCTACCTATGATTAAGCAATAAACGTCAAGTCTTATTAGCAATTAACAACTTGATCATAAAAATCTGAACAATTAATACAGCCCGCAACTGGTGATCTCTGCCATATCGAACTATAATTTTAAAAAATTGTGAAGCCTAGAGATGTGGTATGCTGCCATATATGGCAGCATATGTAGATGCGTATAGATGGGATCTCATGTCTCGCCCTTCGGCTATCTCACTAAGCCCTCCTAAATTCGAGGCAATTTCGTACTTCCGGATAATCAGCGAAAATTGTAGCACCTTATGAGGTCTTACTTTCATACCTTGAAAAACGATTTGCCTAAGAAATGCTGGAAGTGACGCTGAATGCGGATCAATTACTCCAAATAAAATATCAGCAAAACAAATACCTCCTGTGATGTGGCATCTTGAGGCAATCCACCAACGTACACCTTGCAATCAAGAGGATCTGACCGACGAGACATTCTTATTTACCAACCTGCAAAGCAACTTGCCGTTTTAAATTGAACGCTGAGAAAGAACTCCCATGCATTCGAAACCACGTCATCGGTGAACACGCCAACTCCGATTCCAACATAGCAGTTGCAATGCAACAAAATTCTATCAACGCATTACTTCTCTTCATTATAAACAATTCCGCAATCGTCCACTGTAGTATCCAAGCATCCCCTGCCTATTACAGCACTGTCGTTCTATATACCATCCAATGTCACTTCATCGGAAACGATGTGACATTTGCGCCGACATAAACTACAATCATTTCTTTTATTGCGCAGAATCACTGTCCAAACCATTAGAAAAAGTCTGAGAGCAAGATGGAACCATCTCTTCAGATGAAACTAAATAAACAACAAACAACCCAAAAACCTGCAAAACCCCCCCCCCCCTTAACGGTAAATAAAAGAAAACCTACTCGGACCGCGTACCAATACACGCTCGCGCATCACCTTACCGCAAACCGATGACGAAAGTGTACCGTATAAGCAGCAAGCAAAAGTGACAAAATGGAATGACTCAAAATAAGCGGGAAAATTTAAAATATTCGCTTAAAATTTACCTATACCATCATAGCACATGACCAATGGTCGGTCAGATGGGAGCGGGATGCAAAAGTCCGTGCCGTATTAGCTGCCAGGGCAATTCTCTACTTAGCTGGTAGGAAGTATTACTTGTCTTTTACCAAGGCCTTATTTTTGCCCAGTATTTCATTTTCTTCAAATTAAAATCATCCCTTCTCCCCTTCCTCCACTTCCCTCCCACCTTCTAGCCTATCAGGACCAATGATCTGTAGTATCCTATCTACCCCGAAACAGGTGGTGCCATCTCTTTTATATATATTTCTTTATTCGTTGTGATATATTTAGTATATTTTAAGTATATTTGATGTTCATGTGATATGTAGACATGCTCGTTTATCGAATATTGTTTTACTAATTCAACGAAGGCAGGTTATAGTCATTCTTTTCAGAACAGGTGAGTATGTCTCGTCGTGCCGATCCGCTTGATTGCAAAGTGTACGTCGGTGGTCTGCCTCAAGATGCGACCTCTCAAGAGGTAATTTTTCATCTTTTAATTGCATTCGTTTATGTTGTTTGAGCACTAACGAACATTTATACTTATTATCGACAGTATTTTCTACGAATACTGTCATTATTAGTTATCGCCTGATCTCGAGAGGGGAGGGAGGGAGAGATGGTAAGGTCCCACTACCGCGAAGTGTCGGATGTTTCCTCCTATCCGATGATTGAATTTGAGGAAATACTAAGGGAAAAACAAGCTAGAGATAAGAAAGGAATATTTGGCAAAGAATACTGTTGGATGGGTTGAGTAGGAACTTTGTCAGTAAGCAATATTCTCGAGGAGGATTGGGAGGGATAGCTTCGAATAGGATTAACCAAAGAGGAGCGAACGCAACGAAAAGTTTTATCGATGATTTTCCGAAATTAATCCCTAATAAGTAGAATTTTGCTGGATTTCAATAGAACTGCAAAGGTCTTTCAAGCATTATAAAAACTTCGAAGGAGTTAGTATATCAAAAATGCTAAGGACGTTAAAAGAAGACGATTATTTCATAATATATAGGTATCGGTCGGCTAAAAATATGACTTTCACCGTTTATGAAGACTAAATGAATCGATGGTCAACAATAGAAGTGTTGTCATTGCTGTTTTTCTAGTGCTTTATTTTGCATACTATTTAGTATTTATGTGAAGCATCAAAGCTACAAGTGTGTATAAATAAGATCTCGGGGAAAACACCGATTTACTACCACCTGGAAAGTTCAGAGAACGATTGTCTCCTGGAAGCATCATGCGCCATAATAGAACCAATAAGGGTGTGTCATAACTGCATTACGCGCAAAGTGCCCGTGAATGAGGGAAGGGAGAAATGGTCGAGTGGCGAATTGCAATTCGGCGACCTTAGAATGTCACTTCCATGCGCTTCTTCACTCCTACTGAACGCAGCTTCATTCAGCCGTCAAATCCTTATTCGGTTAAGAGCGGTGATAAAGGATGCGTACATCTGTTTAAGTGTAGCCGCAGATTTTTTTTCCTTTAGGGCCTGTGACTTAATAATCAAACGGTTCTGAACAAAAACCACGCGAAAAAACTTGAAATTCGCATTCGTCATATCTCTTCTAGATACGCAGATGGTTGCAACAGATTTGCAACTATTGTATGACTAAGATTTGTTTAGGTCGAAGATGCGTTTAGCCGTTATGGTCGTATTCGCAAAGTTTGGGTGGCAAGACGACCTCCCGGGTTTGCGTTCGTCGAATTCGAGGATAGCAGGGACGCCGAAGACTCTGTGAAGGCACTTGACGGAACGTTAGTACCGTTCAGTTGATTCGTTTGCTCGTTTGTTGATTATTGGCGTCAGTTTACCGCTCATACGAGCGGTCTTGAAATAAAAAGTTGACGGACGTTTGACCCGGGAATGACTAGCGAGGCAAAAAGTTTGTGGAAAGACGTTTTAATTTCTATGGTGCCATTTGTGATTATTTTTCTTCCTCTCAGTAGAGGTGATTGCCAAACGGCATTAAATTGCACGTTGATAATCATGCCTTAGTGAAGGTCTATTCCTTGAGTTGTCTTTGTTGGCAATAAGGGTAGTCGTTGCTCAGTTGTAAGCAACCATCTTAGAAGAACCACTCAAATAAAAAGGCTATAGTAGACTGAATTCGTGTTTCAGGCGCATTTGTGGTGTGCGTGCGCGTGTCGAATTGTCGCATGGACGTCGTCGCAATGGGGGAGGCTACGGTGGTGGTGGTGGTGGTGGTTACGGCGGAGCACCACGTCGTCGGTCAAGGTTTGTGGCAACACCGTGTTTAGGCATTGTGGTGGCCGGACGTGGAAGTTGGAATTCTCTGATCCGCTTCAAAGCGTTGATAATGGGAGGGCCGATTGTTTGCTTACTTATTCGTAGTATCGGCTGCTTCGAAAAGCTAAGGGTTGGCGTAGAGTGGTGGTTCATATAACGCGGTCAATAGAGTCTGCCTGGCCGATAGAGAGCGTCGCCTAGCTTGGCTGCCCTAAGGCGCCGTTTCTCAGATATATGTAAACGTTGAGATTAGTGAATGGTACTAAATGAGACATAGGTTTGTAAGCATATAATGAGCTCAGGAGATTGGTAATTCGAGCATCATAAGGGTTTGTTGAGGGTGGAGTGCATTGAGAGGTTGTTGATATGGAATTTATTTTAGCATATCCCAACAACTACACGTCAATCTACCACCACCTTTCATCTCTCATATGTGAGCACTGTGCAGCGTTGCATCAGTGTTCATCAACATCACGTCATATCTCATTTGGGAAACAAACCGCGAGACATCTCCGGTTGCAAGCTGATCAGTTAGCGGCGCTCCTCTCCAAAGACTCGCCTCTTAGGCGGCATTGCTTCATCTAAGCATACTGCACTACTACTACTACTCTTCTTGCAACCTTATACTGCACTCGTTCATCCTTCTGGATGGTAAGAGATTCCTCAATGGTTGGTTTCTAGATGGACATGTGCTCTGAAGCATATCACGCTCGAGGTTATATCCGATCGGTACAACTGCTAACCAGAGCGTACGCTGCGTCACCTATGTTGACCAGTCAAATCTGAGACTAGGACCGCTTAATCGTTTTATAGAACAGGAACAGTTTCAGACTCGGTTATTTTTATTGTAAAGGTTTCGCACCGATCAACACCGCGCTTTGCAACTCATTCCATTTAGTATCACCGCATGTAATGATTTAAACGACACCTACAACTTGCGAGTTATGTAAGTAGAGCCGAGGTCGAAATTGAAAGGAAATGTGTCTGTGTGCTGATACTTAAAGTGAGGCGTAAATTTATGCGGTTATGCTTTGCGTTCTCTGTGCTGGTTGTTCGTTGGTGTCTGATGGGCGTTCAAGGTCTGCAAGCGAGAGGTGCAATTTTGATCTATGTGAACGGGAAGTGAATAGAAGTCAAAATTCGAGTTGTTGGTGAATGTCATTGTCACTGTGAGGGTATAGCTTTTCCATTCGATTAAGGTCCCCATATCGTGGACGTAGCCGATCGCGCACACCACCTCCACGCAGATCGTCACCGCGATACGACGATCGTAGAAGCGGCAGTCGCTCACTTAGCCGGTTCGTTTTCTTGATTATCGTCTTTCTGTCATGTTTTTACTTCTGGATTTTATTCTTTCCTTAGACGTTATGTTTGCACGCCTTGCCTTAGCAGATAAGAAATAATTGATGGGAAAGAATAGCACAGGAATCGGAACGGTGCGCGCTTTTTGGTTTTCTTCGAATGAATTTAAGTGGTCGCACAAAAGATTGAGAGTAATGTTGCGACATGCAACGAAATATTTTCTTGCAAGATTTGTTTTGCGCCTTCGATGAACCGTTTGTGCGAATTGCGTCGTCGGAAGATGGTGTTTTCAGCTAGTGGAGATTTGGTGGGACATTGCATTGGCTTATGGACGCGTTTGGTGTCAGGTTGTTCACTGGAGGCGTTCGAGATCCATTCTGACGTTTTTAATTACGTTTTTTAAAATTGTTTTATTGAACTTACTATGATGATGGGGAGGGTTGGGACTGTTTCTCTTAATCGTGATGGGAGGGAAAAGAAGGCGATTCAATATCTCCTATATACATATAAAGTTGAAACGTGGTACAACGATAGTTGATTGTTATTATAAGGGTCAGACATATTCGTATGTAAACCCTTTAAGCTGCAAATTATTCACTTGAAGTTGAGGGAGTTTTGGAAGTGGGAATGTGTTTTTCTTTGCCTTTTGTGCATTTTCTTCTTTCTGCTTCGAAGATCGCTATTTAATGCTTCGTCGAGATCACCATATCAGATTTTTTTTTTACAGAATTCGCTTTTGTTCGTGAAATTTTCATTTTATGGTTCATCTCGTCGATTTTTTTTTTGTGATTTTGTTGATCTGGACGTGTTCTGTTCAGGTTTTCGGTCCATATCTATTATCCTTCTCGAAAATCATTAACTTCTTTTACAACATCGTATTGTTTATTGTGTGCATTATCGGCGATCGTTTACCATCATTTTGCAGTTTGATGACAGATAGAGATATTACGGTTTACAGTGTGGTGTTTAAAATTTTGTCTCATTCGATGCGCATTATTCGTAGTAAAATCTGAGGCTCCGCAGGCTCTGGGCCGCATTGTTACAACAAGCATTTTCAATTTTTTCTCCCTGCAGAGAGGACGGGCGTAAAGCCAAGCGAAAGAGAGTAATTTGGCTGTACCGATGTTAAGTAAGGAGCAGTGTCTTTTTGGCAGAGTGAGATATAGGTTGGCGGCAAGAAGGTATGTATGGAATATCTAATAAATAATGAACCACATACAATAATGCATCGACCACTTAAATATTCATCTCTAATTGAAATTCTCTAAAGGAAATTTGTTGTTCCTATATGATGAGTGAAATTTTCGACTCTTCTGAATGCGTGGAAGTTCTTTCAGTGTTGATGGTTCGACTTGAAAGGTAGTATGGGAGATAAAGATTGCATAGTATGAATGGTATCCATTAAGTTTCTTGGATTTAGAGATCCGATGATTCCCAGTTGAGGAATTTGCTAAATCATACTGAAAGGATGGGAACAGTTACTGCGTTACCTGTTGATGAACCACCGATCTATTGGTGTGCTCATTCACCTCGTACATGTACGTATTTGTGCTTTCATGCTATCATTTATATATGTCGATCCAATTCTGTATTCTCTCAACTTTCGTTATTTTCATTGCTGTTTATACTATAAGAAATAATAAAACTGATTTTCGTTCTGCCTGATGACATTCGGTTTTTGAGGGTGAAACAACATTCGGTCTTTGAGTGTGGAGCGATAGCGGTCCGTGGGAGGGGATCCACATGCGGGCTTTGAGGGTGGACAGATATTTGGTCTTTGAAGGTGAACTGATCCGCAGTCTCTAAGGAAAGGACGTACGTTCTATGAGGGTTGACCGCATACGCTTCCTGCGATTTCTTTGCCCATGAATTTACCGATCAGTAGGCGGGTGTTAGGAAGGATAGAGCGAGCATGCTCTGTCGCGGTTTATTTGGCAACGAGTCGAATTTCTTGATTGCGAGCATGAAGAAACTGACGGGTCGTCGCTGTGATGGACCATGTTTTGTAGGTTCCAGAAAATCCATGTCAAAAATGATGATTATGTAAAGGATGATAAATGATTTCGAGCATATCCCGAATCGAGACTTTACATTTCGATGTGCCCCGCAGTAATGAACTTAAGCCTTCATGGCTTTTTTTTGACAGCGGGCCGAAAAACCAGTATGGGTAACATTCACAATACCTTCTGCTGATTGCACAGGAGCCTAGCTTTGCCAAGGGACGATTTTCACCGAGAAACAATCCGAAAAAACGCGGAAAGGTCGAAACCACTATAGCAAAGTCGGAGAACAAACTGTTTAAATGGATCGGCGAGATCATAGTGAAGTCGTTCGCCAAATGAGAGGAGGTTGAAATTTCAACCATGGACACTTGATGGGATGAGCAGATGTCTGTTTGCAGCCAAGCAGCTATCGGATTGGGTGAGAGAGGTGGGAAAAGCCCAAAGCCCAGACAACAGTCCATCCAGCATACTGTGTGGCCCGAGAGGTGCTTGAGAGGTTAGGCCATGTGAGATCAAGGACGCTCACTGAACTCATAAAGAACACTAATGTGCACAGCTTCTGCTGATAGCCACGAAACAAATTGCTTGATCCATTGATCTAGCTGGTGCGACATAGATTGTTAGGAGCATTACTGACAAAGACATTAGCTCACTTCTGTAACCTCGATTTAGACGCAATCCACGTCGTGCAGATTGCATGCCGCAAACGTATTATCATAACGGCTGTGCTTATAGGACCTTCAACGGCATATAACGCCCATGAATATGGCCGTTGCTGAAACCAGCACAACGTTTTCAGAGGGATGGTACCATTTCGTCCATTCGAGAAAAAAAAGGTTAAGCGAACCTCGCCAATTTCGACAGCAAAATAATCGAAAATAAGGATAAGGAGACATTAGCAAATCCCCCACTTTCGAGTTGTCATGCCCCACTCACATTTATATTTCATTGCTTAATAGCCAAAAGGTGGCACCCAACTAGATGAATAGGCAAGCCACCAATTTCCTTATTCTTCTGCGGTAGGTCTTATGTTTGGAGGTGATTATCTATATCATTGAATAATTTGCAAATATATTGAAAGTTGATGTTACGATAAATCTGTGATATTCAAATATTTTAACAGGGTTGCCCCCTCCCTTTTTTCCATATATTCGAATGGAAGTAGAAACGTTCTCAATGCGTGAAGACCATTCTTTCAATAAATGGTATGAAATAATAGATGAAAAAAATTTCTCCAAGCGAATATTTTTTTCAGTATAGATTAACAAAGAAAAAACAAAGTGAGGAAAAAAAGATTGAAAAAATGAGAAAACATTCCAAATTTGTCTCGAATGAGATTCAATTAAAGAGAATACAGCACATTAATAGTGGCATTAAAAAATTAGCACAGAAAGAAAAGGGACAATAAACCATCAGAGATCCAGCAAGAGGTGTGACACTGTGGTACACTTCAGCGGTACAATCTTCAGCTACTTCTTTTCTTGAAGAGCGAAGATTGGCTCGCGGGTATTAAGTTAAAAAGCATTACCAGGCAAGCCAAAATACATGGAACTGGAAGTCCGTTAACATGTTCTCCGTCCTCCTCTCATCATCCCTCGGGCAAAAAGTACCCATTTTTGGACATTTCTTTGCCCATTTGGAAGAAAATAGACGGAGACGGGATCGTCCACATTCTCGATTGTGAGTCTCAGCAAAAACTATCCGATAACCCTCCCTCTATCATAACCATCAGTGCAATCAAAAAATTCAAATAACAAAGACAACTGCCATGCAAAGCGCCTCATAGTATGGAATCTATATCCTTTCGGCTCTTTTATTTGCTCAAACTACTAATAACCGTAGATCAGCAATAGCTGCAACGCTTCCAGTAAATTTCTTAACGAATCGTATCGCTCTAAATAACTGCGTAATGACGAATCATCAACAACGTACAGTGCAAACTCAAACAAAGACCCAGGGCTAGAAATCCCAAAAATTACGGCTGGCACTTCACGTGGAGTTCATTACATGCTATACACTAATGGAATGTCAACATCATCATCATCAGAAAGTGGCTTAACACATGAGAGTCGTCGTAATAGTGAGGCGAATATGTACCTCGATCGACTGAGAGAATATAGAGAATGAGATGGTCGGATCGTCGTATCGGACAATATATTCAGATCAGATCAATAGGTGAGAAAACGTGGTCAAAAACTGCAATTTAATGCATTTATCCTCTATCGTTAAGAATGCAACAATATGCTAGTAAATATAGATGAAAGAAATACTTGATACATCTGTGTTACAAGTTACTCAAGCGAACATCATCACGATCATTCTATCACAATCATCCTGTATTGTACAATCCTCCACCTTTTAAATGCTTCGGGAAACCTTCCTTCCTTTCATTTTCCCAGGCATAAAACTGCGAGTAAGAGTTCCCCTTTCCCGTGGGGCTATTACGAAAAACTTCGTGAAAGCATAACTGTGGAGGTTTTATCAGGGGATGCTTTCATTTGCGTAGTAGATTACCATATTTTCAAAAATATTATCTCTAGCGCCACAGGTTCCAAAAATCCCTAATTTTGAATATCGCACGGAGTTACTGCCTTTAAGCGAGAGGACTATAATCCCGAGTGAAAACATAAGCGTCAGCAATATCATCGAAATATATTTTTGCATGGACGTAAATATGAGAAACGTTGTGAAGATTAATCCCAGCAGCGGTTATATTACCCAATGCGAAAGCAATTCATCTGCAAACACTTGATCCCAGTGGCTCTCAATAAAAATATATTATATCCCCTCATATCGATTGAAGTCATCTTCTCTACTGCCACTTTCCAGTTCAATTTTGATACCTTTAATTTAATTTCCACCTTCCTCTTCAAATTTCCACCTGTATCAGTGGATCAGCATAAAATAGCTTTATTAAGCATTACGGATCTCTCGATTTTACTCGTTTCTAACGACTTTTTCATATGACAGTAAATGAGGAAAATACACGACTTTTTGGTATTGAGTACCGGATTAATTACCTCAACTCAAACGACAGATAATTCGAAGATAATTAATAAAGGAAAATGCCTATTATATGAGACAACTTACAGTTGAGACCATTGGACAGATATGCTGATCGAAACAGCTCGCTTATCTGCAAGAAAAAAATAATATCACTAAAAACAACTCACAGAAAGAGAGAATGATTCATGAGCATATATAAATTTGCTCAGCAAAGAAATGCTTACAGCAGATTTGAACCTCAACTATTTCACGAAACAAAGATAACATTTATGTGAATTTAAAAAAAAGCGATATTACTAGTGTTAGCGAAATGACGCAAATTCTTGTGGGATTTTCGAAAAAAACCCCTCGAGAAATTGCCCGCCATCACTAAAAAATGACGTCTGAGAATAATAGTTTAAATCAAATACAGTACCTGCTGTAGCTTCGGCTTCTTCGTGGTGGTTCGTCGTATTGTGGTGACGATCTACGAGGTGGTGGTGAGCGAGAACGACTATCCGAACGTCCACCATAATACGGCGATCTGAAGAAGGAAAAGATCAGTCAACAAAATAAAAACAAAAGGAGAAGCACTAGCATATGCCGGAAAGACCGACACGTTCTTGCTTCTCGCTCACTTGACCAACCGGTCTTTACAAGCCATCAACAAAAAATGACGTACGTAGAATAGTATCTTCATGCTGCACTAACGGACCGTAATCTACAGATTCTTTTTCAATGATTCGGTTGGTACGAAATGAAAATTCGACCCATGCAGAATGCATATAACTTTTTAAGCATTTCATATGCCAATAATTTCCTTCGATACGATTAATCAACGTTCGATACAACGCGGGAAGTTTACCCGTGCTTAGAGTCGTCCCGATCAAGTCTCGCAACTCTAGCCTCAATGGCCTATGAATTGCAAGTATCGGAGGACAGACAGACAAGCAAGCAAACAGACATGCAGACAGACAAAAAGACACAACATAACCATAACACGTTTTATAGAAGCGCATAAACATATTTTAAATGCATGCTTCCGTCCACTCTATCGCATAAATGAAATAAATCAATGATTTGAAATGCGTCTGTAGTTCCCTCTTGATACTTATCGAAGTGCTCACTTCAAAAATATTAATTCCTCTTTTCCTTTCCCGAAATTCGTTCAAGTGAAATATTTTTGAGTTGTCTTCCCCAAACTATTCGAAAATTCTAAGGTAGACTGTTGCATTCTAGCGGAAATGCTAAGGAATATCCTTTCAGGGCAACGAAAATATAATGTTGCATAATTCGTACTCCCCTTCTGCCTTTTTAAAAGCCGATCTTGATGAGCCGAGGTGATACAGCGCTCAGCTAATGTTTTCGCTTTCTACCATTCTCGCAGTAAAATAATGCCAATATGAGCATCGATTAAGCTCGAAAAGGACAATTACCACCAGCTAGCAATACCTAACGACAGCTAACAATAAACGAGGCGCCTCTCTATTGCTGATAAGTTCCCACTCTCCATGGCGATCACATCCATTGTTCAACGATCCGCAGCGCATATGTAAACGCAGAAATTTCGCAGAGAGTAGACGTGATTTGCATAGCTATGAAAAAGCAACGGAAAAAAAACCACCAAAGCGAACAAAGGCGTGTGGGTGGGGTGTGGGTGGGGGGGGGGGGAGAGCGGAAGGAGTATGAGTTGAGGAATGGATACTAGTGCCAAAATAATTGTGCTCCTATATCACTCCTCTAATTAAGCATATTTCATCAAACTAACTTCATACTTTTATAGATTATTACGTAAATTTAGTGAATATAATCAAATATGATTATATTTAAGAAATGCAGATACTGAACAAAGAAAAACAAAATACGTCAACTACAACGCTGTCGAATATTTTCTTCGTTAGATTTCTTTTTTTTTTGAGTTTTTCGTAGAAACTAATTTGATTTATTATCGCAGAAAAAAAAACGAGCGAAATTTTCTATTTTTTCCACATCACCAAATTGTTAGCATTCTCAACAAATATTACGGTGGTTGTGTGGAAGTCCAGGATATCCCCAGGATCAGATAGAGGAGTCTTAATCACTCCCTGACTTGTCTGCAGCAATGAATTCAGCTTTGATCGTCCGCTTTTTGTCTTCCCCAGATCCTTCGCCACAGATATTTTGGCAGAAATTGTACAATTTCCGGAGGATTTCTGGGATCTCTTGCAACAAGCCTCGCCTCACATTCGACCTTCCAAAACCGTATCTTTTCCATTCTTCCCTTAACGTCGAAAATCCCAATCCCTGTACACATATTAAGTGAAAAGCTTACCAGATATGGTGAGGTAGTGTCTTCCGGAAACCAAGAACTATGCCCCGAGGCTGGATTTTTTTTGAAATAGAAAGATCCTTAGCCAAACGTTTATGCGCATCGGAAACCCACACTACTTCTTCTGTAGTCACTTTGGAAAGAAAACAAATATAACTCGATTTAACTAACGAGATCGAATTTAATTTAAAAAATAAATTAAAAATGAAATGGAACATGGCCCAGCTAAATTGATCTTAACAATTGTTTATCATAATTTCTTACCAGCACGTCAAACGAGACTCAGAGACCGGACGAACGATGATTCAAGACAGAGAAAATGCGATGAGTGTGCGAGAGAGGTGTGTTCCACCTGTTTGTATGGGAGTGTTTGTGTGTGGAACATCTCGAAACCTAACGGTGACGATGCGTTGAGTGGTGAATGCATTTGTGCCGAAACACGTTCCCAAAGATGGCGAAAGATTCGAAAGGCGGGAGAAGACACTTCAAGCTGGACGATACGAGCGTCAACATAAGAAGAATCAACCAGATGGTTGCCAATTACTGACCACAATGTCCACTCAAAAATGTGTGGACATTTGAGTTTTTCGTGAGAAATGCGGCACATATCGCGCTAAAATATTGCAATTTCAGACTTTTGCTTTCAATTCAATTCCTAAATTCCGATAAATTGGCACAGAAATTTCATATTATTTCCACATGAAAATTATATCGTCGCTGTAATTATTTGAATTCCGCAAAGGCAACAATGAAAATAGTCCACATTAATATATTAAAAACGCTTTCATATAATCGAGTGATAAGGAGTGATTAGTATTGATAGCGATTATCATTTGCTTTGTTGGTAGAGAACGTTCCGTTAGGCAATTAACCGCTTTACATTTCAATTATTTCCATACTTCAATTCATTCACATTTAAACTAACCTCCTCACATTTATGACAAGACATATAAATCTCAGGACAAAAAATCCGGCCGGAAATGAAAAACAATGTTTTAAAGCTTATTTTGAAAGGCACCTGTCCCAAAAGTCTTGTTGAAGAGGCCAAAAATAGTTACCTTGAGCGACGCCTACTGTCACCTCTGTATGCTCCACCGCCACCACGTCCTCCACCACCGCCTCCCCGACGCCTCCCATGTGAAATTTCCACTCTCGGTCGAACACCGCAAATACGCCTGAATGCGGCTTCAACTTTTTAAACTTTTGTGGACAAAAGTTTGTGTCCTTTGATTAATCAACGGTTTCCACTTTCCATATCCATACTAGCATCGTCTAGAGGAAAGAACGCTATGAAAAAATTTGTTTAGCACGACCTTATTTTCATATGAAGCTACAAGACATCATTTACAAGTATTCGCATCGATACTATGAAGCTAATTAACAACTGTTTTTCTTATCAGATGGACTGCGTCGTCGCAAACCTAAAAATGGCCGATACTGAAGAATGAACAAGTCCATCCGGTAAGATCGCTTCCCCTTCATCATAAAACACCGGAGAAACATAGCAAACCATGACCTTAACTCAACGACAAGCAGGGTTTCACCCACTCTATTCATTCATTTGAGCTGATTTGACCACATTCCTCTCCGCTCCCCCCCCCCCCCCCTCTCGTGCATCGTTCAGTTGAGACCACGTTACAAGCGTGGCGACGACCTCGAACAAAATTGTTAATTTATGCAAGTATGCAATTTATGCACATAAAATCTTGGACCACGTAAAATTTATGCACGTAAATGTTTTTGCAAATATGAGGTAAAACCTTGAATTGCTATGAAAATCTGCATTACTAGACAATATGAATATGCCGCCTCTTCAAGTTGCCACAATGTGCCGAAACGTCGAATCAACAGTCTTCCGCCTTATGCAATTTACTGCTCGTCAACAAAGAAATCTGAATATCCCTATTATGCAGAAATGATATGCTCCTGAGACCAGTCGCGTAATAGTCAAAAAATGAGAGCGCTCATTAACAGTTAATTCAATGCTTAGTCCCTCGTCGTACCTGTTCATAGATATTAATCTCTCATCGTACCTGTTCATAGATATTAGTCCCTCATCGTACCTGTTCATAGGTGTTGACAAGGGATTGAAACAATCACCGACCAAAATGTTGACTGTGAAAAAAATTCATGAAATTAGAAACTTTTTTGCTCCTAACCAACAAATAATACTTTCAATCTTTACTCATATTTACCAAAAGTTGATTACTAAAAAAACAAAAAAGTGGCCATTATTAACAACATTATTACTAGAATCTGTGGAAATTCAATTCCATAGATAAATATGAAAAAAAGAATTCTGCCATTCTCGTCTTTTGGTCAGCGAATCCAATAACCTCCTCCGCGATAATTTTTAGCTGGCGGGTATTTCATCTTTCTTGTCTTCACTAGCCATCCCCCCTTTGCTTTAAAATCCAGAAATCTTGGGTATGCTAACGATAGAAAGGCAATTAAAAAAAAGACATACGCTCCGTTTAATGCCTTCACAGCATCATCAGCATCACGCGAATCCTCGAATTCAATGAAAGCGAATCCAGGTGGTCGACGTGCCATCCAGACTTTTCGAATGGGTCCATAGCGGCCAAATGCTTCCTCTAGCTGTAGTGATCACAAATGAAGATTTGATGTATGACTACAACTATTTGACGTTACAATTTCCGACTATCTGCTTTCAAATTAAACAACGGTATTTCCCAATATTTCAAATACTCTCAGCAAAAATTTCAAACGTTATTATCTAATAAAATGAAAACAAAAAAAGGAAATAAAAATCTATTTGCATTAGCGAGGAAATTTTTTATGCTTCAAAATTTAATGGCAAATAATTAAATATAGAGAAGAAAAAAAAAAGAACTAGAGTACCTCTTGTGTTGTTGCATCATGTGGTAATCCACCAACGAATACTTTACACTCCAAAATTTCATCGCGACGAGACATTCGAAAATCTCTGAAAAGAAAAAAGAAAAACAAACAATCAAAGAAATTTTTCTTCTCAAACGTAAATTTATTTATTATAGTTGATGATTTAATGCTTCTCAACTTATGAATTTAACACAAATTTAATTAAATATCAATTGCATTCAATGAGATCTACGCATAAACTCTAAGTTATTTAATTGATTCTGAGAAAGAGAGAGAGAGAGGGGGAGAGAGAGAGAGAGAGAGAGAGAGAGAAAAAAAAAAGAAAAGACCGAGAATTTTCATAATTGCCGCTTTATTTATGGAAAATAGAACCCTTTCGATAACGAATATGAATGAATAAATATACGTTGAATTGATACTAATCGTTAATAGATTGTGAAAAATGTATTAATTAAATTTACGTATTATATATATATATATATATATATATATATATATATATATATATATATATATATATATATATATATATATATATATATATATATATATATATATATATATATATATAATTTTATTTTATTTATTTTTCTACAACCGAGTAATCGTTATTATTTATGAACGACTCAAATATGTTTGCCCTCTTTTTTTTTAATAACTAAATAAACGATTTGCTTAATTAATGAATTATTATTTTTTGATTTAATTCCTATTCGATTTTTTTAATATTATCGAACAACTATACATTTTTACAACTAAACAAAATTATACTTTCAACTCATTCGTTATATTATAGAATAATAATTGAAGAGTTCATTAATTAGTAAAAAAAAAAAAAAAAAACAACTATTTGCGAGGGGGAAATTTCTTTGATATGCAAAGATTTTTGAATAAATTAATTACAAATTTATTATTCTATAGAGCTTTCATAAACGACATGAAATACTACAAGATCATTGACTAGTATCAATTGAGCAATTCCTTTCGACTAAATGAGCATTTATTTCTTTCGACGATTTTTTAAATATAATTTTTTTTTCTTTTGAGTTGTATATTATTGATAATAGAATACTTTTAGAAACTAGGTGATGGTTCGATCGTGTCAACTTCCCGACCTGGAACTTGACCTTATCAACTTCCGGAACTCTCAAGAAGGAGTCCGATAGAAGTCAAGTCTAACATAAGCATGATATTTTTATGGCGACGTGATGCGAATAAACGTTGAATTTGTGCATATACCATGCGATAATAATTGCCTTCTTTATAGCTATACATATAAATGGAAAATTGGGCGGAATGTGGAGTCTCTGATTTGATTATGAGGAAATGAATCTGAATCTTCTTGGCAGTGAAACTAGGAATCCGCGGCATTTCGACCCTTTGAGGTCCGTCACCTTGGCATGGAAGAGGGAAATCCACGACTTCTGTCACATGGATATACTAAAAGACCGAAGATATATTTTTCTGTGAGGAAAAATGATATACCGTCGTTTTAAAAAGATAAGGTCTTATAAGCGCGTTGAAGTATCAGATTCTCACTTAGATCCACCTAAAACACTAGTGGCGCATTTGTCCGCACCAGAAATTATCAATCTATTCATGGAGTGTTATAAAAGTCGGGGCGCAATTGTCCACCTGAGAAGCTAGAAGAAGAATGCTAGCCAAAGGAGCGTCAGCCTGAAGAACAAAGAAATAAGTGAGGCCTTAAAAAACACAAGGTCTTTTCAGGAAGTTAAAGCGTGAAGTAACTTCCAGGCTATAAAAAAGCTTAAAAATACGCATTGCTGATCGCAGAGGATGTCGAGGTTTCGTCTTTTGTGGTATGGAGATGGGTTCTCCCATTCTTTTGGCCAAAACGCGAAAAGTTCCCCACCCTCGGAGCCAGCTTACGGATCCTTTGTTTTGCTGGCAACCCACTTGGTCATGGATCACGTCCCAATTAGATGCTGCCATAAATCTCCAGCCTTTCTCCTTTCCCTTCCCATCGCTCTCAAGGAAGATCCAGAAAATTACAAACCTTCGATCACAAGTCTTCATCCAACACTTTCAACTCAAAGTCAACCTTGCAGATCAAAGATTTTGAGAGGAGAAGTAAACCTCATTGATAAAATATGGCGAAATCCTTCCGTGGGAAGGACAACATATGACTCCTGATATTCTGACCTCCTACCGTTCGATCTGCCTTAGCAGTGAAGATTCTTGAAGTTCCAGGACTCCAAATCAGCGCTTAGTTACATTTCCCCCCCCCCCCCAGCTCTCCCGCCCCCTCCCCCCAACAGCCTCCCAGAAAAAAGGATGTCATCCATGATCTACCCGAAACGCAAACACAACTGCTCTCACATAAACAGAAACCACTGATCAGCATGCAATCCATCGAATGTGGAGCTGCCGCGTCTTCAGTCTTTGACCTTCAAGGGTATAATCCACTTCGATTTCATTCATAGAGGAGCCTCTCGCTTGGTTGACTTCTACTTGTTTTCGTTGCAAGACCGAAATCAATTCAAAGATTTTCAAATTGACCTATTGAAATATTCTTTTATTAAAGTGATGCTCATAATTGTTAGAAACATATACAAGCACAGGTATTTTTTAAGACACTAGAAGCTCCAGGAGCTCCGGGGACTCCGGGATCTCTGAGAAATCCATCTAGAATTGTTGGACATGACACCGAAGAGCCAACTCAATTTATGTACGCGTAATCAAACGGTACAATGATTACATTTAATTGTACAGTCGATTCTTGTTTATTGTTCCTCGCATAATGTCACTGATCGACTTATGTGCTCTTTTGTTGCCCCAGGCGATATCTGGAGCCTGTATAAATTGAGCTTTCAGCCCATTTGTATGTTCTTGGTTCTACTCGTGTTTGAAGGCCATGGTGCTGTCCCATAAAGTACTCCTTCAACCTCGACTGTGCTCTTGCATATCGGTATCGATAGATGGTTGTCAGCTCCTGCCCTCTGCTCCACACTTGGTCCCCTCATGCTGCCGCCGTCAGTCACAACAGAAATTGTTCGCTTCGCAATCATTCATAATCCATGGAAACTGAATAAAATACATCCGGAATTGCTCGCGGTGCAGCCAACCATCCGGAAACGTATCAGGACACCGGAAACAGGAACGGAAACTGTCGAAAACACATCCACATTTGAGCTACTTACTAGTGACAGTAATAAAACGTTAAACTTTTAAGGCGGAAGTTATATACGTACAAAGGATTGCTATCAGCAATAAGCACATTTATATTCGAATTTAATAAGTTGATTTGATGAATTAAATTCCTCAAGAAATTTCACCATTAGCGCTCCTTTCAAGTGGTTCTTTGACTCCGATTAGCGCTCCTTTCAGGTGGTGTTTGACTCCGACAAAATACATAAAATATATAATCATTTGAAGAGCTTCACTTTCACAACCGAGCACAATATAACGATTACTTTCGGTTTGTTGTAATACCCATATCTGCGTGGAAAAAAAACCTTGATTAGATAGAACTTCAAATCACAATAATCGAAGATAGCTTCAAAGGATGAGCAGCTTTTCGTTGTCGTCTTCTTAATTCGTTACGGTTGGAGATAGCTTATGATGGTGGTGGTTTTCACACTTCATTATCTTCCCACTTATGCTTTCAGCACAAATTGCATCACAATTGTTTTTAGCGATTCGTTCTTACGTCAACGCTCGACCATGATTTTCATATTTTTTGATGTGTTATTTAATTTGCAATTTCATATCCTCTCTAATCTTTGAAAGAATCGACTCTCTCTAATCGTTGGAAGATGATGACGGTTCAATTGAGCCCACAATATCTTTTAATATAGCTCATTTTAAGGTGGTGTTTTGGTTTATTATAGGATTCATTGATGAGTTTTCTCGATATGTTCGCCATTTATTTAACACTTCTTGCAGCGGTTAAAGCATTCATAGTCGATGAACTTATATCATAGCTTCTGATGATCTGTTACATATGGAAACGTTAGCATTTTAATGCCTATATTCATCCCTCCCATCTATGATGCCTACTTTTTCTTATATTCATATTTGATTTGTGCTATTTTATTTCACTTATAGCATAACCTCGTGCCGGGCTTACCCTCTATTTGCATATAAGTGAATCTATTCTAGTTTTTGATGACGAGTCGACAACCTTATCGAAATTTGCATATTATTTGTTGAGTAATTTAAATATTCTCCTTAGAGCGCGCATGATTTCGCTTTAAGTTTTAACGTTGTAAAACAACAAAATCGAATATCTTTTCGCTGAGTGCCTCATTTCTTTTTTTGATTTTTCATCTAATGTTATTAACTTCTATAGAAATGCTCGAGTCGATCGTTTCTTCAATATCTCTAAAAAATTTGCATATTTCACTTCTCTTATCATCGGTTAAATCATTCGGTGATAATAACGATTTCGTTTGATAAAACGTTTGTTCATCTGCGTAAGGTGCGATGAGTGAGGCATTTCTCTTGTTCTTTTGAAAGTATAACTGTAATCGATTCATGTAACGCGCTCAATCCATCTTATTTGGGCCGAGCATTTCCCATAGCGATAACGTTACAAATTACTGCATCGTTGATTCCATTTCTGCTGATTACCGTTTTTGTTCTACCTGCTCGTTATTGAAAGACTACCTGCAAGGTAAGTGTCGATCACAGGAAGTTATCCTTGTCAAAGATCGAGGAAATCCAGACGTTCGTAAAAATGATCTAACGACAACAACAGCATAGATAGCAATGATAGGTTGATTAATAAACGCATACTATTGATTGCAGCTCTATCATAGCATTTTGGGATAAGAATAACGTATATTTGATTAGAATTGAGGAGTGAAATGAATGCAGACATGCATATTCGATATTTCCGATATGCAAATAAGTGATATCATCTTCACTTCAATATATGCAAATTACGATTTATTAAATCTCTTGGACAAATCTGAGAATATTCGGAATTATTAAAACTAGAATTTATCAGGCCAAAGATAGATTAGTGAATTTCAAAGAAAAACGATAAGATCACTAAATACTTAAGGAAAATCGGTACAGATACGATTGATGTGTGTAACGTTTTCTGCGAAATCGATTGATGTGTAAGATAAAAAACTGTTCAATGCCCACCGAAGAAAAAGAATTGAATGCTTTATAAATGCTAAATAAAGCTAACTAACGTTAAGCTTTCCGGAAAGCATTGAAGTTCGGAATATCCGTAATATTTTTCCAGGATCAATGTATTTATATGCCGTAACCGGAATGTTGAACTGGAATATAAGCATTAGGTGGGTATGTTCTCTACTCTTTTTGCATTTTATCCATAATCTACGACAGCCAAATGAACACAACTTTATGGAATAATTTTGCGAAGCGTTGCAAAGTTTGCCGATGAGTCAAATTTGCAAAAAAAAAACGAATAGTAAAAATATGATAAGAATGAAGTGCGATCCACCTCAACGATGGGCTAATAGAAGTGTGGGGTACGAAAATAAGGTGGGAGAGGAGGGATTCGAAAAGATCGGCTCGTGCAAAAAATTATAGGTATCATGCGTATCAGATTAAACGAGTAATCACCTTACCGCCCATTGTGAACAGTCGATCAACGAATACTTAAATTACAATTTTTCGAAACGTCCTCTCATCGCTGAAATTAGATAATGAGAGAAAAACTTATAAATTTTTCTGAATTATTAAATAGTATGGAATTTTCAAACTCTATTATTATAAAAATAAAGAAATAATTGAAAATTTACTATTTTTATTATGCGTTAACGTTTGATAGGTATTTTCCCTTATGTAAAAAAATCGTTAGCAAAATAATATCGATTTGTGGGAATTATTTTTTCTTTTTTGATAATCAACGATGAAAAAAGTTTTTTTTTTTTGAAATTTTGAATTTTTTTTGAGGAAACTTTTGGCAACAAATTGTTGAAAAAAATTCCATGAAGAAAAATTTCTCAAAGAAATCTCCATTGTGATCATCATTTAATAATAGTCTGTTGTATTAATTATGTTCCAATTCGATCCATCATAAATCATATCAACAACGAATCCGAATATATTTATACAACTTGAATTGTCTATAAAAGAAAAATACATAAAAGAGATATGAGAAGAAAGAGAAATAAATAGATTGAAAATACAATAAAGAAAAGATAGGACAGAAAAAGAGTGAAAGTGAGAAGTTGATTTTATTTTCATTAATTTTCCACTTAATTCACGATGATAATGAATGCCGTCATAATCAGTTCTATTGATGTTGTGTATAGTTTCAATGAGACCCTCGATGTGAGTGGCATGGTCGTCAAAACCTTTTAGGGCGATAACATGAGGAAGGAGATGGGTTGGTTAGGATGGGGTAGAGGTGGGGGAGGAGGGAGGGGAAGGGAATGCTGATTTATCAAAGACTGTATATCCAATATTCCACACTTCACAAAATGGATAGTTATTCATTATATACGATCTTTCATATTTGCTATTGATAGATCCATTTTAGGTCATCTATACTAAACAAGGAGACGAATATAGATTACTAGATCCAAAATTGTTGGCAATGCTTGTTCAAAGTGGAAATAGTTCTTGAGGGATCCGTGCATTCAGCTATTCGGGACAGTGTGGTCCTCCGCAGAAACGTCCCGATCTATCGACCATTGCGTCGATTAGATTATTTGCAAAATCAAAACCGGACTTCAATTGTGACGTTGCAGTACCTGTCGTATCGGCGATCACCTAGTAATTTGACAACGTTAGTGGAAAATTTTTTAAAAAAATATTCAAGATCTTTAAACTTTCGATTCGTTTCAATGCTAATAATATGCCGCTTATTTACATATCGATAAAATTTGCATAAAAATTGTTGACAATTTTCCTCCTTATCTTAATTGTGATGATTTATTTGATCATCAAATAATATATTCAACGCTTACTTAAAATTATTTAATTGAGTTTAAAAAAAATAAAAGAAGAGAAAAAAAAATAAAGAGAAATTTCAAATGGCATTTAGCGACTTAAGAAATTTTTTTTTTTTTTTTTTTTTTGCATTCTACCTGTTTTAAATTTTATAAATATAACCTCTGATTGAGCAATTGAAAAAAAAACAGGTGATTAGATTACCTTTCTACAACCAACGTTGAGAAGTGAGTCCATTCCAAGATTTTGTCCACTTGGTTTGTTCTTTATGCATGAATTAAGTGCCGAATCAATTACCGTTACCCAATCGTTTACTGGTGTTACTCTAGAAATTTATATAGTTATTTGATTACTTTGAGATTTCTTTTTAAGAATATAGTTATTAGATTATCTTGAATGAAATTCCAGGTATCACTAATGACATAACATAGGACAATATAATTTTCATGTGAATCTTGCAAATATCGATTACCTACGCTAACAGTTATGTTCTGCAAGACTTTTTTATTTGTTTCAATTAGTCAATTTGTCTACTTAGGCTGATTTACAAAAAACAAAAAACGATTCGTATCATTCGGTATCTTTTGTATTTTTTCCTTCCGGCTAGAAAAAAAAAACTTATTATCGATTGATCAGATTTGATAGCATCAAATAAATTTGCTAAAAAAAAACTTCTTATCGATTGATCAGTTTTGATAGCATTAAAAAAATTTGAACAATTGTCTTTTTTTTCAATAGGGAATTTCTTTCGACTAATTCAAAAATATTTCTCTGATTTATTATTTCTCGTTCTCTTTGTTTATAAATTTTACGAGAAACTATTGAAATATGAGAAAATTCCATCTATTTATGCTTTTATAGTTTTTATCTATACGGAAGAAAAAAAAACCGTTTCCGGAAATATTTTTAAATGAAGAAAGAAAAAAAAATTAAATAATTTAAATTGTTTGAGAGGAGGAATCTTTGTTTTTTTTTTCGACCATCATTAACTTTTTCATTTTTAAGCGAAAAAATTATAGATGATAGAAAACGACTATTATTTTCGACATTATCATACGGGAAATCTCAGCGATGAACGTATAGCAATCGATCGATTCTTAAATTTATAAAAGAATTAACTCGAAGATAGAAAAACAAAAGATCACTTTTTGGAATTGCCCACAAGATATTGATAGAGAGTGAATTATAGAGCGAGTTTTTTATTCAACGGAAATTCGGACAACGAAAAATGGATGGAAATTCTAGATTTTTCTCTGATCAACTGTACTAAAAAACGCATTGTGATGGCACATTCTGGGGGGTTTAGTTTATTGCTCAATAATTGGCGCATATATGCTTATATTCGTTTAGTTTATTGATATTGCTCAATAATTTTATTTGTAATTTTAGATAAAGTCCACTTACAATTGCGCTTTAATACTTGCGACACAACTATCTACTTTGCTACCTGATCCAATTGCAGGTGTACCACGAGCATTTCCATCAACGACCTGAAAACACCTATTGTTTCTATTCGGAGTAAATGCTCATATTACCGATATTGTCGAAGAGTTGAAAAAAAACACAACTGAGAATACCAGATGACTTAGTTAAATTTACGCTAAATTTAAGCAAAGCGGTTATTGAAAAGTGCATAATCCATACACAACTGCACTCATCAATTGTTTCAAAGCAAAACAAATATATACGCATCGAAATAATGCATATAAATGCAGAACTTTTTCATAGATGAGTAAGACGATCAAATGAAATGTGTAATGAATATTCATTAATTTATTAAAGCCAAAGTACAGTTTGAATATATGCGTTGAGGCTCTAATTTTTGAATACATCCGAAAAGTGAACTCAATTCAAAGACTGATTTTTTTTTGTCGCTAGATAAGAGCTTGTAATCCAAGAGAGTAAAAAAATATATGCTAATAGCGAGAATGAAATTATTCTAAATAATCGACTAAATAGTTCTCAATCGTTATGAACGAATTTGAAGTGTTAATAGAGTTGAAAATTTTCTTTCACTATATTTCTCATAGTTTTTACGGGAAAATTTTTTAAACAGAAATTACATTTCGACATAGTGGTTTTTTTTTCTTCGCTTTTTTTTTTCAAACAACGGCTTATTTCTTGTTTTCAACGTATTTTACATTGTTCTTCAGTTATATTCATTCAAATTTTTCGTTATGAATCGAGTCCCCATTTCTGAAATTAAATTTAGGTCACCACTTTGAACAGTTTTTTCCACCTGATGGAATGTGAAGATAAGCATTCAATGTGCGTTTTTTAGCTTTGATTTTTTTTTTCGTTTTTTTTCCCCCACTATTTCCGAGAAAAATTATAAGTTACGAACGCTTTTGATGCTATCGGCGATATTCGCGATTTTCTTTTTAAGCTCTGTACGAGTTTCCTCGATGCATTCACAAGTGGCACGTTTAGTGTTTTTGATGATAGATGCGCATCCACTCGAGAGAGCACTATTACATTGGTGCAATACTGAAAACACATAAAATTTTACAATTAAGGCTCCTATTATTGCGTAAATTAAATGAAATGCACTAAATTAATACGAAAGGTGAATGCCTTCGTTCATAAATTGATGAACGAACGACCAGGAGAACAAATCACACGAAGGAGATTCATGCATTCGTTCATAAATTGGAATGAAGTGATGCTGCACTTCTCAAACGATAATTTCTGAAGCTATCGTAAAATCAACAATGACTGCGAAATATCCAAAAAAAAAAAGAATTTGGGAGTTACGAAACGAGCTGTCGCTTTATGCATCTTTGAAGAAGCTTACAAGATTAGTCGGTGTTTTAATCTCCGAAAATTAAATCGATATACGTAATAAATATGTTTTTTAATATTTCAGTCTAACTAAGTACTCCTATAAGCCCTCTTCAAAACATCGAATTTCTCCTCGGTTATAAAACCTGCCTCAGTGGATATAAAGGGTAATTCAACCGAAAGAAAAACCACACAAATATTTGGTAGATTAAAATGACTATAACACCTTCAGAACTTGATAGATGATGATGAAAATTTGCATATAGGAATGAGACTAATGAAATTTCAAGGCTCATAATTAAATTAATTGGTGAGAAGAGATGATGGCTGAGTAAAGGTATGCTAAGCATTGATAGCCATCTATAAGGATAGTAGAACGCATAAAAAATTCCTAACGAATCTAAAATTTGCAAAAAAAAAGAACAATAAATCTCCGGCTAAGAATCTATGCAAATGACCTAGTACAATAGGGCAATGCGTCGTTGAATATCATTTATATTAATTTTGAAAATTTATGGAAGCGGTTGGTCTACTGGATAGAAATTAAATTCGTTCGCATAGTATACTCTCAAATTTCTATCATAAAGAGGGTGTTTTTTTGCAAATAAAATTGTAAATGCAGTAGGAAATTCTCAGAAATTTTACGTTCGAAATATGGGTTTCGATGTTAATTGATTTTATTATGAAATAGAATTTTCGTAATTTCCTATTAAAATTTTTTCAAGGCAAATATAATGGTTGAAAAAAAAAATATACCTTTGCAATGTTTCTCGAAATAACCGGGGAATGGATTCTTGAGACATTTTTTAGTGGCTGCCGCACGTATCGGTTTACGTTCACCACAAAATGAAAGTCTGCTATGGATGAGAATATAATCGGAAACCGAATTGATACTGAAATTTATGCAAATATTTCGCAAAAAGAAAACTTTTTTTGCAAAATGAATGAAATATTTTCGCCATTTTGCAATAAAATTCCCTAGAATAATCAACAATGATGAAACTAAATGATCGAAAGATTCTTTAATTCAACCGATATATCTATTTGTTAATGATAAAATATATGGGAAATAATAAGTTTGAAAGAAAGAAAAGGATTCTTATTATTCAAAAATAGTTTTAAAAACTCATATGAAGTAGTTTTGCAATATAACTGATAGATCAGGTACATTACAAACCTACTGGTAGATCAGGTAAATTACAAACCTACTGATAGATCAGGTAAATTACAAACCTACTGATAGATCAGGTAAATTACAAACCTACTGATAGATCAGGTAAATTACAAACCTACTGATAGATCAGGTAAATTACAAACCTACTGATAGATCAGGTAAATTACAAACCTACTGATAGATCAGGTAAATTACAAACCTACTGATAGATCAGGTAAATTACAAACCTACTGATAGATCAGGTACATTAGGTGTATCAGACATAGATCGTTTAACAAAACACATAGTAAGGTAAAAGACACACATAAGCATAAGATTATAGCGGCTAGTTTCGCTCTGTTGAAATATCTTTCCAGTTTCATTGTATCTAAAAAAATGTTTGTGGAAAATCTAGTGGGAATTGTTCGAGTGATATTGCTCACACATTATCTCTATATTGATAAGATCCCTCTTCGAGGTCAGGAATGTCGGGAACTCCACCAAAGTTACTGAGTTTCTTCTTTAGACATTGTTCGGCCTCACGTGCAACCGCCTTCGTCACCTCTGTTCGTATACATCGTTGTTCGTCAGGTGGCGTTGAAAGTACCGCTTTTACCGCACCAGCAGCAAACTTAATTACTTTTTCATTATTATCTCATAACCACTTCAAAGAGATCATGATGAAGAGTTGCACTGTGAGTATCAGAGAGCGGTGGGGAAGAGGGGGGAGGTGAGGATGGAGGGAAAACGAGCAAACAGAGATAGTTAGAAGAGAAAGGAAAGAAAATTCCTTCTCCACTTAACAATCTTCCATAAATAAAAAGGTGTATATCCTCAACCATACAATATCGGACTTTATCCTAAATTGCAGCAAATTCAGGAAGTCGGAAATTTCGTGAAATTATCAAATTTGAGAATAAACAATAAAATCGTTACAATGAACGAAAAAATCCTTCAAAATGAGAGTATTGATTTAAAAAAAAATCCTAATTATTATCCATTCAAAAATAAGAGGACATATTTTTATTGTCCACAAATTTCTGGATATTCATAGATTGGCTTGTATAGTTAGTTATAGCATTGAATTTTATGCTTCAGAGAATAAAATTTTTTGCATAAATTTAAAAATTCTGACGAAATTAAAATATGCAAATTTTTAATTAAAAGCGATGAAACATGAAACAACAATAACAATTATCGAATTCACGAAAAAAAAAACTGCAAAAGAGAGGAAAATTGGCTGAAATTCCTCATGCACCGAACATATAGTATTACCTTTTTAATGCGCTAATTAAAAAAGTTTTTTCTTTATAAGGCAGTTAAATTACTATAAGGATCGCTTCTCTCTTTATAGTTGTTATATGAGAAGAAATATGTTTATATTGCGTTTTGCTTTCTATTTCAGGAAATAAATCATTTATAGAGAACACTAGGTAATACTTTCCTGAGCATATCGAATAGAAAAGCAAAATTTTGAGGCTAAATTTTAGGATACTCGATTCCAGTTGGATCAACGTTCGTTTCAAAAAGTTCGACAACTAGTTGAGGTGGAGATAGAAGAATACAAACTAGGCATACTCATAACTCCTAATATCTACATAGAGTAACAATATAACCATGTAAATAATAATTTAAAAAGGAATATTCGATACCGTTCTACAAATCGAACAATCTCTAAGTGGTCCATTTCGATCCCAAGCTTTCGATTCAAGATCGGAAAGTGTCAACACGCATCGTTCTTTAGTGTTCGCTTCAGCAATACTTGGTGAGAAGCATGTCGATGCGGCCTTCCTATAATTAATACCTAAGAAAAGTTATTACTTTAATTAAAAATATTATTTTTTTTCTATCATCAAAAACTTTACTTCTTTAAGTCAATTTATGTCATATTTCGCCTAAGCGATAAACTGTGTGCTTGAATAGAGCCTCTAAACCGGTATTTTTTACGGCAGTTAGAGGGCAATATATTGGAGGATGGAAAGGGATAAAGAAGGCATTTTTCATGACCTTGTTTTTTCCTATTATGGTGAGAAAACTGATGTGCGTTGCCTTACGGCACAAGACGTCAACGTTCCCTTAAGTAAATAGTTAAAGGATTTTCTAATTCAAAGCTTTCGAAGGAGGGATTCTATTCGATGAATTATGGTAGTGAATTGATCGTTATCGCTGCTGCGCTTAGAATGATTTTCTTTACAAAGTTGGCAGCGACAATTGCAATACGATGATAACTAAAATTTTTAAACTCTTTGAACATTCATAGTCACTTCTGAAAAATTAAATTCGATTGCAAAAGCGATTGTAAAAATTAATTTTCTTTCATTTTGCAATTGCATTTTGCAATTGCTGGCTTCTTATAGCTTCAGTTATCCAACCGCATTATATGTGGCAAAATAACTGAAATATTTATAGATCAATATGATAAACACAAACCCACTTTGATCATCTCCAAAGTAATGGTCTATTCTGAGAACACACCTGCGATTTACAAATGGTAGCAATACCTATGAGTAGTGCAATTTGCAAAACCTTGGGGAATATATTTGAGGCAATACTTATGAGCAGTCATATTCATGTTCTTTTGTTTCAAAAAAAAAAAAACAAACCAGCGGAAAATAAACAACGAATTTTTATCAACGAAACTTTTAATGATGGTTTTTATAGAAGACATTTATGCCTTTAAATGTTAGACTTGCAGAAAACAAAATTTCCAAGAATGATTAATTTTTAGGGAAATTAATTTTTTCATAACGGAAATTTTTTTTATTCTGGAAATTTATTCCCCCAAAATTCGAGAAATTCTATTTCGATTGGTCAACTTTATTTTCATTGCAGTTAAACAGAAATCTCTTTTTGCAAATTTAAATAAAAAGAGTAGACGTTAAGAATATATGATAGGAGATATTGCATAATACCCATATGGTTTAGGTAACTACATTTAATTTTATTGCATTTATATATTCTTTTCTTCTTATTTTTATGAGAAATATGTTGAAGATTAAGTGACGATAATATGGCGCGGGGTCTATTCGTATTAATGATAACAGATCCTCTAAAAAAAGTTTAGTATTTTCTGATCGTATATGAACCTTTTTTCTTCATTCCTCAAACCTATATGTAAATATAAATATAAATTACAAATATAAATAAAATATAAAAAATAAATAAAAATGTAAATATAAATATAAAATAAATACAAATAGAAATATAAATAAACATAAATATAAATATAAATAAATATAAAAATAAATATGAATATAAATGTAAACATAAATAAAATATAAATAAATAATAATATATGCCTTATACAACTTTAATCTCTCTTTTTACGACTTTCTAGTCGTTCTATGATATACGGCATTTGCACCTGAAAACGCATTGAATATTTTCCGGTTAAAAATCATTTTTTTAAAAATAGTATAGTATATATGTGATACAATGCGTACATTTTATTTCAGCTATAATTTTAAATTATTAACAAATGTGAATAGATTTATATAAGGATACTCTTTGTGGTGAAGAGTTAAATTTTCTGGAATGCTTTTAAAAAATTTTTGATTCAATGAAAAGGCGAAAACGCATATTTCGAATCACGATCAATAAGTGTACTATGATGATGTTGATGTTCTAGATTTGATGATATTCGTCGTAACTATTATATTATATGCCGAAAAAAGCCAACTTTGTTATGCTTTTCTTTAATCGAATTATACGCTAGCAATATTGAATTAAAATTCAATCGAATTAGAAAAAAAAAATCTATTAGTTGTAGGTTAAACTTTAATAAATGCGCCTATATTAAACTTAAAAATTGATTGCAACTCTTGAAATGCGCTGTAAATATTGAATATCGTTGCATTCAAAAATATTTGCATTAAATTTCCAAATTTTCCATATGCAAACGAAAAAGACGAAGTTTTTTTTTTGTTTTGCCATTTATACGAACAGTCGAAACGTTTAAATATGAAATTGTTGCTTTATTTAAGAAAATTTTTGACTTAGAGCAAAAAAAAAAAATAATTTTCACGTTGCTGATCTTGAAGCATTTCTTAAGCGAACATTAATGCCCGTTGAGAAAATTTTCCATGTAATAATGAAGAATATGAGGTGGAAAATGAAGGTACTAATAGGATAGAGATATTTCATTAGCAAAATTCATATATTCTAGCGCACCTGTTGTGTTCCCTAATTTCCTTCTCGTATGTAGCATAATCACGATCCAAAGTCGTTTTAATGCATTTCAAATATTGTCCGAATGCATCTTTTGTTGCTTTCGGCGTCGAACAATCTTGTGATACCACCGACGACTGAATTTTGCATAAATTAAATACTAGTAATTACTAGTAATACTGAAAATAAGCTTATAGAAAAAGAAAATCAGATTAAAGAAATTGAATAGAATGAGAGTCGCTCATAATGTTTCTTGTTTTATATTGTTAGAAGA
This sequence comes from Ascaris suum, assembly GCA_013433145.1. Lineage (NCBI taxonomy): Eukaryota > Metazoa > Nematoda > Chromadorea > Rhabditida > Ascarididae > Ascaris > Ascaris suum. The sequence continues at coordinate 1,881,746 of CM024182.1, read as the reverse complement.
TATTGCAATACTGAATTAATGTGCTTTTCAAAATACGAGATCTCTATGTAATAATAAAAAATCTGATTGAATAACCAGATTATACTCTATATTTGAGGAAAATGCATTTGATTATCTCCAGCCCTTCCCACCTCACCCCCCCTCCCTCCCTCCCTCCCTCCAAACCTTGGAAACAAACACATCAACGGATTTTGCAACAAATGGAATATATACGAATTCTAACGGTATAATAGGCACTGAAGTAATTGACAGGGACGGAACGCTGTCGCAAAAATAAATAACTCAAATACAATATTTTGAATTATTCAAAATTTTCAGATCGGATTGAAAAAAATATAATACGAAAACCGAAAATCAAAAGAAATTTTTAAAAAATTCATATTCAATTATATAATAAAAAAAAGCGAATCTCGATAAAATTTGATGAGAAGAAATTAAGCTATTCGCTCAAAAAGAGGCAATTTCACAACAACAAAACAAATGAAGCAATCGCTTTTATACTCATAATAAAGAATATTAAAAACTTACCACATAGAAGGCAATTACTGTGAAGAGCACTTTCATCGTCTGAAAATTGCATTCAATATTGATGATATTATCTAATTGTATCGATAATTATATGGGTAGTAAATGGAGAAAAACTATTGGAAAATATTTTATATAATCGATGAATGAGAAAAATTTTTAGCAATAAATATAACAAACGATAGAATATAATTTAAAAAAAAATCTGAAAATTTGAATATTACACTCATTGGGAAATATAGCAGTCACGTTCGACGAATGAATATTTCAGTCGAAATATAAGAAATGAAAAAATGATTATAGAATGCTTTCAACGGGATTAATGCCACAATACGCGCTTTATATCTTTTCATCTAATCACTCAATTTCACAAGTGGCCAATAAATGATAAAATACATACAAGAAACGCCTTGTGCTAAATTTATCCGACCACCTCTGCGATAAATTACGGTTGTATATATATATATATATATATATATATATATATATATATATATATATATATATATATATATATATATATATATATATATATATATATATATATATATATATATATATATATATATATATATATAAAGTTAAGCATAAATTAAGCACAAACAAATATGTGACTCGATTGTTGCAAATATTGAGCCCGAAAAGTTGAAAAAGTACGCAAATTTTTGGGCATGTTCAAGTTCACACGACTCCATTGAAACAGATGGATCAATCTGAACGATGATGTAGAAGATCACCCCGTAGTGCATATTATGCCTAGAAATTTCATGATTTTAGCTTTAATGATCCGGGGAAAACTACCACACACCCCAACGCAGGCACACGTATACATACGGATGCGCAGACAAATTGATACAGTAATGAGTCTTTGCAATGCAAAAAAAAAACGAATTAATAAAAGCGAGTTAAAGAACGACATTGTTGAAGAAGTGCAATTCTCAGCATTACACTATTATTCCAGCATTTCCGGGTAGGTAAATTACATCAAAAATTAAAAAAAAACAAGAACAAGAGATGATGGAGATCTTGAAACTCAATAAATTTAATTAACGATTATTTGGAGTTAGAAATGACTCCACTTTGGACAGAATATCATATACCTGACAATGATTAAGGTTTTCTCAAAAAAAGGTTTTATATCATAAGTTCTTCAATAATACACCTTTTAAGGATGGAGATGAATATAAGATCCTTAATGCTATTCGCCTTTTTTTTTTCTCTCTCTAAAATTTCTTCTTCGATTCAATTATTTCATTTCAGATTTTTCATTACTCATAGAAAAAAAATATTCTCATATTTTTTGAGAAATTCAACTCGAAACGTTCTTCTAGATTCAATAATCAATTACTCATTAAATTAGCCAATATGCAAAATGATTTCTCTAAGCACCGATCACTCAAATTAGATACCATGAAAAAGTATGAAAGTTAAATAAAAAAATTCCACATTTCATGAGACTATTCGACTAATTACTTAAATTTATTCCCTTTTTCCAGCTCTGCCTTCTTAACGATGGAACGATACCAAAAAAAAAAATTAGCCATTAATTCGAGATGCTGCCCCGGGGTGAGATGATTGAACTGATGAATCAAAATTCTCTCAACCTCTCAAAGCTTTCTTTATTAAACGAACACCTAGAAGAAATTCTCGATATTGATTGTATTTATTTTTAAATGCATCCAAAGTTGCGTTTCCTCGACGGGAAGGTACAAAAGTGATTATTACCCTTTGACTTGTGCTCTACATATAATTTTCAACATATGCGATAGAAAATGAGCTGAAATTCGAATAGAATCATATAGAAATAATTCCACTGATTTCATATGGAAGTGAAGTTGTTCACTTATTGAATTGAAATTTTTATGCATTCAACAAAGTATTAATATCATCTCTATTGCACAATAGACAAAATATTTAAAACTGTAAAATTTTCTCGAATAATAACGATCGATTATGCATAATCGAAACAATAATCGTTTAAATAAATTTAATGAAATTTTTGAAAAGTATTTCTCCAATATAGAAAATATTTGAGTAAAAAAAATCTCAAAATATTAGCAAAAATAAAAAAAATAAAATAAAAATACTCATTTTTTAAAGAATTCTTATTTAAAAAAAATTTTTTTTTCAATATCTAAAAATTCTTTTAAATTATATTTTTTTTTGGAACGATAAGATTGATAACATTCTACTACTAGGAAACGTATTTCTCCAAAAAAAAGAAAAAAGAGATAAAAAAATTTTTTTGATTTGATTTATTGATATGCAAATATATCAATGCAAAAACAAACAAACAAACAAACAAACAAACAAACAAAACACAAACAAACAAACAAACAAACAAATAGACAAGTTGAATAAAAATTTGAATCCGTTTTATTGAATACGATTGGAGCACATTCGTAATCGATCGCAATTAAAAGGATCCCATCAGCACAATTTTATCGCAAAATGCGTCATAGAATTTCTGCATGAAAACTAGTTCTCTCCATATTGCCAAAAAAAAAGCGTCACTTCAACATATCTGATACAGTCAAAATTTTTACAGCAGCACTTATAAAGAAAACATTCTCAATTTATAGATTCATTGGAATTGAAATTGAAAAAAAAACAGCAATTTATAAGAGTTTATCGATTCTATTATGGCATCTAATGTTATGATTAAATTTAATTCTAGTTTACGCCAACCAACCATACTGTCGCTATTTGTAGTTCTGATGAGTGAAAGCGTTGCGCAAGTCAGTTTTATTATGAATGATCGCCCATTAGTCGGTACTGGATATGGCACCGAAGAACCAACTCAACACAACTACTCGTGATTAAATAGCGCAGTAATCATATTTTCTCGTATAGTCGATTCTCGTTCAGTGTGTTTTACACGATATCACTGATCCATCTATGTGTTCTTGTGCCGGCTCAGATGATATCACGCGTACATAAGTCGGGCTTCGGCTCGTTTGAATGTTTTTGGTTCTACTCGTTGTTACGCTTTGGTACTCCCCCATAAACTACTTCTTCTAGTTCGCTTATGCTCTTGCATATCGATATTGACAGACGCTTATCGACTCCTGCCCTTTAAAATCATAAAAAAAGAAATCCAATCCCAGAATATTTTCAAAAATAATCGAAATATTCGCCTATATTACGATTTTTTTCATACATTAGCTTAGGTTAAAAGAATTAAGGTAGAATGTTAACTGTACAAATATCAAAAAAGAACATCATCATTCCATAAGATGGAAAGTATTTGAGGCGATGAAGGAAATAAGTTGTGAATAACGCATTTAATTAACGGTTATGATAGCAATAAAGAAATATATGTGTTATTACAATATAAATCATAACATACTTGATGGACAGTGGCTATCCTAGAGGTATTGTAACTGGACATACACGCAATAGAGAAGTGCTTGCGTATTTATAAGTTTCTATGGGGAAAGTGGCGGTGTGGGATTCGTTAATGACTGCCGAAATGCGCTGATGGCCGAAATATGAAGAGTTAAACCACTGAACTATTTCCAATGAATGCGTATAATGCAAAACGATATCGCATTTATCTGTCACCATTTAGTTTCCGGGGTTATGGTTTTTCAATTATTTCTAGAAGAGACTCTCAAATTCGAGAAAAAATCGAGAGGTCTCATAGATCTCATATATCTCACAAGAAAGATGAATTGACTAGGAGAATGACAAATGAATTTTTTTTTTAGACTTTACAAAAAAAAAAGCGATTAAATTTTCATTTCAAACTTTTCGAGCATTTTCAAATGTGAAGTATTAATCAAATGCTGTTATAAGTGAATAACTATACTAGTACTGTTTAGTTATACTAGTAAATAATAACTGTTTAACTAATAATTAAGGTATACTAGTACTGTTTAGTTATAACTAATAACTGTACTGGTAAATACTGTTTAATTTTATTAAGGTAAACTAATCATTAAAACAATTCTAAAAATTCGTCATTAGTGTGATTTATTATGAAAATCTCAATGTAATATAGACTATCAATCAATATAGGCTCGTTTTCAATTATTTTTTTTTCAATTTTCTCTATGAAGAGAATTGAAAAAATCGTGGAGTAAGAAGTGAATAACTATACGATCGCTCAACTTGGAGGATATATTAATGAGAAACTTTCATAGTGATCTATTGCATTCGGGTTAAGAAAATTTCCACGAAATGTGTTGAGGCAATAGATTTATTTGCAAACGGTTGCAAATTATGCATTGATTATTTTTTCCTCAATTAAAGATCTATAGAATTTTCTATATATCAATTGTCGATCGATATAGTGCATTGCTTTTGAAAAAAAAAAATTCAACTTATCAAATACGATTGGAAAATTTTACCGATAGGAATTCGAAAAAAATATTCCTCAACGAAAACGCTCTTTTGCGCTCAAAAATATGATTCTTTTAAAAATTAGAAAATCGGAGTTTTGCATCGTCCAATTAAATTGAGAAAATTTTTTCGAAGCAAAGAAAAAAAAAAATTGCTGCAAATAGGCGATCACTTTATGAAAATTGCCTAAAGAATCATCATCAAAGAAGTTAATAATCAATAAAATGAGAAAATTTTTCCAATCAAAATTGAATTTTCCACAAACTTTTCCATCAGAATTTTTGAAAAAAATTCTTAGGTGAGCAAATGCGTAGTGAAAAATTCAATCATAGAAATATGAACAGATAAAAGTTTTCGATGCACTATGAAGAAGAAAAACCACTCATTAAATTCTCTCTTTTGCTTTTTTTTTTTCGCTTAGATCCGATAAAAAATGCCTTCAGTAGTAAATAGTGCTAATTACTTTCCCTATAAAAGTACTTCTTCATACTTAACACTTTCCATAGAATCTAGCGCCTTTCACTAATAACAGATCCCAAAATTATTCCCTATTTGTTGATTAAAATTTTTCAAAAAAGTCTGAGATTTTAAGGGTATGTTTTATCATTTTATCACAGTCAAACACATAAACATCTCATGAAAATTCTGCCAAATTCTTGCAAAAACTACAGACTAATATTTATTTTCTGCATCTAAATTATAGTAGCCAACTTCAAAGTACCAACCAACATACGAGCGTTTGGAATCCACAAAGGAAATGAGAATTTCGTAGCCAAATCATATCAAATAAGCGTTGGCATTGATTTCTCACCATCTCAATATCTTTTTTCGTTCGTTAATTTTTCGAATTAATCGATGATTATATTCTATTGTATTCTATTCTATCCTGTTATATTATGCTCTGTTATTCTATTCTATTCTATTCTGTTATTCTATTCTTTTATATTCTATTCTGCCTAAAATAGATAAAGTTATAACTATTGAAAATAGTAGTCAAAAAAAAAACTAGAATCTATGGGATCATAAACGATCTGAAATGTTCGACATCGACACAACTATTTTACTGTAGAATTTGCTCGTTAAAAGAGAACGGTTTGTGTGCGAAGAGGAAATAAAACTATGAACTGAACAAAGAAAAGGTTATCGACCTCGAATGGCATAGATCGGCCATTGAATCGAAGTTCTTTGAATGCACTACCTCTCATCTTAATTGCGGTTATTATCATCTTGCTTAAATCACCTGTAGGGGTTATTTAGGTAATTGTTTGGTATTGATTATGCAACACCTTGAGGGATTCACCTTTCTTATCAACATTATAAATTCTTGTTTCAATGATGAATAATTAAATAATCGTTGTGTTTAGGCAATCAATTTTTCCTCTCCAAATACACATCTCACGTCGATAGTTCTATCCACATAGAAGGTTAGCAACATTAGTTATTATCTATTACGTTCGTCATAGTCGATGCGCGTCCAAAATTCTTCATTCACCCGCCCGATTGAATAAAGTGAAATCCAAGGATCCAACTTCATTGAGAATGATGGATTGGGACTTCTCATGAGTGAGAAATAAATTGATTCATATGGCCTATATCAATGATTTCGCTAGTTTTTATCTTATTTCCAAGGCAACAACCGAGAAATCTTTTCAAAGAAATAACCATCTTTAGATATATTATGAATGATTTATAAAGGACGAGACATAAAAATGCACTAATCAGACCTAGATTTTCAACAAAAAAAACCTCTTCTTGACAAGTCAATGGATTTACGGAATGAAATAAGAGCGATGGGGAATCGACGAGGCCGGAGGAATGTATTTCCAACAGAGATGTGGACTCGTTCACTAACGTGGGCGATTGTACTCTCTAAGTGGCGTGTTTTCGTAGGGGAAGCACTTTTTTCGACGGCAATTCATCGCGAACCGGTTGTCAATGACAGTGTTGAATGCAAAAAAAGAAAACGAGTAACTCTAAATTGTTCATATCTTCGATAATATAAGTAGATTTCTATCCTATTTTATGCAAAACACATTTGATTTCTTTTTGAATTGTTCATTTCTATCATCTAATTCCCATTATGGAATTCATCTACTATACTGTTGTGCATAATTCACTTAATGGTGTCCTAAATGCTTCAGAAAGAGAATTTTATTCGAAAATTTCATAATTAAATCAATCTCGTTGAAGTTTTATTCCCATCGAGCGATACAAATTATTCAAATAATACTGTGAACATGGAAAAATCCATCACATAAAGCAGAAGAGACTTATTGAGAAAGCCAAATTATTCATTTATGTGCGTTTCATGTCCATCTGAAGTCGATTCGTGGAAAAGTTTTCCACAAATTCTGGCATGAAAACTTTTTCCAACATGACAATAATAGATTAAGCGTGACGGAAATGAAAAATACAAGCGTAATATTTTTTATGCGAGTGAACGTAAATGCGTTATTTCGTTGCAGTTCACATTTGTAGAGTGCATTATAGTGGTGTCGACCTTGTAGGGGTATATATATATATATATATATATATATATATATATATATATATATATATATATATATATATATATATATATATATATATATATATATATATATATATATATATATATATTTCGTGCAGTAATTTCAACTCGTGATTCAACAAAGGTGAAACTACGAAATGTGATGTGACATAGTGTTTGCTCCAGGACGACCCCTCGAGCAACCTTCAAGTCGACTTGTCAATTCAAAAAGAAGCTGCACACACCTAAAGCGGCAAAAAGAAGTTTCCATGTTTTTTGCTCTCCCTGTCGGATGTGTTTCTGTGTCTGTACTTGTCTGCATATTCGCATATGTGTGTCTGTGACTGTCTGTGCATAAGTACGTTTGTGCACACATGTAAATGTGCCTACATATATATATGAGCGCGATATAACTATTTGGCATTGATTGGATTGCTCGTGTGATTGTTGTAAAAAAAGCCGAGCAAATGTAGTAATGCTGAATATTCATATGCAATCCATTTTTTGCGCTTATTTTTTCACCGAATAAACTAAGTTTTAAGTTTAGATTTAAACGAACCTATTTATGCAAATGGAGCCATTTGCATTTTAGTCAATTATTGCAAATTTTGCACACCTGTAATGGCTCATAATCGAGTCTTTCAAAATATTCAACTATTTCATTTACAAGAAAACAAATTTTTCACGTTTAGTTGCTGTTGATTATGAGTGAAAGCATCCTACTGATTTCACAATAAAAGATATATTTTAGGCTAATAGTGACGATAAACGGAACTAATAGACATTGAATAATAATAATAGAGTTATGAGAACGAAGATAAGTGTTCAAGACGGTAACCGATTCGATACAGAAATGCATAACACTCTCGTTAATCGCATCGGCGATACGACACCGACATACGAGGGTGGATGCAACGAAATGCACGACCGCAGAAGACTGAGAAAATAGGTAAAGAACGAAATTGATGAAGAGGGAGGGTAGAGCAACTTGCTGTTCCTAAAATTTTACCAAATAACGAGCCGGCAAAACCTTTACAGTTTGTTCCACTCTTTGCTAAATGCGAATGACGTATAAAGTTTTTTGACAGCCACTAAAAGGCAGCCGATGGGCATTACACGTTAAAGTGCACAATTTATAGAGTGTAATGACAAATGCACAAGAATGAAATTAAAACAGCAATGAACACTATCAAAACAAGAGTCGAGAAGCGTGCAAGCCGAGCTGGTACGATATGTGCTTTATATCCCGCTCATTTGACCAACCGGTTTTGCATTTTGAAAATAAATAATAAATATGCAAAGTAATGTGTCCAAAGGTTTGATTAACAACTTCGCTCATTGAAATTTCCCATAAAAAGTGCTTTTGGTGTTTCCCTCAAAAACGCGTTATAGTAAAGTCGTGACTGCACAGGTGTATTTGTCTGCCTGTCTGCCTCTGTGTTCATTAGTTCCAACTTGGGAAACAGCGCTGATGCAATTAGGAATTCTGATAGGTATAATATAAACTCCACTAAATTTGAAAACAATTAGAGAGAGAGAGGTATTTAAATATGCCAAAAATTTGCATATATATATTTAAGAGGTTGCATTCTCATAATATCTTTTGAAAAAAATGCCTCATTCATGGCACTTTATTTCAACAATGAAACGAAAATTTTTTTACGTATTTCATTTTTTTTAGCGATTTATTAAACTGTTTGATCGAACGAATGGGTTGAGAAGCATATTAGCTGCAGATTTTTTTATGATCCTATTAGCATGGAATAGAATAGTATAAAACTCTATTACGAATTTATTTTTTGTAAGTTTTTTTTTTCAATAGATTTGCGAATAAAAAATAGCAAATTTTTTTGCACCTAAAAAATTTTTCCACGATGATTTTTTCTAAATTCATTGCAATTTCTAATCGATCAATATGAAAGGGGCAATAGATGAATTGATCTATGATATGCATTATATCCTATAAATCTCTTGGCTCTATCTTCATTGCCTCTCATATTGAAATTATCAAACAAATATTAGAGCAAACGTAAGTACCACAACGTAGTCTAATTCTGAATCTTAGAGAGGAGTTCATAAAAATTCGAAGTAGGTGAAAAACTATAAATATTATTTTTTTTAAATAGTATTTTTGCGTTTTACGAAATCTACAATAAAGAAGTACTGTTTAGAGTATGGGAAAAGAGTTCATGATAGTTTAAAAAAAATGAGATTATTACTTTTAACTACTTTAACTTAAAATTACCCCATTAAACAGTAAACTTTCAATAAGTCATTTAACGATGAACAAATAGCAAGGTAGTGCGTCGAACAATTTTTTCCATTTTCTTTAGAAATAAAGAGTTTTTTTTTCCTCTTAGATTTTCAACATTCCATCCAATTTCAAAAGCGTTTAAAAAAAAGGCGAAAATAAAGAACCGGAACAGCATCGAATTCAATGAATTCATAATTTTTTGTTAACTAAATTGCGCTTTTGCCATTTTCAATACGATTCATGAAGAGTATTATTATTATTGAGTTTCAACAAATAATACAACCGAATTTGAAAAAATACGATAAAAATGTGGAAACCTACCCATTGGAAGAGTAAAATATAAAACACATCGATACCTCTTTAGTTTATGAGAGTAAATCTTACTCTTTACTTGAATATTTTCTAAACGCAAATGTGATTTTTATTTTGCAAAAAAAATGCGAACCAACTCATATTAGCGCCATTACATACCGCATTCGATAAAAAGCAAAAATTTACTCACTATTAATCCAAATAAACATTTATAGTTGTTAATATCTCTTGAAGAGAAACTTCTCCCATTCTTACATTTTTTTTGTGGCAAAGAAAGGCGTTATCGAGCGAATATTATGTACGATTCGCTGTGCTTACCATCTTTTGTTATGTGTATAGTATGGAAATTATCTGCTTAGATAGAACTACAATCACAAACTGTTCAGTGCTTCTAAATTATTTGTCTTTAGTGGTGTACCATTTTATATATCTTGCGCATGTTAGCGTTGTTAATGCCAAAGGGCATTTGTTTTAGCTAATAATATACTAGAGAAGATTGAACGCAAATCGCATAGGATCCTTTTCTCGATGTCACTTTTCTTGGCCACAAGAAAAGAAATGCCAGACGGAGAGTAATCTCTCCACAAAAATTACTGACGACTGTAAATTTGTATTTGGTTTAGCAGCGAACTGATTTATGCCTTCTATCGAATGCACTATGCAATAGGACCAATATAGATCGGTTCTCGTTTTCTTTGCCATTTAGGAATTATGTTCGGTCTTCAAAGATGTAGAAAATAGATAAAATTACAAATAAGCCGAAAATGTATCAGTAAATTTCGTAAATTGTTGATCGACTGGGCAATTTCCATATTTGTTTTTTTTTCTATCAGAACTAAGCGTCTAGAAATATTAACAATTGTCACTGTACGATCGTTCATATCGTTTATTCAAACTCAGCGACGATGCATTCGACGAATTGCGTCGTAAATAGCAAATTGTAATTTTTTCTTCGAACAAACATGAATTTGTTGCCTTGAATACTACTTCGATTCATCAGCTTTCGTTTCTTCAACGCTTTTTGAAGTTTACCATAAAGTTAAAAGTACAACAGAAAAATCTATTCATTTTAAAGAAAGCAGAAGAAATTTTCGTCGAGATAATTTATTGTTCATTTTTCATCAAACGATTTTTTTTTTGAAGAGTTTTTTTTTTGTTTCTCTATATTTTATTATTATAATAGTGAATGAATAAAAATATTATTTCACGCCTAGAGCATTTCTTCCGTCTAAAATGCCTAAAATCCTTTTCAACAAAAAAATCGACTAATTTTTGAAGTCTTTAAATAAGAAATCATATACGTTCAAGCTTTAGTTCTTTATGGAATAAATATTTGGCGCCGCATATTTTTTTTTTTGTTAGCTAAATTGCAATAACAAATAAGAAATAGGCGAATTCAAACATACAAAATTTTGATGCGGAATATCCGATACGATCGCTCTTCAAAAATTTCATATTTAACGCATCTTAAGCGAGCGACGTTCAAAGTATATGATGGGCAGACTCCATTATTTACTACAGAAAAGTGGGAAAAATTCATAAGAATATGAAAGGATATTGAAGGCATAGAAAGATTTGATTTATTTATACTTAGATGGATATATAATTTAGAACTAATTTAGAAATTTAGAACTAAGAAATATTTGCTATTCTAAAATAAGCAAAATTTTAGTGAGATATTAATGCAAACCGTTTAGTAAACTCAATGAAACGCCTGGAAAATTTGAATAGTCGATGGAAAGCTTCTTCTTCGGTATATATAAGGTTTATATGCAGCACGCCGTTTATATCAGATAATTTCACCTCCAACTTACAAGAGATTTTGGTTATCCGCTTATGGATGTTAATCGTGTATATAATCGATCCTCAAATTTTGCTCTTCGTTATGTTGGATAGGTTCGATCGAAGAAATCTATTTTTGGTGTACGTGGTATATAACAAGGAAATGTGTTAAAATAACACATTTTGACGTTTAGATTTGACACTTGCTACGACGAAAACCTAATTGAACAGTGTTGAATTGCATTAAAGTCTAGCATATAGTTTCATTGCATCAACTATTGTCTCGTTGACGTAATTTATTTTCACTTCTCAACTCATCTAGAAATAATGCAAAAAGCCAAAAATCGTGGAGAAAAAAATCGAGAACATTTCCACTTTGATAAGAAAATCTACGCGTAGAGTTAAAATCAAGCGAATGAAGATTGATGATTTTTCATGGCAATATTAGATTTGATGCCTCATTCTAACGAGTAAAACATGCGAGTGGAAAAGAATTTTTAAAAAAAAAACTGTCGAAATGCTCGAATTCATATGCTAGAAATTTTCTATACCATTTTTGTGAGATGACTATAATCGATGCTGATTTCATTTCTCTTCTATGAACGATTTAATTGTACAATTAGATAATCGAATTGCCTTCTGAATTACATAAATTTTTCGAATAAACTTATTTGTTGAATCTTCGTGTACGAGTTTAACGCTCTGGAAAAAAAACGGCTCGATATTCAATTTTTCCGCTCCAGTCAATGCAAAACCCGATTTTCTCATCCTAACTTCATAGACTAGAGCATAAAATTTCAAGAGCGCAACCTTTTTTTTTCAACGTTACTAGTTTCGATGTGGAAATCCAATAGTTTTATACATGTATACAAAATTAGATGGACTAAGAAATGGAGTAGAAAAACAGAGATTTTGGAAGTCGTAGCAGTGTATTTAGTTAGTTGTGCAACTAGGGCTCAAATTTATGCTTTTAGCCAAAAAATTATAAGATTTAGATTGCTCCGAAGACCAGCACAATGAACAATTTTCGGTAAGCCGCTTACTCTTCCGGTTTTCTTCATCATGGTATCAAATGGATGAACTCTGTAACCTGATCACAACAGTGTAAATAGTTACATTTTTTTTTGGGCTGGAAGAAACTAACGGCATCTTGAATCACATTATTCACTCAAATCTTTTTGATGAATTTTTTCGACACATTATATTGCATAATTTCTTCAAGGAAGAAAGGACAGGAGCAACGGAAGTTCGCAAATATATTTGCAGGACTTGATCCGTGATTTAAATAATTGCAATGTTATAAAAGAATTGGCGGAACAGTGCTCAGGCTACTCTGGTCTTGTTCTGGATAAGGAAGCAACAACTGTTGGGGAGGGGGGTGGGGGGGGGGAGGGAGGGAAGGAGGATGGAAAAGTTTGGCCATCGTGGCTTTCGATAAGGCGCTCCTATGCTATCGCATCTAATGAAAATCAGCGCATGCCACACCACTCTTACCTGGAATGTTGGTAAAACTATCCTCGGCTGAATCGACACAAGCTGCGTAAATTTTAAATTATTAGTTATCCTGCTAATCTAAGCGACTTGCCTTTTGTATTATCTCCTTGTTTTTCTTGAAAAATCTTGCAGCGATCTCTGCGTGGGTCTCCATCCCAATTTTAGCCATTAGCCAGATGCTTGATCCGACTTATCCGTGCATTTTAGAATAGGCACCAAAACATATCTACGAAATGCCCTACCAAAACGCATCTACACCATTTCATTTCATTTTATTCATTCCATTTGATTTTATTCCACCCCAATGAGTTCCATTCCATCCGATTCAATTCCATTCTATCTCGCCTTACTTGATTCCATTATATTCGAGACCGGTACGTTCAATTCTATGCCATTCCACTCCATTCTCCTCTATTTTCGGCCTCATTCGCATTTCATAACAACTAACTGCATTCCAATTCAACTAACTGCATTCCATTCGATTCCAGTCCAGTCCATTCCATTTTATTCGAACCCAATCATCAACCCAAACAGACCAAATAGAAGCAAAGCTAATCCAATTCAATCGAATCGAGTCCAAGCAAACTGAGTTTTGTCGAAATAAACCTAGTCGGATCGACTTCATCAAGCAAGTCATATCCGATGAATCAAGCAGAGGCCAGTAGCGTGAAATTCAGTCGGGGAATTGAATGCAGTGGCCAATGGAATCATCCAGTAGAAAGTTGAATCGAATCGAATCGAGTCTAGTCAAGTTCATTCGGTTTCACTCGAATCAAATAGAACCCAACTAATCTACTCGAAACTAATTGGATGCAGTCGAATCCAGTTGAATCCCTGATAGAATCTAACAGTCGAATGCAGTTCAAAAGGATCAAACCGAATCGAATTGAATGTTTCCTCATCCAACTTAGCCGAATCGAACGAATTCAACTCATTCCGATCCAGTCCAGTCCAACTCACTTTTGTTCACTCTAAGCCAATCGAGCTGAACAGAATCGGATCGGGTCGATCCGGCTGACTGACTCCAATCCTATTCAGTTCAGCTGAATCTGACTGAAGTGAATACATCCGGGCTGATTCCGAATGAATTAAATTGAATCCATCTGAATCCATCCAGATCGAGACGAACCCACTTAAATCTAATCGAATTTGATCGAGTCGAATCATCGACAAATTTGAACAAGCCCAGCAGAGTGTAATCGAATCCAATCGAATAGATTAGATTGTATCCATTCTAAACAGGTCGAAGCAAATTAAATTTATCCAAATCAAATCAGATCGGAAGAAATTAAATCGGATTGAGCCGAGTCGGGTGGAATCGTTTCTACTTCAATTGAGTTGAAAGAATAGAATAAAATCGAATCGAACTTAATAAGGTTCAGCTCATTCAAACCGAATTTCAATCAAATCTGATCGAATGAAGCTGATCGCAGTCGAATCAGATTAGATCAAATTTAACGTAATGGAGTCTAACCGAGCCGAATTCAAAAGAATTCAGTCGAATCCACACGAATCTAATCCAAACAAATCCAAGAGACCAAGCCAGCTGGATTTCTTTCGATTCAGTTCGGTTCCGTTTTGAGTGCATCCAGAGAACTTCAGTAGATTTGATTGGATTTGACTGCTTTCGAAGGAATTCGATTCGGACAAGTTCGATTTAATCACTTCGGGTTGATTCGATACGAGTGAGTTGAACTGGATTGGATTTAACAAGACTCGGCTCAGTTTGAATGGGTTAAATTTGATTGGAGTGTGCATGGCCTCGCTTCATTCGGTTATATCGATTGAGTTGGACTCGCCTAGATCTGATCAAATACTGTTTGGTTCGAGTAAGCTCAATTTAATGGATCAAATCCGAGTCGGTTGAGTTCTATTGAGTTTAACCAGATTCGATTCGTTTTTGTCGGATTGATCGGCTAAGATCGATTCGATCTGACTGGGGTTTGATCTTTTCCGGTTCGATTCCACTAGATTCAGCTCGACTCAATTTGACCTGCTTCAGATGAGTTGGACTAGATACCGTTGGATTCCATTCAGCTCGCTTTGGCTCAAACCGATTCGTTCCGGTTCAACTCAGCTTCAGTGAAACCGGCTGCAATCGATTTAGCTCGATCAGTTCAACCTAATCCTATTCGATTCCATTATCATCTTTGCCCGACTCGTTTCCTTTTCGGACCTGTATGATTCGACTTGACTGAGCTGGATTCGATTCGATTTGATTCAGTTTCATTCTACTTCGTTTGCTCTGATTCAATTCATTTTCCATTTCACTCTATTTTCCTGTCTATTACATTCTTCATTTTATTATATTTTCAATAACATTTTACCAACTATTATATTCAGTTAAATTTTCCATTCCATCCTCCATTTCTCTACTTTTTGTATTCTATTCCAGTTTCCGTTTCACTTCCTTTTCCACCCAGCATCACTTCTCATTTTATAACTTATGTTTTAGTTTATCTCATTTTCTATTCCATCTCATTTCCACTCTATTTCTTTTCTATTCTACTCCATTTTCTTGCATTATTAATTCCATTCGATGTTTCATCTCTTTGTATATTCCATTCTATTTCATTTCCCATGCTCTTTCGTCTCTTATTCCATCCAATTTTCCATTCCATTTCATCTTTCGTTCCATATTCCACTACATCCAATTTTTCATTCCACTTCATTTCGTTTTCCATTTCATTTTCTCTTTCACTTTTATTCCTCTAGCATGTCACTTCTTATTCCACTTCACCATATATTTCATTCAATTTCCTTTTTCATTTCATTTTCAATCCCATTTCTCTTTCTTGCCTGCACCATTGCGTTTTCGATTTCTCTTCATCTCACATTCCACTGCTTTTCCACACATTTATTTTTCTAGATCACTTCCCGCTCATTCGTCTTTATGCAATCAGAGAAAACAACCGGTTTTAATAGAACTACAAGGTAAAATACTACTAAAGCTGAGAAAATATGAAATGTTTTCAGAACTTCATTCCATTTTTAGTTGCATAATTTCAACGAGAAATTCCAGTAAGGAATATGTAAATTTGTAAATGTTACCATCATATATGTACAAATATAACGGCGATATGAAGGAGAAAATCACATATGACTATATCGGCAATTGCCTTACGTATCGAAAATCTTTGAAGATTGCATTTGCGCACAATTTTATAGTATAATTAACGAAAAAATATCACGTCTTCAACAGACTTTTTCTTATTTTCCAACATAAATTCATTCAATTTGGAATCATTGACGAAATGAATGCTATAGAGGAAAAACTTCCAAAAAAAGTCTTCAAAAATGATGGTCATGATCTTCCAAAAAAGCCGCATATACTCCTTATAAAAATGCAAATCATATTTCCGATGAACGACAAAATTGCCAACTCATTAGGAAGTTATCTAATGAAACACAAAATCGAAACCTTTAGAAGCTCGTGCTTCATAAGAAACCGCCCTCTTTTTCCACTCCTCCCCATCTGTTGACTTCTCGTATTTTTCGCTTCGGAAAAAATGCTATTTGCTGGAATTGTAGTCTTATATATAGGTGATATGCAACTTAGCTTCAACTCAAAGAGTAAGAAATAACAAAAGAAACAATGTTTGATCACTGTCGCATAAAAAGTAATTAGCGCAAAATTTTGCAACTTAGAGCTGTTGAGTTACCGTAATTTTTTTAAATACAGTAATACAATTTATCTCATTGAGAATTTTGAAAATTTTATTATCATTATATATATATATATGTGATCGTACGTTTCTTAGGATATATTATACTATAGGAACACTAAAATTTCATCGTTTATTCAATAATACTATTTATAGATTGGAAATTTGCATGAGTTATATATTTTATATTTTCCGCTATAAAAACTTCTTATGACGTGGTATATTATGTTTTACTGCATCAGAAAATTTGTAAACTATATTCTTCTAAAAAATGATAAAGTATAGGTAAAATTTAGAGTGGAAGTTATCAGTAGTGTTGTGAAGAATATTGTGCATAATAGGTTTCCATTCACTGGTATCTGAACGGATCCGGGAAAGACGACTGACTCCGGAGAAGCTAAGATGGCACAATATGCGACTTGAAGCATTCTGATTATCCATACTTGAAGAAGTACTTCAGAATCAACGAGGATAACGTTTAATTAATGAGACCGTTGATGCGTTTATCGGCCGCTATTGCTGCTATCGCACTGACGAGACGTTTGCTTTTCATGGATTCCAACAGAGTTGACAAAATCCGAGATGTTAACGTCGAGATGGTTGGTACTTCGAGTTTACTTCATTCGAGAACTCGGTTAGTAGTTGAGCCGGCGTTGTTTTCGTTTAGCTTTGTTTAACTTTTCATGAAATTTGGCAGCACTCTGCATGTAATCTAGGCACTAAGAAAAGTATGAGGACTTATGAAGTAACTCGTTGAACTATCACTTTCTCGAGCTTTGCAGTATATTCATAATCACGGATTCGTGTTCGTTTCCACTTTTTATCATTTTTTAGCGAAGAATGAACTTTATGAATATTGTGCGCCTTCCGCATCTCTGTAACTTCCTGAGTGCAACGTAACAAGGTGTCACCACAATTATCTCATGTAACACTTCCAAGTTCAATCCTAGTCGTTTCGAAATTGTTCGCAAGCACATTTGACGCAAATATGACGTTTAACTTAAGGCACATCCGATATTTCAAATGAGTTGCGTTCTGTTGCAATGATACGTTAAAAGTGCAACTTTTCGAAAATCCATCACGATCCGTTGCAGTTCTTGAGTGAAATCTAAGCGTTTTCCAACCTTTCTAAGCATGCGGGAGCTCGGGGGAGCCTCTCCATTGTTAATGTCTCCTGTCCTCTGCGAGGGATTTTCAGAAGTTGACTCCACTTCCCTCTACAGGACACCACGGTCGCGAAAAGCTTCTTCATCCTCGCGGGGGTCATCAGCTATCAAATAGCGCTGCGAACGAACCCACCTGTGCGGATGCCTCCGTGAAGGTCTCGCCAACGGGCGTGCCTTTTCTTATGCTATTTTTCGCTGCGTCACACTGCATCAGTGAATATGTTGCCATTGCACTCTTGAAAAGGTAACGAAACTATGAAGAATGCTCAAATTTTGCGAATTCTACGAGTATTAACAAAAGTATTTTGTCCACTTATGACGTAAGTTTTTCGATGAGTGGCCAAAAATGGCACTCAATATGGCCATTTGCGCTGTTAATTTGTCAAGATCGAAATATTGCATTTATCGCATTTACTCCATTGTATTTTTCCGTTTATTGCAATTCAGTATGGTGAATTAATTTGCAAATTAATACTACTCGATGGATAGTTAGATACATAAACGCCAACATATATGCAGATAAAGAGACAATGACTTTGCCATGACGTTACTTTGAATTTTTCGTTTTTTTTTTGTTGATAACGATGCGCGATTGTCACGTGATTTCTATAGCATTAAATATGAAAATCATTTCTATAGTGCTTTGATTATATTGAAGTTTTGATGAATGCTTTTTTTCCGCAAAATCTTGTTTTGCATTTAAAGCAAATATGATAACTTCGTTTTGAATTGACCGCTTTTCTTGAAAGTTTGATGTCAGGTCGCGAGAGAGTATCCAGGGTGCATCATGACTGACGAACTGGAAATTCAAATTCTGAGACTCCTGCTGGTGAGGAACGTGGTATACCAAACAGTGACGTTGTGTTCTCATTGGGAATGTCAGCGGTACGATGAAGCCTACTGCGTCCCAAGTTCAGGCTCTTTTTTTGTATTTATCCTAGGTCATATTTGACTTAGATTTTTCCTCTCTCATTTAGTGTCATTAGTTGACGGTTACTTGCCGCTGCTTGCAATGTCCGGGAGAGAATTTTTCTCGCATGTGTGCAGTGGGAAAACAGGTTTGCGATTAAAATATCTGATCAGTCAGCGCTTAAAATGTTTCTCTATGAGGTAAAGATAGGTGCGGCAATCATTTTCCATCCTGAAGACGCCCACTGAGTTTATAAAAATTTAAATGCTCGATCACAAGGGTAAAATGCGAACATCTGTGAGCATACATCAAATACGGTAGATGATATTAGATGATGTCACATTCAGCGAAAAGACCACACCAGTGGGACCATTCGATCGAGGAAAGGGTTGTTGCACGTCGAACTAGAGAGATCATAGTCACTAAAAATTCAATCGATTCGTCCATAGGTCACGTATCAAAAACCGTCTAGCTGATTTTCAAAGGCCGCATCAAACAGCACAAATGAAATATTCATTTATGATGATCATTCACCTTCCTTCCATTCATTATTTATTCGTTTGAAGTTCACGTCGATTATAAAAATATCTTTATGATCTCATAAAGGTGTGTAAAAGTATTTATAAATGTATCCATAATCGAACTTTTATTACCTCGTAAAAAAAATTTATTACTATATTACTATCATTTCTGAATTTATTTCATCAATCTCTTATATTTTAATATTATGGAAATTTTATGGAAATTTTAGTAGAAGTATCAATGGAAATTTATGGCGATATGATTTTCATTGTTGGTTGCTTTTGAGCAATATTTAAGGTGTGCTTAGTATATTTAAGTCCATTGTGCTTCTTTCAGGTAAAATTTCCGATAATAAATGCTTAGTGTAAATTTCATAGCAATTTTGATTATCATGTAAATAACATTTCCTATCGACAGAATAAATTTCTCTCGTTCCACTAATTTTGTCAATTCCACTTTGCACTTTAAACATGCTATATTCCGACGTTATAGATAGTATATTGCAGTGTAAAAAAAAAGCAGGAACACCGCAAGGACTCTTCAACTTTTATGCTGCATTACTTACATTAAATAACAAAACTTTAAACGATGTTTTGATGTTGAATTATTTTTTAAAAGACGATCGAGATTTGCACAAATATTTATGAAGAAAATGCTGAAGTCATTTTCATTGATAAATAAACGAACACTTTAATTCAATGTTTTGACAAATTATCAAAAAATTTCTCACATGAGTATCTTCTGGATTCTAAATTTTCGTTGAAATCAAGCAATCCATAAAAATGATAGGATATTTCTTCATAACTGTGGAGCAATAATTTTTTCACATTCTCTTCTGCTGAAATTTTCAATGATAATAACAGTCTCATTAAACATTTTCAGTATTTACCTAAGCGATCAGAATTGTTTGTTTTTATTTGCATAAAAATTTTCGTTTTGTTCACTATTGCAATTTTTTTTTTGCAGAAATTTTAACGATATTCATTTCGAATGAATTTTGAGTTGAAAGCTTTTTAAAAAAAATTTGCATATTCCTAGAAATTCCTCCTTAAATCTTATTTTTAATCAGCTATCAAAAATATACCCTTTTTTTTCGCAAATTTTTGTGATAGATAAGTGAATGTAATTTTTTATTGTGCTGTTCCAGAATTTTTATATGCTAAAAAAGACTCATCATTAAGTGTAAGTTGGTGATATTATTGAAATGAGCCGAAGTTTATTGTCATTATATTCTGACTCGTTCACTTCATATTCGGGGAAAAAAAATAAAGTTTTTTTTTTTTTTTTGAAAAGTTCTCGCGCTTATGATTCAATGCAATAACAACGCCATTAAATTGAGCTTTAAATTTTTTTTTGAACCCCTTATTTAATGATTTTTATTTTATTGATTTAATAAGAGAATTATATTTGATTAGTTAAGAAAACGTTTTATTAATATAAAGTGAATAAAAAAAAAAGGAAACATAACGATCATATCAATAAAAAAAAAACGGAATGCAATGAACTCAATGGAAATTAATAAAAATACACATACAACATCTATACATCATAATCACGTTTAATACTAGGACAAAATCATATTTATCACTATTAGTAAAAAAAAATACAAATTAGAATTTTTATTTCTATATTGAAATCGAAAAAGATATAGATATGTTTTTGTGAAGCACATATCGGCTAATACCCTTTTTTTTTGTTGCACTTCATTTGGACAATTATCTCGTTGAAACAATTTTCGCTGAATGAAGAAGCATACTATATTTGAGAATACTTTATTGATGGGAATTATCCTAGAGAGTTCCACTTAGATACATTTTTCTTTCTTATTGGCAAAAAAAACTTTTCTTGATGGTACCATTTTTGAGAAGTTTTCCTCGTAAATTTCATCACCATAAGAACTCGCATTCATATGAACTTCGTTCTTGAAATTGTCTGATTCTATTTTTAAGTAGAAACAAAGGTGTTTTTCTCAACGAGACGAACGCTGTTGAATTGAAATCGTTTGCAAATGGAATTTTAGGATTGGGGGCGAATTCAAGGGTTGCGGGGGAAAGGGGAAGGTACAGCAATCGACGATGGCAGCAAATACATTTCGGTTGAGAACATCAAAGAAAAGGAGTCTTCTAACGTTTCCTGGAGACTGAAGGGGAGGGAATGGGGAGGAAGCGATGGATTAATGGAGCAGACCTGAGGATTTTCTTTGTTCCTGACCCTATTTTATAAGAATATTAAAATGAAAGAAATACTGGTAAATCATACACCTTTTCGCTGCGATGATTTAATGATGTCGAATTTAAGCGTCATTCAGCAATACTGCTGAAACGTTTCTGATTTGCTCATATTATCTAAGGTTCGATTTAACAGTTACGTAATTCGCTTACGCGTTGAAGCATAAAACCTGGAAGTGAAAGTATGTTGGACTAGCACCCGATTGCATTGATGCCAAAATGAACTTCTCAATTTGAGTCATAAATCAATGCAATAATTGCGCAATTATCTGAAAAATGCAACTTCTGCAAAAAAATAGCATGCAACATTGCATTTAAAGTTAGAACATAACCTATGGAAAAGAACTTCGCGTACTTCAAATTTTTGCAACCTAAAAATTGGGGATGTTTCCCATGAGAGAAGCAGAAAATTATCACCTAGCGAGAGATTTTAGGTGACATAAGAGCTATATTTGCAGCAATATCCATCCACTTTATTGACGCCAAATGTACGGAGGCGGAAAGGTCGGGGAGATGGAGGAGAAAGGCGACGTGGAAAAACAAGAAAAGAGGGGAAAAATAGCCGTTCGTTTCGCCTCCTAATCGATAGCAAATCTAACGTTTGAATCAGACAATTCGAACGTTATGAATATATGAATCTCGGCGTTAGTAAAATGCCCCATATAATACTTGCGAAGAATTTAAATACTCAACTTATTGCATAAATACTTTTTAGATTTAAACATCGAATTCAATTCAAAGAAAATGATTTAATCCATTTTTCATCTTCGATTTTTATTTTCAATATTTTATTTCACCGTTACTCTTTAATTTTATCTCTTCTCTTTATCGTTTTTCTCTCCTAATTTCTTTTTAAACTTTATAGAAGTCTCTTTTTTTATTCCTCCCTAATTTATATATCAATAAATAGATATTTATATCTCTTCAAAAATTTACTTATAGACTTTAATATATGCAGCGTATTAATAAGCATAAACTATTGAATTTACATATTACAAACTAGCGATGAATGAATCGTTATCGCTTCAATAAGAAATCCAACAAAATCGAACGCCTCGCTAAGCATTTTCATATAATAGCCAGATTTGTCTAGTAAAACCTAAAAAAAAGTTCTCGTTTAGTATAAATGTAAAAAAAAAGAGAAAAAAATTTGCATAAAAGTAAATTTATATAAGGTGAATGAATATTTGTAAATTTGAATGAATATTTGTGAAATTATCTCTCTTTTTTTGAATAAATAGAGTAATAATAATAATATAATTAAATACTCCTATTAATATATGCAAATTTTATAGTTATTTAGTTTATTTAATAAAAATTATTTAACGTACAATAATTTCAATAATGATGCAAATGATGAATTATTATCGCTTTAAAAAAACAATTAGAAGAAAATTCTTAGAAAACAGTAAAGAAAAAATATGATATGAAAAGAAGCAATATAAGCTACATTTTGCAAAAAAAAAAAAAAAAATTCAAATGCGAGGAAGGCATTATTATCGAAATTGATGAGTTTTTCTCCTCAAAGAGCACTATTATGAAGTCACTTATTTTCTATTACGGAATCTCAATACTACATCAGAATTACTTTCTTTTACAATTATTATTTCATTAAGTAATATCGATAATTGTAATTTTATATTCATAATTACAAATAAAATCAACATTTACAGTCAAAAAGTTTACACTTTGTAAAGGCAATTTTATAGCAATTTTTTTTTAAAAGTTGAAATCATTTCACCGAGCAAATAATTCATTCTTCTGTTAAGATTAATTTCTCTTTTTTTTATTATGAATTAAATGCGTTTATTGAAATTTTTATAAGAATTTTTGGAAGAAGAAGGGAAAAATTGAGATGATTCATAGAATGAATAAATTTTTCCCTCCCCCCCCAAAAAAAAAAAAGAAATCAAATCAATAAGACACATTCAATGGAATCAATCCTTATCAGAAGAGGAGAAATGAAGTGAAAATCGAAGATTTTCCATTATTTCCAATTTTTTTTTTCATGAACGAAAAGTGAGCCTATTATTTTTACCTGAATTTCAAGAGGCTCTTTACTTAAAATCTTTTTCTATTCAAGAAATATGTTCAATTAAAGGATTTATAACATAATGAAGAAATAAATTCCATTATACTCAAACTATATCTCAAACAAACTATATTATACAAATAAATTCCAACATACTCGATATCGATATCATTAAGTAAAAAGAAAAAGATAAAATATGATGATAATAATTGCAGCCTGATAATTTTTCCTCAAAGGAAAAGTTTTTTTTTTTAAGTGAAGAAAATAAGAGAAGAGACAAATAAGTGGAAAAAAAAAGAAAAAAAAAACAATAGTTCATTTCTTTGCGTACGTAAAAAAAGTCGCCATAATGTATGAGTTTTTCTCCGTTCATCAACAAAATTTATAGGAGAAATGCCAAAAAAAAAGAGATTTCCCTTCATCTCATTACTTTGTGAAATTCTAACAGTAACGTTGAGATATTCTATTTTTCGTATGATTTTATTTATTTCAACGAGAGATATTTTTTCATCTATAGAAAAATTTGTTAATCAATTAAACGTTTATAATTTATTAATAAAACAATAATATTTTTTCGAGTATTTATCTAGAAATATTTGATAAATGATATGCTATAGAAATTGTAAAATAAGTAATGAGATTATTTGCATATACTAAAAAAAAAAAGGTTTTAAAAAAATATTCATCAATATTATATTGCTTAAATTCAAAATTTTATGATTTTTTTTTAAAGTCATTAATGAGCGCTTAAATCAAAGCTTACCTTTTTACATCCAATGTGAAGTAATGGCTTAATACCAACAGTTTTACGCATAGGATTGCTTTTTAAGCATTTACCTGTCGCTGAATCTATCACTTCATACCAATCGTTAGTATCTGTTTTCCTATAAATATTGTATATCATTTCTATTTTTATTATAACGAACGTAATCATACAATTAAAATTTATAATTGAAAAATCTTATGCTATAAAATTTCAAAAATTTCAACAAAGAAGTTCCTAATATGATTTAAATACATTATACTATCTATTTGTATAAATATTCAAGATATGATCACTAAAGATCTATATTGTAGAGAAACCTATTTGCTGCAGATTTTGCGCTTATATGTTTTTTTTGGGGGGGGGGGAGGGGAGGGGAGGGGAGGGGTGAAGAGAGCGGAAGGCGGCTTTCACCGTCCAATTGTCAATGAGATTCATGCAAAAAGTTTGCTGAAAGTACCGGATAGAGGGAAAAGCACACAGGTGTGAGCATGTACACAAATATAGTGACCTTAGAACAACCTTTGACCGATGATTTGTGGAAGAATTGAGTGAATCAGTGGGATGACAGACAGCCGAAGTAATAGAAGGCAACATTCCTCTCTAATTGAAAATAATTTTTAAAATATAGGGACGATATCGATCTTCAACTACTCTTATAGATTTTGTAAGTAATAAAGAAAAAAATGAATTTAAAGAATCTACTAGTTATAAAGTAACAATAAGTTCAAAAAAAACTACAAAGTTAAATAAACTTACATAAAACTTCTTATTTCATCCACACAATTTTCGATTTTGCTTCCTTTTCCAATTGCTTTTCCATGTATCGTCTTTGTTTCAACAGCCTTTAAGAAAATCGTCGAAAGCTTAGAATGAAAAAGATTACAAAAATTGCAAAGAAAATTAGCAAAAATTTAAAAAATGAGAAAACACGCCAAGAATTCTGCACAATATGTGCCTCTGTGATCACTTTCAATGAACAACTAATTCAATCACTTCTCACTTAAAAATAATGCATGCATAACAATGCAATCGTATCACAACTAAATAACGCCATTCGTAACAAATTTCATATGATAGCTTCCTTTTCTAACTATTATTATTTTTGAATTCGGTTCTTGTATTCTGCCTATAAATTTTTGTCTATACATATAATGCATGCGATAATTGCACTATTATATGAGGAAGTAAAACTAAAAGGGCGATTGCAATTTTGAGGTATTCTTATTGCAAATTGCATTGTTTGTTGCAGTTGTTGCAAAGGAAATTAAATGAGAGTTGCAAAATTCGTTCTGATAACTTGCAAAACATTATTTCGGACGCGAAAATCATCAGGTTCCATACATAATGATTGTTAGCGGCGTGGAAGTCTTATATCCAAACATAGGTACTAAAATACTAAAAATCTATCCTACTTTAAAGGAAAAATTCTTTAAAAAGTATTTCAATCTTAAGCGCATCGAAGCATCTAAAAATTTAAACCAATGGAATGATTTGAAAAAAAAAATTGCATCAAACGAATGAAAAATTTTTCATTCATATAGTATTCATCGTTTTTTTTTTCTCGCATTATTTTCTTTTCATCTTTTCCGTTGATTTAGAAATATCAATGAGAGTATGATGATTATTTTTTTCTTCTTTCAAAAGCATGACAAAGAAAATTTCAAATATGCACCATTTTGATCGAATTAGTGAGACCTTCGAAACGTCTTCGTACTTCTCTACGTGCATCTTGAACACAACCACAAACAGCACTCTTCGCTTTATTCAATGCTTTACGACATCGTATTGGAATCAAATTTCCACAATTTCGTACCACTGAAATTATTTCAATATTACTTTTCGTAGAATTATAATTTCTCTACTTCTAAGCGATCACTTAATTCAAAAAAAGTTACAATTTAATAAGTGCAGTTTAAATAGCTAAATAATTCACCTATATTGATGTAAGCAAAAAAAAAAAACATTTCAGAAAGGAATTTCAATCGAGAGGTTTATTAAATAAAACAATCAATCATTCAACGAAGAGCATAGCAGAAATCATATTTACAGAGTTGGACGATTATAAGATAGTAATAACAACCGATAGCGATACTATTGCCTCAGTTCTCAATTTTATGGGCTGACCTCTATAAAATTATGCATAAAATGAAAAGATTTCGTTTTTTTTTTTAATTTTCATAATTTCTCAATTTCAAAATTATTTGCAATTTTTATTTCGAAACAGAGGTCAGATGCCGGCTCTAAAACTACAACTTGAGGCAACAAAATTTCTATCCTCTTATAATCTCGAATTTCATTTCCATTCACATTCAACAATAAGCTGTCGGCAATACTTTAAAGTCGAAAATATACCTTTGATTGATTTTGCAAATTTTTAGCTGATGGATAAATATTTTCGTTAAACGAACGAGTTATCAAATTTATCAATCAGTTGAGTATGGTGCTGAAGAGCAAACCCAAGATATCTGCTTGTGATCGATCACTATAGTGATCACATCTGCTCGTATAGTCGATTATTCTTAATGCCACTGATCGACTTATGTGCTCCCGTGTCGCCCAGGCGATATCTGAGGTCTATATAAGTGGGGATTCAGCCCGTCAGTGTCAGTCTGCATTCGTCAGTTCTCCAATCGGCATTTCGGCACTGGCCTTCATCACTCTTCACCCGTTTCTGTTCTACCCAGCTTGAGAGCCTTTGTGCTCCCCAGTAAACCACTTCTACCATCTTGATGTGCCTTCATGTTCCAAATTGGACCTCCCTCTTCAATGTCGCCGCTGCCAGAATCGCAGCACAATCCATAAATTGCAATAAAAAATAATTACAACGACAGCAACATTCAATGTATTATGGCAAGTTCAGAACAAGGCGGATATCTGATCGCTATCGGCGATGTTCAATAGACCCAGTTGCCAATCTTCCCTTATGGTGCGTAAATTTCGAAATAATATGTATGCGATGAGGCATTGACTCTTTTTTACGATTTACATTCACTACACTATGATGTGTTACATACGAGTAGAAATCTTAAAGCAAAAATTGCTCACCTTTATTATATGCATCAAGATGTCCGGGAAATTCTTTCTCGAGGCATTTTTCGGTAGCGGTGGCTGCTGTGCTATCGTTTTGAGAACATTGTTTGACACGGCTTTTGATAATTATATAATCAGATATATCGGAGACACTAAAAAAAACAAACAAATAAATAACTTGTGATTTAATATTTAGTAAAGTTTTTTACATAATATAAAATTAGCTAATAAATTCGATAATATAAAAGATTAAGAAATGAGCCAAAAATCAGTGCGATGTTATCTCCTATTACCGTTGACACAATATTTTTCTCCCAAAGATGACGTCGATAGGTTGTAAAAGTACTTTTTATATGGTTACGCCCCTATTAGCCGAGAAGAATTTTCTGAAGCACTGGACCGGTCGACCCGATTCTTTCTTCGTTGATTGTCTAAAGGGAATTTCACTAAATACTTTTGACTAAGCCATATAAAAAAATATTTCATTTCTTCTCAAATGATCCTCTCAAATGATTTCATTTCTTCTCAAAAATATAATATTTGAAATTTATTCATTAAAAAAAAATAAATTTCGATGCATTCCCTCTCCAGGTTGTGATGATGACCATTGGTCAATATCCGACGTTACGCATTGAAAATCAACATCATAATCAATCAATCGTCTAAATATAATATCAAAAAAAAAAAAAAAAATATCTGATGAAATTTTAGCTAAGCACTAGTTCATTTAATCGAATATTGCTTTTATGCTAGAAAATATCTCTCTGCAACTTCGATAGGTCAATTTAGAGGGATTTACTTACTTAATTGATGAATAATTTTCTTGCGAAATAAATCGAAGAACATTATGAAATATTCTTAGCAGACTTAATTTTTCATAGCCTTTATAAATAATAATGAAAACTATATTCTCCTCATTTTAATTATGATGAAAAATGAACTATACAAATGAAATAATTGTAGATTTCAATGCAATCATTGAAAAATATTTTGAATGAATAAAATAAAAAATAAACAATTCTTTTATCGTCGAAATTTCGATGAAAAATGTAAAGATGATAAACGTTTATTCATTATAAATGTTGGTATCCTCAGAAAAATTGTATAAGATAATATCGATATGTACTCTTTATCGTTTTCATCTAACAAAGTAATCAGTTCTCTGAATATTCTAAGAATAATTGAGGAATTTTACTTTGATATATTATCTTATATTGCCGATCATTTGCAGAAAATCAAAGACAAAAATATGCTTATAGAATTAATTATCTACTCGAAAAACAACCGGTAGTTTTCATTCTCTTTCATAAATTGGAAAAAAAATCGACGAAGTTAATGTATAAGATTGAGGAAAAATTGATTTATATACATATCTACGCCATGAAAGTGGAAAGTATGATGAAATAATAGCTAACAGATCAGCGATTTGTTCTTGAGATGGTTTCTCGATCACAGGCGGTGGTAGTCCTGGAAATGCAGGATCCTTTTTTAAGATACAATTGACGCCTTCACGTAGAACCGCCTCTACGATCTCAGCTAGAAAACACCTCGCCTCTTCCGGTGGTGTATAGAGCGTTGCGGTAACGATTGCGCTCGCAAACTATAATTCAAACAGTATTCATCTGAATAATTATCGTCAGTTATCGTTAATTTATCATTTAAAAGGTATCATAGTCGCATGGTTAAATAACCATGGCTTTATGAGTAAAAGGTCGCCGATCTTTGGTAAGCAATAGAAATATTTCATACATACTTGACAAATTATGATACTGAAATTATTTTTGTAGACATATCCTTTGGCTACCACATAAGTAAGTACGTATAGCAAACTTCAATTGAGTAGATTTTTGATTATACTGAAGGTTTTTCTCGTACTTGATGGATTATAAATATTATAATTTCTTTAATCTTAGAAGATTTCATTTAAAATCTCAAATAAATAAATATTATTTTTCATATTTTATTTGCATTAAATGTTTATTATTCTCATAATTTGTGGGAAAATTCCTTAGAATTTTTTTTTTTGAAATGGAAAAAAGAAAAAATTTACATCACTAAACATTAAATTAAAGCATTAATAAGAAATCTACAAAAAAAAAATAAATAAATTGAAATAAATATATTCACCGTTCGGCATAGTTTGCAATCTCTTAACGGACCATTCTTATCCCATGCTTTTTCATTCAATTCAGATGGATTCATAGCGCAACGTCCATTCATTGGGAATTTATCGCGTCCATTCGATGCAAAACATGTTGTGACAGCTTCCCTTAAATTTTCAGTATTCTTATACATGTTTGTTAGTCTTTATGATATTATTGAGCTGTTATAAATCTCGAAAGTAAGCCCCGAGTTTTAGTCGTTGTAAGTTCGAAAAACGGCGCATTATCAAACGACTTTATATCTGCAGAAAGCTCGTAAATTTCGAGACTTTCCGCAGATAATTTATCATCTAGGTGGACGGAGGGGAAGGGGACAGGTAGGGGAGGCGATGAAGCATCAGATAAAGGAGTATCGGGTTATTCTGATGTTCTTAGATGTTTTCTAGAAAACCTGAGGTTTATTTGCTACTCTTTAGCTCAATGAAAAATTCAAATAGGATTTGCAAAAAAAAAAGTGGGAATTAATCGAATATTCCTCAAGATAGCCATGAAATTTTTTATGCTAGAGAGTTATCAACATCGAGACGAGAAACGCGGAGAGTTTGTTAGAACAAATACTTCTATTAAGTCAAAAATTTGCATTTTACTGATAATACAAAGTAATTTGAATTCAGCATAAAGGAAGAAGCAATTACAACGTATGGCATTATGAAAAGAAAAACAACTAAGAACCAATGAATAGATAGTAGATCTCAATTCACGTTCATTTTGAGAGGATAATTTCGTCGTTTTTTTTTAATAGACAAATATTTTTTTCCGAATATATTTTTAGCGATATTTTAGTCGATTACTTTCTTATAGAATGTTAGAGATTTTGTAATCGTATAAGAGCAATTCTACGATTTCCGTTTCATTAATTGCTGAATTATAGTAGTCGATAAAATTCCAATGAAATGACATTACCCCTCTAGAGGAAACAATGAAATGGATTTTAAAATGTAATGAGAGCTGTTGTGATTATGTATATAAATATGGAGTGAATAAATTATAATAAAAATGAAAGGAGATAATGTTAAGCGACGATCATGCTTGATTTATTAGTGAATGATATGAGAATATATCGATCACGCAAATGTCGTTGATATGTTTTAAAATTCACTTATATCATTCTAGAGACTTCTTGATATCATTCACATTAATAAAGGACGAAAAAACTGAAAGAAAAAAAAATAATCGCAATGAAAAAATTAATGATGGATAGAAAGAGGGGGAATTATGTGCATTGAAAGTCTTCCTCTATCGTAATGATCATACAATTATCAAAATTTTCTTCAAAAAAAAAAAATTCTTGAATGAAACAACGAAATAAATATCCAATACAAAATTGTTTAGGAATTAAAAGCTTTTTTTTCGTTCCATTTGTGATGTTTGTGTCTTTTTTTTTTGCTCCAACAGGTAATTTAAAATATCCTCATTAAAATATACTGCAGGAAAGTAGATATTACGTTTTTATTCGATAAGATCGTTTTAAATTTTTCTAAGTCGTTTGTAAATGAAAATAAATGTGCTAAGTCAACAATATAATAATATCGTTTAAAATTTATAACAACTACCATATTGAAATATTCTTCCAACATTTATTAAATTCAATTTATTTCCACTTTGTAATTGATATCGTAAATATTTGATAGCGTCTAATGCAATGATAATTTCCAATTCAATGATATGATATCATCTTATTCAGTGCAATATCACTATGGATAAGCACTTGTACAATAATAAGAAAACGTGAATGGATAAAAATATCGACAAAGAGGCAACGAAAAAGCTCATGACGAAGCTACATCCGCTTTTGCAGTTCTGATTAATAGGTCAACTAATTTCATAAATTACCGTAAAAATTAAACATAGGCAATAAAAATTAGATTTTAAAAAAGTTGAATACACTGATGTAAAATTGTACGATCGTTTGTTGTCTCTTTATTTCTGTTCTTTTTTTTTTTTTTTTGTAAATCTGCAACTATGAAGAGTCCTATATGTATGTATTTATGTTTGTACGTGTATATATTTGATAGCTTTTGTTAAGCAGACAATAAAATTAATAATCATTTCAATTGAGCACAATATATAAGCTATCACTCTTCTCCCCCCCCCCCCCCCACCTCTCTCCCATATTAAAATTAACGAATTTTGAAAACAATTCTAATTATCGAGAATACCTAAAAATTGCTATGCACTTTTCAGTTACTTGGTTTTTCAATTTATATGGACGTCTCGGATAAAAACGAATGCTCATCGGAGAAAATCATATCGGACTTTATCAAGGTTCAAACAAATCAAAATTTGAATATATTATTACAAGTACACAGGTATTTTACTGTTTTTTTATGAATTAGTGAGGTAGTTACAACGGTGAGCGAAATCATTAAAATGCCTTTCGTATTAGTGCTTTCTGATATATTTTTACTCGTACTCTTTTGCTGTGCGAATGAGGCTTTTGGCCAGTTTTTTTTTTCATTCACTCCAGTAATAAATTCATCATCACTATTGATAGGTAGACGGTTTTCCATTACTTAGCATTAATTTCTATTTCGGAAATAAGTTTCCTATTGAGTCATTAATTACTATTCAAATAATGTTTAATAATTCTAAATCAAAACACTAACCTTGTATGATATTTGAGCTCACTTGAGATTTCTTTATAATTTTCGGTTATATTGCCGCTAAGGCAACTCGTAAAAGCATCAAATGTGTTAAGAAAATCTCGCCGTTCCATACAATCATCACTCGTCACAGATGGCTGCAAAAAAAAAAGAACTTCTTATTGAAATTTGCTCAAAAATTGAACTCTATACGATCATTCTTTTATAATTTCATTTGAATTTCTATCTTCAATTTCATTTAATTTCTATAATTAGAAATTAAAACTTGAAGAAAAAATCGAAATATTAAAGATTATTTTACGTTCATGCATATTGCAAATTGAAGAATATTTTGATTGATCGAAGCGGTTTCGGTTGATTTCTTTCATAAGTAAATTGCAAAAAAAAATTGATTTGTTTTTTTATAGCCGTTGATTGATTGTCTCCATACTTTATAAGAGAGATTCAAATAAACACCATTTATCATCAATAGGTGTGACTTCTTTGAGCGAACGAAAACAAACAAATATCGAATTTTATCAATATCATTGTATCAGTAAAATGCATATTGATACAGTTGAAACAATGACAATGACGTCATTTATTATAAATCGATAATGTGTTATAATCTTTGAATTCATATTATAAATAATGTAATGAAGTGTTATTACTGATCTATGAAATGGTATCGTAATTATTTATTCATTTACATATTAAAATTTTTGAAAAGAGGATAATATAAGTCACTCGAGAAGATTGTTAAATGAGCTGAAATAGTTAAGAGTATTATGTTGAATAGTGAAGCCCTACTGCTGTTATAGGTGAGCACATCTTCGAATTATTTTTAAATACTTCTACTAAAAATCTATATAGTATTGTTACAAAGGTAATTTTAACTAGACCTAGGTTTTTCTAGAGTCTATGCCTCGTTTTGATTTCTGTCCCTGATGCTGATCCTTGGGAGGTCTCTCGACATATGTTAATTTTAAATAGCATCACTTCAGTCAGTTAATCTGGCATCTTACCAACACTTCCTGGCATTATACCAATTCAAGTTTGAAATAAATAGACGCATGAAAAAGAAGAAGTACTAATGAACAATAACGAAATTACTGATCAATTTTATCGAGGCAAAAAATTTTTATTGCAGCTCCATCACCTCAATGAATCTTCCTTTAATAATAAATTCAAATTGCATGAGCTTAATAAATTCGACAATAATTATTTACGATGATTTCTATGTCCGCACTCTTTTTTTTTGAAGCGTTTTGGACGAAATGAACAAAGAAATAATAAAGTACTAGACCAATATTTAGTTTGATAGAGTATTCTGAGTCTAAATAGAAGCATAATTCTTGCCCTTAGAATTTATCGATTTTGCAAGAAAAGCTCATAAAATATCCTTATATTCCGCTATTTCTTCAAAACAAATCCGAAAAAAAAAACATTTAATTCTGAGCGAAAATTTCTTAACAAATGAATGTATTCATTTCAAAAACGACGATAAACAAACTAAAAATTATTCATTGAAATTTGAAGCGTTAAGGTCTTATTATTGCTCAAAGAGTAGATTAATGAAAAAATTTCTATTGATATTATGGTCAATCAACTATTATTCGACCATTTTCCAAAATATTCGCAAATATCGCTAATTTTGCTCTAAAATCACGTAAACAAAAAAATTCTTTTCGTTCCTCTAAACGACTCAAAAACTTATATTGAATAATGAAGCCTTACTGTTGTAGACTTCAAAAAAAAACAACTATGAACTCAAAAGTGTGAATTAGATAAAGGATGATAGAGAAATGTAACGTTTTAATTTGAATACATCCCTCGTCCCTTAAATTTGAATACAAACGAATGCTGATAAACAAGAAAGTAAAGGCAATCCATATATGACAGACTATATGATCTTCGACATCGAAAGTAGAAAATATTTGCATTTTTTTTGATAGAAAATAAAAAATGCCACCCAACTCGTCGAGCCGAATTTGAGCCTAACTAGCAAATCTTTGCATTTTTTTTCGAAATCATCCCAGTGGAATTTTCAAGCTGATGAATGATTGTCCGCGACCAAATATGCATTGGTTGGTGGAAATATTCGGCTGTAGGAAAAAAACGACGGTATGAAAAAAACCAAGAACACTTAAGCCAAATCATTTGTCAGGCTCGAATATAGTGGAATTTCTAAACAAAAAAAAAAAGATTACATAGAAACGTTGGTGTACGACTAAAATATCGTTTATTTGATAATCGAAATATGATATCGGCATATAAGCAAAACTAGAGAACAATATCGGTCCATAACCGAATGACATATGCGCAAACCTATATTTAATAATTATCGTTGAAAAATAAATTTAAAAGAAGAACTTTGAAAATAAAAGTGAAAAAAATGTTTGGATTTGAGAGAGTCATAGATTCTTTAGTTCGGTTATTATCTTGGTGGATAAAAAAAATTCCACTCTAACGCTTTATTACACTTCTTTAAAACTCTGAAAGCAAATATTGGTGCTTAAATTAGGTGATTAATCATCAAATTACAATCGTTTCACATTGTATTCGTTAAATATTAGCTATAAAATTTGCCTCATAGCACTTCATCTCATTTCTCGAAAATGTTTTGAATATTTCAACCGAATTGTCGATTTCTTCTCCTGTCCAACTTTAGACACCATGAATTGAGGTGAACAATTTGGTCACCTGGCTGTCTAGTCACCCGGCTGGATAGTCGTTTCAAATTCACAGAGACCAAATATAGTGGATACTGCTAGTTACGGTTTATAATTTTTACACCTTCCTTATTAAAATTATTCGCCAGACCGGTTAAAATTAGGTAACCTTTGTGAGGGCAACCCCTCTCCACCCTTCTTCTAAACCTAGAAGGTCACTATGATAAAAGCATTTGAAAGACATCCAATATTTTGATGAACGTTCTCTTTTTTTAAACGCGATCGCCCAACCTATTTAATGTATCATTATGAGTTTAAAAATAAAACCGCAACATCTTCATGGCCTTGTGGATTTGCATCGGCCTGGCCTCAATACACTGGCAGCAAACAGCCAAGGCAAACAAACTTGCTTGTGGTACTACAAAACGCTAAAATCTAGCTCAGTGCACAACTCAGTCGGATAGCGACAAAAATTTTTTCCAGTGTTAGGAAATGCAAAAAAAAAAAGATCAAAAAACGACGGCTGCGTAACTTAAAAAATGACCAGTCTTACTCGACTTCTACGTAAAAACACCGTCCGTGCGATTTGTCGTAGAAGGCGTAATGAATGTGATGATTGCATTAATAAGATTACGCAACATTTCACCACAATGGGTGAAGACCAATCTTTCAAAAAATCGAACATATAATGAACGATTTGAAATTTTCAAATAAATCCGCATGATTTATTAGTTAGAGCTTGAACGCAAACTTAGAACAACTCTACCTCGTTCACATAATTTGAGCTTATTTTAAAGCATTATGATATATGCATATTTGAGCCCTCTCTTTGATAGTCGGTATCTATCTAAATTTCTTCATACATTTTTCAACGTTTCATTTTTCAACAAGTGAGAACAATTTCCTCTGATATAATAATTATTTTTTACGTAATTTTTTCAAAAAAATTTCAAATATTGTAGTATGATAATTTTTCCGTCTGTTAGAGCAATATAGGAAAGAAATTTGATATTTATGGAATTTTTCCAATCATCGATTTTTTTTACGTAGAAATCCCATCCGAATAGAACGACAACCGTCGTTCTAAGTGAAAGCAATAGGCTAAAAATAAAGAGCGGTTGAAACCGACTCCACTCGAGGAATATCGGTCGGTTGCCGACCGAAGACATTTACGAAAAAGGGCATTTCGGTTTAAAAATTTCAAAAAATGCGCCAACGTGAGGCATTTTGTGAAATTTTACTGCGATCGAAAGAGAGTTAAAAGAAATCAAAGTCGAATTTTAATTTGCAAAAGCCGAACAGATCCGATTAGTGACTTATCATCACTATTGCTTAAGAGGTGCTCAAACACCTATGCCGTAAAATTTTACGCCTTGATAATTTGCTTAACGGATATTATGGCTTATCGATAGAAATCGAACAAAAAAAAAGTGATAGATCGACTTCTATTTTTCGACATTAAAGAAAAATTTTGAAATAATGCAATGAGCAATTTCAAATAAAATATCGCTATGCAATAACCAAATCTTCGTTTTAACCATGGCCAAGTCATTCTTTCGCTTCAAACGTAACCCACGGCCATGTGATAACACTCCCACTTGTGGCCTAGCCAAAATTAGGCCCACGCACGTGGTATCACTTATTTTTTCTCCTCCTCATGAAAATATGTATTAATATTCGAAATGATTCGTTTTATAGCATTTTATGGCCATATTTATGGCCAACATATTTTATTATTTTTAATACGATGGCTCATAACATAATGAAAAATGCTCACAGATGTACGAACAATTGCAACAAACACATTTCTCTTAAGAACCGGTTTAGTATATTATGAAATATTTGAGAATTATTCTCGAATATTAGAATTTTATTTATATTTGCAACATCGAAAACGAAACATCGTTTATTATGAAATTTCAATTTAATGCCGAAATTTTCTGAAAATTCTAACGCTTTGATCTCATGCTTATAAAAATCATAATCTGTCATTATTCTTTTTCTACCTATCGACATCTGCCATTAATGAAAAAGAAAAACCGAACACAATTTGCTATTTCAGAATAGCATAAGAAAACATAGATAATATATTATATATATATATATATAATAATATATTATATATATATATATATATATATATATATATATAATATAATATATCATATTTATATATATTTATATACAAGATAAATCTTCGTTTTAACCATATTTCTATCGCTTGGGCCATATGATAAAAATATACCCAATTTGCGCTAGCCAAAATTACTTCCACGACGTATTTATGTTTTTTTATAATATAAATAAGATAATCGATATTCCAATTTCGTTTTAATGGATATATGCCAATATAAGAACATTTGATTTTTTAATACGATATCATAATTAATTGAAAAATCTCACAGATTACGAAAATTCAACAAAAATTTCTCTTAGAAACTTTAGTATATTTCCCAAATATATGAAGAATTGATTTCTCAACAAAATATTGCACACATAGAAATTCAAAACAATCTTATTTGAAATTTCAATTTATTGAAATTGAAAAATTTATTTTCGTTCATTATTTTTTCCTTTTTTATTTCTTAATTCAAGAATTTTTTTATTTTTCAAATAAACGGAGTAAATCATTTGATTCGTTTTATTTATCTCATATAAGAGAAATTTTTTCCAACTATATAAATTTTTATAAAATTTTCGCTTTTCTTTTTTTTTTAAATCAACACTTACATTTTTTTTACTCTTATAGTGTAAAAATTCTATTGAAAAATTCACCAATTTTTAGAGAATTTCCCTCTCATTCAGACATTAAGAAAATAGCCTTCTAGTCATACTATAAATGCCAATATTTATGATATCTAATAATAAATTTTACAAACTTTGCAGCCGTCTAATTAAAATAATTCATATCATAATAAAAGCGTTTTTCAATCAAAAAACTTTCTATTATTGCAATATGAACGAATATTTGTATGTGAAAAATGTGGAATAAGCAAATTTGCTCGTAGTTTTTAGTGTTTTTTATACCTTTCATAGTTTTTTTTAATACCCTATTATACTTCGTCTCAAAAATTTCATCAATGAATTTCAATTTAATGGGACAATCAATCGAAAGTTTTTCTCTCGTATAATTTTGTTCCGACGAAGGGGGAACCATTTCCTGAAAATTGACGAATTTTTTGATGATTTGAGAACTTGAAGTCTTAGATATTATTTTACTGCTATTAAAATTTCAAAAATATTCTAATTTTTACTAATATATGCATAGAATATAGCCGTCCGAAAAATTATTATAAATCTAAAACCGATGAGCTATAATTTTCAAATAGTTTAATTCATGACTAACTGCTCAAAAAATTCTTACCTTTTTAAAGAAGCAAAGGCTGTCGATAACCAATTCTGGTCTTCTATTTGCCTAACTATGCTCGACACCTTTATTACCTTTAGGGTTGCCTTTTATGAATAAGTGTGCTTGACGCATAATGTTAGCAATTTAAGGTCCAACTATCAACATTACATTCAAGGTTTAAAAAAATCAAACACCACCGAAAATCGTACCTAACAATGATTACGTCTATTTCACTCAAGAATGTGATATTCTCGATCATAAGATTCATGCAAATTCTTCATATTTTATTGCTGACAAATAACATAAAAGGTCAGTGAAGTACCATTTATATATATATATATATATATATATATATATATATATATATATATATATATATATATATATATATATATATATATATATATATATATATATATATATATATATATATATATATATATATATATATATATATATATATATATATATATATATATATATATATATATATATATATATATATATATATATATATATATAATGCATAAATGTATGACAGTGGAAATTAATGCATTCGGCAAATATAATAAATGTCGCGTTAACGCTGTGTGTTGATATTATTGAGTAATATAACTCGCAGCTCGAATTCGAACATGAAGGTAGTTTGCTATTTAGGAATAAATCTGAATAAATAAAAATGTCGATATTAACCATTAGTTATATTAACAGGTAGAATCGTAAAAAGTAGATTTTTCACACACCTCTAAGAATTAAATAGATCATATTACAGCTTTGAGATGAGAATAAATTAGAAATGCGAAAAATTACTTTTCTTTACTTTTAATCAACAAAGTAAATATTGGAAATAAATATCTCTTCATAATGTTTCAATTTCGACTTAGAAGAATTTCTTTTAAAAAATAATACAATTAAATTGAAAATATTCTTTAAAAGTTTTTTTAAAAAATATTTATGTGATATTTTATAAGAGAAATTAATGAGAAATATTAGGTAACTCACGATGAGTGGAAGAAAGAGAAGCAAAATTCTCGTCAACATCGGCCGATCGAAACAAATGCCACCGAATAGAATCGAGTTGTGTGAAACACTTTTTTTTCGTTTCGAATGCTGACCGCCCTTGAGAAATACAATTTGCTCAATGATCCCTGAAGAATCGTCTTAAATTATGATCGTCATACATCAACGTTCGCATTCGTCGATAATAATACCGCTAAAGACGACTCCGATAATTTAATTCACTTTTTAATTAGTGAAAATAATTTTCTTCTTTACAAATTGTTACGAAAATAACGCTAGCATAATGTTCCTATGGAAATAATTTATGATATATATATATATATATATATATATATATATATATATATATATATATATATATATATATATATATATATATATATATATATATATATATATATATATATATATATATATATATATATATATATATATATATATATATATATATATCTAAAACACCAGGTCCACAAGCATGGTTTTCAAAACATCAACCCACATACATAGGCGTAACAAAAATATGGTGATGATTAATTAATCTAAACCATAGAATATGTGATTGCTACACGAAAACTTCAAAATATGGCACAAGATTCCGCTTGTCATAAATGAATATGTGATTCATGATCGGTAATTGGGGGAACATATTTGGCTCATTTGAATTACTCTATGAAATAAATGTCTCTTTTATAACAGTTTTCAATCGAACAAGAACTTGAAAGGAGATTTTAAAAACTCTTTAATTAGTTATTGAAAGAAAGGTCGAGTTCTTTGACCATAAATATTGAAAATTTCACGCAAAGTACAATTTCTTCATTATGGCCAATAGACAATAAAATTGTTGAACTTTAGAAAAAAAAAACGTGCGGTACCACATTCCAATTTCACTCAAAAGTGCAATATCAGTACTCAATTTCGCACAAAAAAAAAGAGGAAAAACGATCGTAACTCAATTGAAAGCATCTAATTAGTGACCTCGGAAATAAAACTTCAGATGCTTAAAACGTCACTTCACTCATAGGAACATAACAGAACGCGAAGTCACCAGCAGAAAACTAGACAATATTATCGATTTTACATTGTTATCATTCTACTTCTATCAAATTTCGCACATAGCGCCAACGAAGTGAACGTTGCATCGGTACAAAGCATTCAGATTCCGTTATTCCAGAAAATCATATCGTTAGCATCTCGATTTCTTTGTTTCGGAAAGCCACATCCACGAGCGTCCTGCCTCGCTCATTTAGGAGAGCCATATCCATAAGCATCTCGACCTAATAGTTCCGGAGCTATATTCGTTCATCGCTCTTCTGTACAAATAGGAATGAAACTTGTAATGTTGTTTTTCGACTAAATTATGGATGTTGTGTATGCTGATTGCGTCGTGTTGATTTCTCAACAGAAATAAATTAACGCCAACGATCATTGGTTGTGCCGCATTTAAGATATCAGCAAACCTGAGGTGCTGTGATTGGCTTGGAAAACTTCTGAACTCAACATCGCTCGATACATTTCACCTGTTATCTCTCTGAGAGCATTGGTCAATTGAGTTCCACTTTAGAAAGGGAAATTATAGTATTCGGAGTTCACTGTCATCCTCCCCCCCCCCCCCCCCCCCAACCTCTAGTGCATGGACATTATCAACCACATTATGTGGTGGCAGACCTGCCTCATTCCCCCCCCCCCCCCCACCCCGTATACTGGAAGTCTACTCCGCATATAAGTGTGTTGCCGATGTGGGGAATGCGCTTTCAAGTACAGCGCTTAATAGCTCTTTAACGTACTGTTACAAACAATTTTGCTTTGTTCTGAACGATGCTAAATTGAAGAAATTTACCTGGATCACCCTCGTCCCTTACCTCCTCGTAGGTTATTCGTACTTTTTACAATTTTCCAACCTCGCCGAATGTTTTCGCATCGAATGCAAAATCAATGATTCCACTGCAGAGTACCTACAATAGTGAGATATCCGATGCTAGCCCAATAAGGTAACACCGAGTGAATTTCTCTCGCAATCTCCTCGGATAATTTGCTGGGAACAAAAAAGCTGAGGATAAACCATCTTACAGATACCCTCTCGGAAGCTAATAGCCAATCAAATTCATTTGTTCACTTCTCCACACTTCACCTGTCTGCTTTCATCAAAAATACATGTGGAACCTGCCCTCATTTCCATCGTATTGTGGACCATCCTCGACGCTTCTCTGAGAGGACAGTTGTCCATAAAAAGAGAGGACTGAGATGAAACTGGTGTTATTGCTTCAAAAGATTTTATTCGCATCACCAGAAATGAGTTCAAATCTTTAAAACTCGTGTTCTTTCCTAGGAGAATTTATTCGGCGGTCTCCGGAAACAGTGAAGGAAAAGGGAACGTCGTCGGAGGGGGGGGGGGGGGGGGGGGGGGAGTAGGGAATTGTTGATGACACCGCATACAGCAAAACAACGCCGCCGTATACTAAAACAATTTTATCCTTGAAGATTTTCATCGTTTGATTACTTACTATCATTCATGCATGCATACCTCTTGCATTTTCATCGAATACCTTTCTCTATTTTCGAAGCGTTCACAATTGCGGCGCATAAATCAGTTTATACTTTGAAAAAAAAAACCTAAAAACAGTAATTTTATACTTTATTCCAAACGAATTTCAACCGAAAAAAAACCCCGATATTTTTCGATATTCGCTATTTTCGAGCAAATTTCTCAAATGGCATGCGAAAAATAATTTGTTTTATTTAACAATCGAGTAAAGATTAATCTTTAAAGATAAACTAAAAAAATTTATTTAAGATTTAAAGTAAGCGTGTTTAAAATTCCACTGTATTCGTTAAAATATTTTCAAAATGCATTTCCATTCGCTTTTTTTTACTCATCACTATAATTGTAATAATATATATATATATATATATATTTATTTCACTAATCTTTATGAATGAATTGTTGATTTGTTTCATATGTGATCGTGATTTTGAAAGACATTTTTTCTAAACTTCAAGCGGATATAATAACTGAAACGATAAAAGCTGATCAAAAATCATTCTCATCAATTCTCAAACGTGTTATTCCACACTCATTATTAGCGGCGAAATAAAAAACGTAGACAAGAATTTGCACTTTAATCGATGAAACTATCAAAATAATATAAAAAAAACTGTTGTCAAAGTATGGCTTAATAGCGCCATAAAAGGAATGCAAACGTGTCCGAAAGAATTACATTTGTAATTCAACTGGTAATGCACCTAAGTGATGAACTTTGAACATTCTTGTCTATCATTTAGATAATTCGTTTGAAAACAGATAATAATCTCTTTTCTTTGCTTCAATAAAGACTTTTCTTCTTAAAAATTGAAATGCGTTTCTTTTTTTTTTTTTTCAATTTGTACTAAGAAAAATTTTCTTCGATTATATTCCCAAATACTTAATGCCGTCAATTCATTTCCGGTCAAAAAATATGGATATTCTACCAACTCACGAAGTACTAAAGTCTTCTATCGCTCTAATCCTTCTACACTTCTTCTCATATTAAAATCCTCAATTATTAACTTATGGAAAGCGAACAAAAACAATAATAGTTGACATAAGGGTATATGAGTCATACAACATACGTATATGGATGATAATATAATAAACGTGGAAAAAAAATGATCACTTCATTTGATAATAGAAAATAGAAAATATAAAATTCAAATATGACAGC
This sequence comes from Ascaris suum, assembly GCA_013433145.1. Taxonomy (NCBI): domain Eukaryota; kingdom Metazoa; phylum Nematoda; class Chromadorea; order Rhabditida; family Ascarididae; genus Ascaris; species Ascaris suum. The sequence goes on along the minus strand of CM024182.1, from coordinate 1,838,724 downwards.
ACCCCTAATCAGTGGCATAGCAACAAATCCCAGAGAATTCGACAGAAATGAAATGATGGTAAAAAGTGAACAATGAAATTCAACTATAAAATGCATAGATCAAACATTTCGTTGTGAATAAATATGAATATAGAGTAATCGATAAAAAAGAAAATGAAATGATTGAGGAAATTTCAAAACTAAGAAAAAAAGGCATATCATACTGTAAGCTGCACTTCTATAAATGCAATATCCTCTCTTAAACCCCTCCCCCTCCCTCCCCCCCTCTCCCCCAAAAAAATTACACTGAATTGGATGGCTGAAATTGCACCAATCCTTTGAATCGTTTACCTCTCTATGCTCTAAGGAGGCAATTTTAATGTGCAGAAATCAAAGATCAATTTGACAGTAGGCGAAAGAAAAAAAAAAGAACTACAATTCTACCATCCAATCTTAGAGAAATCGTACTTTGTTCGATACCAAAAAAAAAAAAAATTTCATACTTCACTGTAACAAATAGTACTAGGCAATTATATCGGAAAAAAGACTGGAATAAAAAGTGAAGAGTTCCTTAAACTCATCCATAAAAATTGTATTTCTGGGGAGGAAAAAAAAAACCGGAACATATTGTCTAGGTAATATTGTCTTCTCAGTAGAAACGAAACATTTCCGATGGACATAATTAGAAAAGAGAAATGTAACTGAGAGATATAATGCGAGATAAAAAAAAAGAAACCGTCCACCATGCCGGATACGGAACACAAATTAGCATATTCGCATCCTCAATCATTGAAACCTTGGTTAGCTAGTCTTCAGTCAGTCCTTGAAACCTTTCACTGATATGACACATAGATAGCTAATAAACCGATCAAAAGTTCAGAAACAAGTCTTGAGCAACTACAGCAATTTTGAGACGTTAAAAAAGAATAACATCCACCAAAGCGAAATTCGACTCACTAACAATCAAGCACCTGAATCATCTAACCAATAATTTCCTCACAAAAAAAGCTCAAATGGGAAAACTTTCTCAACGCTTAGTTGCCGCAACTTCCTCAACATATGAAAAACCTGAATTCCTATTGATGAAAATGCTCAGATTTATAATTATGTTAATTACTAGCATTGAAAAATCCGATTTGACTACCATCCCTCAATCATTCCAACTAACAGATTTTCACTAAATCATACCAGAAATGATATGAATAGAAGGCTAAACATAGGTGCAGTCTCTCGTATCAACTCCCATTTGCGATGGACAATACCGTTTATGCATCATGCTGAGATTCGGATGGAAAAAAAAAGAGAAACATATCAAACGTAGAAGACGTAAAATGCCATAAGAAGCGAGAGCAGGATAAGCAAAAAAAAAACCGAATAGAAAAAACATAGGCGGAAATAGCAAACGTGCAAAAATTTAGGCGTTTCTATATCTATGTGAAATCAGACGACCTTATACAACAGTGCTAAAATTTCACGGCTAAAAATTGATCATTGAAGTTTACGCGAATTAAAAGGTAGATAGGAAATTGGAAGTGATGAGGAAGAATGGGGGGGGGGGAAGGGGAGGGGAATGGGGGCTACTATGACCAAAAAAAATTACCATATATTTAAAACAACGAACATTTGAATATTTTTGGCCTAAGAAAACTTCATTGAAATAATTTCTTCTTTTATTTGACAATCATAAAATCAAATAGAATGACACCAAAATGAAAGCATATCGCTTATATTGTAACAAGCAACGTTGATTCCTCTTCTCATCCAAAAAAAAAAAACAAATAACTGAGAAAAAAAAAATCTAATCTCCTATTATTTTCCTTTCGACGTGTTAATATAACTATAACAAATAGAATTGACAATCGAGCAAGAAAACAACTTCGTAAATGCATTTGTATTCGATAATAAAAATTCTAAAGAGATTGCGAAAAAATATAATTGAAAAGAAATCTCATAATCATTAAAAAAAAAAAAAAATCAACGAGTCCACAGAAACGAAAAACTATGAAAACGTAAATAGTCATCGCCTTTTTTTTTTTCGTCTTTTAAATTTCCTTCAACCAAAAACATTCAAAAATTACTTAAAAAGTTTCCGAATCGTCGATTTGAAGTGCATTAATTCCTGCATCGATTATCGATACTCCATCACTCTTGATTTGTGTTCCATCAGCCGCCGCTATCGCAACACTATCCGTTCCATTTTGTTCGCTTCGCTCATCCACTATCGGAATCGCAAATCCTTCCTCAAAATTCGATTAACATTTGTTTGTTTTATTTCTTTATTGCTTTCCTTTCCATGAAAATTCCTTTCTAATCTTTTTCTTTTCCAAACATTGATATCCTCGACAAGCTTTTCTCCTAAAACATCCCATCGGATAAACCCATCTGAATAACTCCAAACATCATCAAAACAAAACAAAAAAAAAAGAACACTTTCCATATTTTGTAAAGTACATATTGGGTGCATTTTATCCATATTTCTATTTTATTTCCCTTATTCATTGTAATTTAATGTCTCTTATCTAATAGATATTCAATAATTTCATCCAAAGGACCACGAGTGTGCATTAATTTCAAGTCTTTTTAAGTCAAACTTCCACATTGAAACGTTTTCACACTTTATTATTACACCTACACCTCCCTATAACTTTATGAACCTTATACTTTTCAACGTTAACTTTTACAGTCTACATTCTTAGTCTCACCATTCATTTAATGGCCATAAATTCTACAGATATTGCTGCTAATTTCTCCATATAATCATTTCTAAAAGAAAAGATAATAATAACATCAATCGTTCGAAGCGCTATCAAAAGAAGTAATCATATCAATATTTGTTGGCAGTAATGCCTGATATTAACACCAAAATAAAGATAGCAACGCCTGAAACAAGCGAGGTGCCCCTATCATATATCATATATCGGATCATATATCATATCATATCATCATATCATATCATATCATATCATATCATATCACATAATATCAAACCTCAATTTCATAGAGAATATGAAGAATCGCCTCGCATTGCACACTAGCATCTTCACCAGCGTTTTGACAATACGCTTCAACTCTTTGCAATTTCGAAAAATAGAAATTGCGTTCCTTTTCTATTGCACTTATCGCATTTGTCATCTCTTCAAGCTAAAATTTCCGTTTTCGGTTTAAATATCGCATTTCAACAGAGTCATCATTGCTTAAAATAGATTTGAAAAAAAAAGCACATTAAGACGATCTCTTATTTTACTCTGTGGATCTTTCTCTCCCTTCCCTCTTCCCCAGAAAAAAAAACATTACAATGGGGCGACAGAGGCCCTCCCTAAATTTCCCCAAAAATTTCGGCGCATAGCGAATTTATTTCTAACAAATCGCAACCATACAACTTCCGACAGTCACCGCTTCGAGAAGTTTTGAAATTCACAACATAATTCTTTCTTGATTGCTCTAAGCAATCGAATCCCTACAGCTTTGTGACTATGTCTATTTACGTTCTGCTGGTCACGATTTGATTCTGCTCGTCAGCTCTTCATATACCTTTGCAAACTCCACTCGAAAAGTGCATTAGCAATACTGTACCTTCTGTTTACCTGTCTAGCAGGTGCGCTTCTTCGCAGCTACCAATTTAAACCATTCAGCAAAATAAAACCTCGATTGGAGGGGATCGGGTGAACCTATAATGGACTCAAGCAAACAAACTGCACAAGGGAGAAATATAGCTATAACGCCCCTTATATAAATCACTGCAAGCTAAAAAGGAACAACATTCTGTGATGTAATTTAAAAAGTTTGTTACTACGTGCGACCGGGTTGTTTTGTTGGTGAAATTAATGACATCCCGACGCAGGCCTCATCGGAAGTGCACAGTTGAATAGGTCGAAACATCCAAACCTGGGCACATCCTAACAAACTGGCTCAGGCTCACCTGACTCAATCGGAATGGAGGAACTTAAAATGGTCAATGTTTCCTTTGTGAAATGCTCCGTTTCTGAGCTATCACAAGGTGAAGTTCTTTTGGCTACCTCTCGTAAAGTGAAAACTCGAACTAAAGATTCAGTAGAAGGTTTGTCCAATAGCATGAAAATAATGCATACAGAGGTAATGAACCACTCACAGATCGATGATCAACAATTATTTATGCAAATTTTTGCGTGGATATGGAAATTGAAACAAAGATATTTTCAACCAGATTCATTCTCACAAATTTTTTTCAACTCTTATATACGATATGCGCTCACATGAGTCTGCGGTCGTTGGGTGAGATTCGGCCGAACCCCTAATAAGTGCCGGGAAAGAGGAAAGGTTCTGATCACAGCCCACGTGAGCGTGACAGCTGGGTCACCCTATCGAACGTGAGTTAAAATTTTACCGCTTAGTAGTTTAATTCTCCTATCACAAGATGGACACATACAAACCCTAAAAGAACTGAAGGGAATTATGGTCGCAAGTACGACAACTCTAGAACTTCGCTGATTTAAACAACACACACAGGTAAATGATAAGATCATCACAACCTTGTAGTTACTACTACCGTTTGAGGTGATTGCTAGCAGTCAGCTAGGTGTCACTGTTATTTGAGCAAGCCATTAGGTAACTCTATGGTTGCTGGTAGTTTTATATATATCAAACTATACCAATATTACAGCACACCACAAAATAGGCCCAATTATGATATACCTGAGCTTGAAGTTCCTTGCAGCGTTGTCGTTCTATTTCTAAAGAATTTGCTGAGGCAGCAATCGATTTAGCTGCTGACCCAACTATCGGTTTACCTCGAACGGCTGTCAAGCGTGTCGACGACTGAACACCATTTCCCGGTGCTACTATAACAGAAACATACCCTAACGTTACCATATCCAATTTTATATGCAAATCACTCGTCGTTTGCTGTAAACGCATACTTTTCGCAGGTTTTCATTTCAAAAAATAAAAAAATAAATAAAGAGAAAATTCACCTTGGAAAATTTATTATTCAGAAAAAGATAAAAAAAGTTAGCATCTTCAAATTCCACTACCACAAACAATCTCTCCTTTTTTTAAATCTTTAGATGCTGTTTGTTCATTCAAATTTATAAAATACTATTATCAGAGTGAAGCAAAAATAAAACCCCTCCCCCAAAAAACTTTATATGGAACGGTGAATTCTACAAGCACTCATTTCGATCATAAATTTAGCAACGGTAATTTTCCAAGCAATACACTTTAAAAAACATTCGATTAGATATCACAAGCGTAATGACATAACAAAAAATAAATAGAGGAAAAGAAAAAGAATATAAATAATGCTCAAATATTCAATAACAATAAAACTAAACTCATCATAAATAATAAAGCGAATCCCAAAGAATTTTCTCATTCAAACGAAGACCATTCGTCACTATTCTATGGATTTAAAGAAGAAATTTGGCACAGCAAACAAACCTTTTTTTGCATTCATTGATGTTGTCGTCCGTGCAGTAGCCGATCTTGTTGAACCTGTCGAAACGCTCGCTGGCAATGGCTATGATATAAATAATTATTAAATTTTAAATAAAACTATAATATAAATAATTATTAAATTTTAAATACAAGCATTAAAATATTTAATTGAATATACACCGCCAAACCAAGAACGAATAAATCGATCATCGTTAGAATCCGATCACTTTCAAGAAGACCTATTCTAAGCCTTCTTTGCAAAAAAAAAAAAAAAAAACACTTCAAAAAACAATACCTGCAAATATTACGATGCTACATGATTCTGACCCACTCAATAAGCTCTCTCGCCCTTTCATATGAGCACTCTATGGTACCACAGCTTTTATTGAAACTTTAGGCGAGTAAAGTCATAGGCATCCGTGCGTTAAGCAGCCGCATTTACGCATCTAGCAGGTTATATATCTTAACCATGGAACGGACCCAACACCACTGACGATACCTGCGTACCTCTGATGTTACCTGTGTACTCACAGGTAAACTGTCATTACCAAATAATAGAAAAAAAAAACGGGCTGCCAAACAATTGGTTTTAAAGCGGAATTGCTTTGCAATAGAAAGTTCTGCTCTCAATATCTACCAAATAGAATTAACATACAGTATGAAAAAGTTCCATTATAATTGTTACTGTACCACTTCGTGATTGATTAGCGACTAATTTTTAACTGAGGTGATATAAGATAACAAATATATATATATATATATATATATATATATATATATATATATATATATATATATATATATATATATATATATATATATATATATATATATATATATATATATATATGCTGTAAATTTACAATCTCTTCCTCCCTTTCTTCAAAATCAAGGAAAAAAAAATTTTTTTTTTGAAAAAAAACCTCTTTAATGAATCGTTTTACTACTCGCAGATATTTTTGAATACTAATTACACATCCACTCAGCGGCAGAAAGAAATACATTCGAAGCCATTCCAATGTTTACTGCATACGAGGCTTACAGTAAACGGTGATAATAATCCAATATTATGGCAAATTTTGAGATATTTGTGACGAAAGTATTTAGAAAAACGGTTGTCAAGATGTAATCTATGAGCAATGGTTACTCACGTGGACATACGAATGACCATAGGGCATAGATCGCTTGAGCATTTATAAATAGCATCATTAGCATCCCACAACAGATAAACAGCAGAAAATTCAGTGCCAGTCTACGTTTGCACGCGTTAATTTCAACGAGATTCTTTCAATTCTTATCAGAAATGAAGGAAAAATTTATCATAAGCATGAACGACATGTGTGGTTTTTTTTTTTTAAATCAAACCCCATCTCCCTCTTTCTTTACCTCTCTCTTCTTCTCTCTTTCCCATTGCCGCTCGCTTGACTTCAGAAATCCCCCCTTAAAAAGTTGTTACTATGCTCTACTCACCCTTCGAGCATTTGAAAGTAAATGTTTTCAATCCCCTCCCACCCCCCCCCCCCCACCTTTCTGTCGATCTTCGAGAAATGTATAGGAAAAACATCCAATTTGTCCTTCAGAACACGAATACTCTCCTGGAATCACAATCATATTCAGCATAGATACCTCTCCATTCCTTGCCTCTATTGGGTCGTACGGTAAAGCAGTGCAATTGGCATCGAAAAATTTTTTGAACCATTGCAGAAATTCAAAATTATCCTGGAATTTCCCCTTCAACAATCGTTCCACGGGTACTGCCTGCAAAAAAAAAAGTAAATAATAAAACCTCAGTAAAATTTCATACGACAATGCAGCGCACTAACATTGGCTAAGTTCATAGTAGCTATAGTAACGGCTCATAATCTCCATCAACATCAATCATTCCCCCATCCATATGAAAACAATTTTCATCAATTTTAACTCAGCTCGAAAATTTATCTTTTAAAAGAAAAAGAAACGACCGAGCCATATCCCATTCAAACTCACCTTAGGGTTAATTTCCTTCACTATAAGAAATTCCATTGTGTCCTAAGGTAGTGACATATTAATGAGTGCTGAAATTGTCAACAGTCTTTGAAAATATCAACTGGAAATTAAAACGGATTTTAAAATCCCCAAAAAAAAAAAAATCAACCGTTCGTTAAAATATTCAATCACAAGCAGCACGATAACCATTTTTCCTTCGCAAAAATTACTTGACTACATACCTGTTGCCATAATACTGAAATTAATTGTAGAAGAATAGAAATTTCGCAACGAATAAATTCAAATGCTTTCGTATTTCAACACAATAGTAATTCAATGACTATAAAATAACCCAATTCTAGCATTAATTGTTTCGAATTGCTAATTGCGTAGACGGTTGTAAGTGGGCTTCCGCCAGACTCCTTAGCATCGTCCTACCGATGCACTCCGTCTAGTACCCTCATCGGAACGAAAACAATGAAATGAGTTCCGACCCTCACTCCCTCCCTCCCCAGGTCCCCACCTCCGAGGTGGGAAAACGTTGAATCACACGGGCAAGAGATGAACTTAAATCTGAACAATTGCGTGACTTTACAACTTTTTTTAAAGGTCAATTATCTCTAAACAAAATGTGAGATTATCTTCACCTAAAGGTTAATTAAATCTAATTGAGATGTTAGATTACCTTTTCAACGCCAATTTCTTTCCATGCAGTTTGAAGAAGACGCCAATTCGAAATCCAATCAACTTCATTACGTGAATTCCACTTCACTTTGCGTAATTGAATCATTCCACGAAAAAGAAAATCAGTTAATTGACAATATGCTGCACCCGTTGACATTTCCTCTATACGTGTGAAATTCGCCTTAAATAATACATAAAAATTACCTCATCTTAAAGAAAAAAAAATCTACAAACCATATTCACCTATGCGAATAAATTTATAAAAATTCCATTCGATTTATTTGATTTTGTAAAATATTCCAACTAATATATTCAGGAATGAATGATCGTTTAAAAAAATTACTCAACAAAAAAAAAATAATTTGAAGAATGATCAAAATACACGCAAAAAGTAGAGTAGTGATTTTATAATTTTATTTAATTCGTTGTAAGTTTATCGAAAATTGCAAATAAAAGATTATTCAAATGCGATTGAGGATAATTTACGGATCAAATTTCCCACTATCCATGCAATGATGTCCCACCTCAATTAGACAATATTAATTTAAAACAATTATAAAAAATTTTGAAATCAAATTTCCTTAAATGAAAGTGCATTAATTTCTTGAGTTTTCGCTAGTGCGTTCACATTTCTAATCGGAAATGCTGCTATCTAATATACCGGGATGGTTTTGAAAAGAAAAACATTTCATTAATCTAGATTTATATAGAGAATAAGTGATATTAGTACGTTTTAGATGGCATTTACGGCTTGAAAATCCTTTATAAACCGAGAATCTTTAGCCATCTTTTCTTTGTTTTAGCGCTAGTCTAAAATCACCTGCACCAATAATTATTTATTATGCAATTATTAGAATCATAGAATCGAATTGCACAATAATTAGTGAATATTTTTTATCGAATTAAAATAACACCTAGTTTATACTCTTTATACGTATCGACGTTCAAATAGCACAAATCTACACCTGCATTAGTAAAGACCGATGTCTTACACCTCACCAACATCAACTAATAAAGTAAAAAAAAGAAGAAATAATAAACCTGAAGGCAATTGTTGACGAACGCTAATAAATCATGACGCGAGCAATTTTCGGCAGTTGCTGATGTTGCAAATACGTTTTGAACCATTTTGTTAAGGGGGACGACCTGTCGATATCTGACCTCACCTTTAATTAACACCTTTCTTATTAATTCTATTTTATAGGTGGAATTATCGCTAAAAATGAAGGAGATCAGTTAATACCAACATGATATTGTATGCGAAGTAAATCCAACGACTTTATCAAATGCATGTGAGGGGAGGGGAGAGGGGAAAAGGTAAGGGATACGAATGATGCCATACTTGTGGTCGATCGGGTCATGCCCAAAACAAGAATGTGGTTTAAGCCCTCCGCAATAAATTTCCAGACTGATATATGGAGCACGGGACGAATTGGGTCTAGGCTAAATTCTGCTTGATCCTGACTGCGATCGCAACCCGATTTGATCCACAACCAAATAGATCAGAGACGTTTGAAACATTCAACAATTACGCACATTGTAAAATATATGGGAAAATGAATTTTTCGCATCTCATATATAGAATTTACTTGTTAGCAATCTAACTGACTAATGAAATTTTTTTTAAAAAAAGCGCATAATGTGCCACCTCCTTAGATGTGCTTTCCTCTATGTCAAAATTGTTCAAATATTTCCCAAGATTGCTAATTTCCTCCTTAGAGACCATTTCAATAATTAAAATACAAGTACGCTAATCAAACGTCTACCATTAAAACATTCACGGATAATGAATTCTATTGAATGAAGCGCGCGTCGCACATATGTGGGCGTCGACTATATTTGACGTTGCATGCGTAAGACGTGGCGTGGTACATTGAGAGGTATGTATGACGATGATAGAAAACGCGCTAAAATGAAGACATTGAGGGCGTGGGTTATACTAAAACCACCTTCCCCGTCCCCCTCCCCCTTTCTTCTAACTTCCCTTACCTTTCCTAATCACCTCCACTATCGTCGCTAAACGACATTCCATCAGAAGCAATCATCGTGACGGTTTACAAAATGAAAAAAAAAGTAGGATGGCGATCCAATTTCGAAGTTTACTATCGCATTATTTCAATATTATTATTTAAATAAGAGAGTTGTATTTAGTTGTTTACTTATTACGAGGATATTTTTTTAATACGATCAATGAAAAAATATAGATAATAGAAATAATATAAGAGAGAAATGCAAACAATTAACAATAAATATTGCAGAGATTTTAGAGAAAAATATATGTCAATATAAACTATGCGATATGACATTATTCTATAGGTGAAAAATGAGAGTATGCAAGAGATGGAGGGCTGGCAGCTGGAGAAATATCCACCCAAAGAGAGTGTATTGCTAATCCCGTTTTGTTCCATCATAAAAACGAATGCAACTGATACGAATTGCTGATTATACAATTGCCTTCGAGATGCTTGTACGCTCCAAACACTATAAAAAAATTTGCGCTATATTCTAGCATTTTTTTTGACGAGAAAAAAAATATGAGTGTGCCGAAGAGACCTAACTTTTTTTGGGGGGGGGGGGGAAGGCGGAGGGGGTTGGGAGTAGAGCGAACGGGAAACGTAGGTGGAATACCTTTATGTCTTTCTTATACTACAACGACTTTTCAGTTCTACTGCCGCTTATGTTTTCGACTGAAAGGCTGATTACTTCGAAATTTCCTTCGTATCATTTGTGAGTAATGACAATCACAAAGTTCTACTAAATTGATGGAATAATTGATCATCTCCGATTCGAGTACAACGAAGCTGAATACGATTCCGGAAAATTTTCTCTAAATTCCGGAAAAAATTCATTTTCTGGTGACAATCATCGACAATCGTTTTCCTCCACCATTCTCTTTAAAATCCCGTTCCATCTATCACTCGGTTATATCAGTGATACTTTCTTTTCCAAAGAAATCACCTATTCATACGATATATCAATAACCTCTATGAAGGCGCAAATATCGTGCATAATAATAAAAACGTATGCACATCACTCTCACTGGTGGATTCACTCATACTCTGTGATGACATAAATAAATGATGGGAGAATTATAGCTTCCCAACAATTGTGCCTCAAGAATACAGCCATAAATCGAAGCCTTAAGCGTAATGCAATATTTGGGTTCGTACTATATTTTAAACCACTTGGTTCACCGCTAATCATTGCATGAACCCTAAGAGGACGGAGTTTTATTATATAGTGGGGTTGTAGTCCTCGATCTGAGGTGATAGAATCAATGTTGGAAGGCAGTAATTGAGACGACTTTTATTGAAATTTAAACACTACACAAATAAAGTATTTAAAAATAAGGCGGGGGGGGGGCGGAAGGGGATATAGATTTAATAAAGAGGGTAAATTTCCTTTCCTCAAACTTTAAAAAAAACAATAATATAGACTTATAAATATTTCCACACAACTTCGATATGCTCTTGTGGATATTTGTTCATAACTGTATACAATAAATTATAATTTAATCATTTATATCATACTATAAATTTAATCATTTTATCATAGTTTAATCGCTTGCAACGTTTGGCGAAAATATGTGTGAGGAGTACATTTTCTCTGCTTCTCTACACATTGAATGATCAACCCGCTCGCACTCGGCTGCAAAGAGGAATGGCTTTCATCACGAAAGTGACCTGCTTCAGTCTCAGTAAGGGTCAATTCAGACCTGCATCTGATGCTGATGAGATCGGGCAATGACTCTCCGTGACTTAGGATTCGCGGCAACCTGGGAATGCAACACCTGGGTGTTGGCCTGGACTGAACCAGGTGCGACTGAGACTTTGTGGACTGAAAATGGCGTTTAATGTCTATGGCAATTGTTACGGACAAAGTTCTGAGGGGCGGTCGGGCCGATCCACTCAAAATTCAACTAGTTGATTTGTGGTGTGGATGAACCTTCGACTACGCCTTTCCCAGTGATTCTTGTATGCAACTCTTTAGGGCATGCACTGCCCCTCGATCTCTCAAGCTCTAAGACGTGGATTGAAAATGGCGTTTTATGTCGATGGCAATTGTTACGGACAAAGTTCTGAGGGGCGGTCGGGCCGATCCACTCAAAATTCAACTATTTGATTTGTGGTGTGGATGAACCTTCGACTACGCTTTTCCCACTGATTCTTGTATGCAACTCTTTAGGGCATGCACTGCCCCTCGATCTTTCAAGCTCTAAGACGTGATCGTCGCTCATCTCCTCTATTTCGATATAGCATCATCACATCAACAAAGAATGCTTCAAATTCATTAATTCTCCCTCCGCCAATCGATCGCTTTGCTGAAAATTCATAAAAGGAACTAAGGAATAAAACTGACATTTATGAATGGGACCGTTTACAATTCCAAAAAAAAGCGAGAATAAAACCAGAAACAGATGGCAGGAAACATATGACGTTCACATCAACATTAAAATTCATTGATAAAGCATAAAATATAATTGGGAATATATAAAGAATTCATTCAATAAACTCTCCATCGACCTCTAATACCTTAACTTGTTTCCGGTATTATTTACCACTTTTGAAAGCAATTCATCGAACTTTCAACTAGAATGTTCTAAACAAAATCCACGTACTATACTAGCATCCGTTATCGTGAGGACGTGGGTCAGGAGGTTTTTTTTTGAGTCTTCCTTCATTACCATGAAAGTGATGACAACACTCTCCCCCACCTTCCCTCTCCACCGATCCTCCAGATAGAACCGCAGCTTCATCGATGACCTAAAAACTCATAGAATATCAAACAACGAACGAAAATTGAATTTCCCGCATTAATTAATCAGCAATAATATGACAAATTCGTTGGTCAACACATAAATCTTCATCGGAACAATATGAATTAAAACCATGGCAGGGAACCACTAAGGCAAAAAAAGAAAACAAAGAAACCCCACGCAGACACCCCTAAAAACAATACACTCACCCTCCCCCGCTCCTTTTTTCAATGATCGACAGCGAAATCAAAAGCATATAGAAACTTCTATTGAACGATAATATCACTGACATAAGTAGACTCTCATAAGGTGAACGCAGAATGGCAGTTTTATACGGGGAACGAAATTGTTCGATGAGACGAACAGAATACAGCAGCACAATAAAAAAGACGAAACCAATCATAAGACAAGTATGTAAACCAGTTGTAGTCATCTAGACCGATCATCAAAACGGGTCTCGTGGAATCAACGCATACTGATATACCGACCCTTGATCACAAATAGCAGGATAAGATCGCTTAGAGAGGAAAAACCCAATCATATCCGAAAATCTTTATACCTTAGTAAATACATCCTCACCAAGCGCAATATTACTAAGGTTTTCTAGTCCATTTCCAATGCTATATAAAATAATCCAAAGACTAAGACCTAATTCCCCCCCCCCTTTAATGGAATAGACTTCTAGCTTATAATTCTATATCACATACCTATCTCATCAATATACGCGTACAACAACAATGGCAGCTTCAATTAAACAAATAGAGCAGATTTTGAACGCTTTAAAGGAATGAATAGGCTGAGTAAAAGATAATAAAAATAAAATTTAAAAAAATGAAAATAAAATTCGATTAAAAGTTTGGCGTATAAAATAATACGGAAAAAATCAAATAAAATAAAGTTGCGTTTCTTAAAAATAAGCATATAGCTCTTTATATGCAAAATTTGTGAAATTCTTTACCACTACGAAACCACCTCTATGCTCTTTACTTCCTTAACTCTCTCTTTCTCTCTCAAAAAACCGCCCATATACCTTTAATCAACTTCATCAAGGTAAAACAAAAGCCAAAATTTTTTGCTATCAAATAAAAACAGCCATTTGTATTAAACGATCCAAGTGAGATCCATTTAAAAAAAAAAAACTCAAAAACATGAAGGTGAAAATACTATTAGATTAGAACCAAAAATAAGCAAACATCTACCGCTTTCGGCGTTTTTCTTACCTAAACAGCAAGGCAACCTAGTGGTATTATTTGATAATATTTGCATATAACCTAGTATACAGGTTCATCTTCTTTGCATTTACTATTTGTTTACTTTTATCAGTTATAAATAAAGTAAAGAAAAACTTTTCTCCAATCTCCACAGAGGAACTTTGCAAAAAGACCATAAAATGCAACAGAACTCGATCCGAAAAGCCAATATCCCACCCTTAAACTTCCCTATAATAATTAAAGCAATATAATAAATTCCTTAACGAACAGCACAGCATTAAAAAAACATTTCATGAACAAAGATACATTCATCCGTCTTAACACAAGCTCCACGGTAGACGGACGGAAGGAGGCGGCAGGCGCCTAAAGGAGAGGGCACACCCTTAAAGAAGGGGGACAAACCCTGTGTTTTCGATGAGGTACACCCTCAATCAGAACCTACAAATATCCCGAACCTACAAAAAAGAAGCCAAACTTGTAAAGCAGTCAACATTCAAAGAAGCATATAGTCGCACCCCCACTTGCTGCCAGTCCAGATGCGCTAGTGCGGTAAAAATTCTAAAAATCCAACGTGATTTACTGGATCTGCCACTGTGAAAAACAAAAAAGTGCTTCTGTTGCCTATGTAATCCAGATAGCAGAACACTTTAAGCTTGTCCTTCGCACACCTCCCTCACCCACCGTAAAAATACCAAGCCGAGAACTGCCTTCCCATCAACCCAGTCCCTATCCCCTCCCTCCAAATGAAATATGGGAATAAGAGCTCACAAATATATTAGCATTCCAGGAACAATGACAACGATACGAAACTCAATCAGTGCGAAGTTCATCCCATGGAGCTATCTCCGGATCAAGGTCCCATTCGGCGCGGCATAGAGGACATTTTCGATGGTTTACCGAGGAACAGCCAATCGATAAAGGCGAACGTCTGAAAAACAAATCTCAATTCGAATGCACTCCTAATAGATCAATTTCAAAATGCGTCAGCAGTTTGGCTCAATTCCAACATTTAATCGCACGCCATCCCCTAGCAACACTAGACGTGACCTTAAGTACCAACCGAACAGATTATATACTTATAAGATGTCTAAATTTAATAAAATAAATTCACAAGAATTAAGTACAACCTGAAAGGAAGGGATTCTGGTGTTTTAGGGGTCGACTGGTGGAGATTCTCCAGTTCTTAAGAATTTCCTATCTCCTCTCAAGTGGTCTGTGGAAACTGATGAAAATTACGCGAATTATGTAGAATTAAAAATAATAGAGAAACAACAGAAAATTCACCTTTGCTGATATAACTCCACATCTGTTGAAATTTTTTAATTAAGTGAACCTGATCTTGCACGTTTCTGAAATCCCCATTTTCTATCAACCTCTTGGCTTATCAAATAACAACCTCTCCTTTCTCCTACCAATACAACATCTCGAAAATTTTCAGTTAAATTCAAGAACCATGTTTCAGGTAGTAATAAGCACACCTGTTCAACTCGGAAATGTTATTGGTGCGCCTCCATTTCATAACACATTTCCTGCATCCGATTAGTTGCCTACAGCTGAGACATCCCATCGGTTCATCCGGCTGCTCCTCATAGCAAATCACACAATGCTGACCAGGTGCCAATGGACGTTGTTGTCGTGTATTCGAACGTCGCTGATAGCGGCCACGGCCTCGTGGAGGTGTGTGCTGCATCGTACTGCCTGTAATAACCAATAAACTAAGTGCATAAGTGCATAAACTTGCTGCCACTTGGTAGATAGCCAAATTTTAAATTCCACTGAGGAAAAGCTCAAAGGTAATTCAAGCCTATGAAGGAAAAGGCTATTTGAGAAAGTCCAGGATAGTGGCTGGCACGAGTTGCGCTTTTGCATTTCACTTCACCGTGATAACCGGTCAGCAAAATACCTAAAAATAATGAGAAAACACTTGGAAAGCTCTCCGGGAAAAAATCGACGACGTTTACCAATCTTCGGATAAAAATTGTTCCTTCTTAGACCATACGTATCTGTATTTCGTAGAACGGAACTCATTTACAAATTTTACGGCACATTTGAACGTCGTTAATCATTCAACACGTGGTCGAGAATGAAACTGAGGACAGTTATATATATATATATATATATATATATATATATATATATATATATATATATATATATATATATATATATATATATATATATATACTGCAAACAGCACATTAAAATTCATACCAGATGGAACATCATCATCAATCTCTGCTGCAATCCTTAGCGCCAGTTCGAAATCGGCCAATTCTTGACGGCGTCGAGCTTCCGCAGCCTCATCGTTGGCGGTTGCTCCTGCGTAATCCATACCACCGTCTGCAAAACGGCCAAATAACTTGAAAGAAACTTTTCTGAAGCAAGCAAATTGCCGATAAAACATGGAGGATAGCAGCACGAAAAATGAAATGAGCAAGACGAAAACAGGACTAAATTAAGCACAAGTCTTCTGGCATCCTATTGATGGATGCGGCCTCTTAGTAAAAAAGGAAGAAGCATCCCATTCAATAAGGCTTCCCATCTCTTCTTGATCAGCAAGACGTAGTTTTGGCACAGGATACAGTCAAAAATTTCTTAGTGCGTAAAATGTGGCAATCACACAAGACAGTTCACAATAAACCTTAAGAGATGATATCATCCATCTCTTCAAAAGCGAATTTGTTATACCTGTATGTGATCCTTGTACCTTTAATTATCTCATCAACTAGACCGCGACCGCCAGAAGGGTGGTTAATGCCACAAATACATTCGATCTACATGTTACTGAAAGATGACCGCAGTGGCTACATCAACTGAATATGCTCATGACGCAACACTGGAGTAGTGACCAGCTGAGGAGTCGGAATCTGAGCTGGATGCAAGGTTGAAATCGATAACTACTGCCGGCCTCCGCCAACTATCGTTGTTCGCTTCGCGAGGCAGCGGTCCTAACATCGACACAGCCAGGTTCCGATTACGACGAGCTAGTTCCGCAGCGCGTATCGCCACCGCTCGCTGAGGCCTTGTCGCTCTTCGCCCGTGCCTAGGAGGACTTTCACCTGCTGCCGTTGCTGGATTATCCTCAATTAGGGCCGCTTCGATCGCCATGCGAGTGCTGTATCAATAAAATGTTCATAACTTCTGTGAAGTAGTGAAGCATGAACTATGTCATTCATCATAACACAAATCCATCCTTTCGCAAATCACCCCCGTTTAAATCGAATACCCTTTCCTACAGGAAGAAAATTTCCCCACTGTTCTCTTCACAAAAAAAGGAACGAAGAAACGGAAAAGATTGGGCAATAGGGTGAAAACAAGATAGAGGAAAGACGATCAAGGAATAGACGTGATTTCTATATCATTCCTCCTCCCTACTTAAAATCACTCTCCTCGTTCATGATCGACGAAGACTACAATGTGGTCGATTATTATGATATTCACTCAAGAATTCAACGCAATTAAACATTTTATAAAACTTTTTTAATCCTAAAGAACTCGAAATTAAAAGTGCCCAAAAATAACACAAAACTTTTTTTTACCTAAAGAACTCAAAATAAACTCAAAATTAATAACGCTAACCGTGGCGAAACACCAGCTAGAGTGTCAACTCCAACACCGCGTGGCGAATTCGCGTTGTCAGCTGTTGCACGACTATCTTCATTAAGCGCGGATTGTGTACGCCTAATATTTGCATTCCTGCAACAGGGGGAAGGAGGATCACATTTATAATAATAAATAAGAGCAGTAAAAATGAGAGTTATTGGAACAATGATAAACAATAAAATCGTCGGTAACAACATCAGTAACAATAGTAACAACACAATAATATCTTTTCATTTATATTCATTGGTGAGACATGAGAGACAATAAGACATAAGAGTCAGTTCATGAAGGATAAAGAAGGCAAAGAGGAAAGCAGGAAACGGAGCGAGGAAAATAAAAGAGGCAAAACACTTCCCCAAACTTAATTACTGCAGGAAGATGAGAAATAAAATTATTGAGAATATATTGTTACAGAATTACCAGCTAACGCGAATCATATTTCCCAAGCCTTTATCAGCTCCTAAGCTATAGTCATCGCTTACCCACTTTCCAAAACCGTAGCTATCAGAAAGAAAGTCTCGACGGAGAAATCGATTTGGGTGACGGACTTGGCCTAAAGGCTCAGCTTTCAACCAAACCCATGGAATTACTCATTTTCATCAAGCAAACACAATAAGCTAATGAAGCATAAACAACATTAGCATGCCCATAACCAGAGGCTTGGCCTCTCTCCTTTCTTTCCAGCTGAACGCTAACTTCAACTAATAAACTTCCGCTCGGATGCCTCAGGCGTTAAAGTGTTTCGTGCAGCAAACTTTCTCGACTTTATCAGCAAAAACAAACTGAGAACTACTACAACACACTATCCTCATGTGTTCGACATCGTAATATCTGGAAAATATTTTAAAAAAATGTAAATAATTCTATTATCTAACTATCACTCTTTGCAATGCAAAAAATATCACTGCTACTCAAGCAGTTGCCTCGCACACTTAGCTCCTAGACTACAGGCAGTAAAACCCATGGAGTAACTTGCAGCTAACATTTCGAACTAGTTCAACAACTACAAAATATCACTGAGTCTCAGGCAAACACCTTACGTTAAAAAAAGTACCAGCAGAAACAACTTCAGTCGACACACATTTCAAGAACAAAGCAGCTTCACCTACGCAAAAATTGAGTAGATATTTGCATAAATAAAAGAAAACGGACCTGCCAACACATGTATCGGTGGCTCGTGCCGTTGCCGGTCTGCCAGTATGCATATTGTGCGACTCTTCATCATCACTCAGTAACACTCTGCCTCTCACGTTTAATGCTGCTATACCACTCATACTGATACGCAGCTGTCCGGACGTTGATCTCGAGAGTGGATTCGACCTAGGTGGCGGACTTGGTCTCGAGATCGGGCTTTCAGCCACTCGAACTGTTTGTGCACTACTGTAACGCGGAGCGATGCGTTGCAGGTGTTCTGCTCCGACTGAAGGCGTATTGGTCAGATCGACAATAAGTGCAGACTCCTCGCCCAACGCAACCGAACCTCTATGATCGGATCCGGCTTGACCCGTCCGTGCACCGTTATGCGAGTCAGAGCGTCGACAACGTTGTGGCTGAGCTGAAGGTGTGACCGGAAGTGCGGGAACTTCCTCAGCTACAACTGAAGAATCATCAGTCACAATTGTGCGCCTACTATTGGAACCCCTTAACGATCTCGATGTCTCTGGTACAAAGCGAACTTCGTTCACTACTTCAACGCTCGCAGATCTCGATGAATGGCCTAAAATGAGTACATTTAGTCCGTTAACGTGCGAAGCGACTCGCAAGCTTCCGTAAGGATTTTAAAAAAATAAAATCAACAACGTAATGATAAATACCCTTCATGCATCACCCAAACTTGACGGAAGAGCCAAAATCACTCGAAACCCATTGCATTAAAAGCGCTGACAGCATTAAGATTGAATCGGATACCCTATGCAGCAAGAAGTGAAAAAAGCTTTTAAAAAGCAACAATAAACCTTTGTATCTAGAAAATTACACAGTGAAAAACTCAGTCGAGGTAGACTATCAATCCGAATATGGTTCAAATGCCATCACTGGCATTGCATTTCAGACTGCCTACGTTCACCGGCGAATAATGACTATCAAAAATCGATGATGTTCGTATAAGCATTCGATTATCTGTCCATAAAATTGCATATTTCACACTGTAGTTGAATATGCATTAAGTGTGCACTTAATATAAAAATATATATTAAATGCTGTTCTGTATGAATAGTTCAGTATATTGCGAGAAAAAGTACCTTCGAAAATCCCTTCTAACTTTTAAAGGAAGGGATAATCCCACGCTAATAAAAATCTTTCCTCCCTTTCTTTATTCATAAATCTCGAAAAAATTGGCTTACTTTAACAACTTCAAAGCAATCAATACTATGCTGTACTTCGCCAAAAATTCCACAATCAAAAATTCTATGGAATCTACGACTGCTGAAATTCTATTCAAGGAGTACGATAGGAATATATTTCACAGGATGAAACTATAGCGTAATTCAACGAGAACTGTAAAATCACATCAATTCGAACATAGATCCCCATCGAGTACATATCTTAACTGAATGATTTGAAGAGAAAAAAATGCGCATAATTTATGAACAATCCCCTTGCTTCTTCAAACTTGGCGGATATAAAACAGGGTATTTAGCGAACTCTATTTCTTCGAGAAAAACCTAGTTTTCCTATCTAATTTCTTAATTTCAGGTGCAGTGCATGTGGATATTCCTTCCCCTCCTCTCGTCGCTATCTTTCAGCTCTCTATTGCATCTGTCAAAAAATCGCGATTTCATAAGATGTGAATCGAACACTCTTAGAAAAAAACTAAAAGAACGCTTGCGCATTTCAAAGCAAGCCTCTTCCAACGCTTACTTCGGAGAAAAAACCTTCAAAAACTTGCGAAACTCAACTCAAAACCAGCAAAACGACAGCCAAAAATTTTTTTAAGGGCAACGCATGTGAACTGAATTGAAGCCCCCAAAGAAGAGACCAAAGCAGGTCGGAAATATTTTTAAGTGAATAGATTGTCGATTTAGAGTTTTGAAAGTAAGGGGAATAAACGACACATAACCCTGAAAGATGAGCCACTAAAGTAAATCCAAGCTTTCCGATATAAAGTGGATGAAACGATCGGCGAATTCTTTGAAACACATCACACGTTTTTCAAAAACAATCGAGCAGCAAAATCTACACCAACTGCTTTCTACGGTACGGCAAACAAATAAGCCGAAACTATTTTCAATCACCTCACCCAATCTCTGCCTTTCTTTCGCGACTTTAGAGCACCTATCCACGAGCCTCGTAGAAAGCGGTGATCTCGATGTTGCCTAGTGATATCATTTGCATGGCCGATGATGCTAATCTCTTCTGGCAGCAAAATCTATTGCTTAATTGTTTCTAGGGTTTCAAATTTTCCTTCTTTACTTCGAAAGCGGTTGCATACAGGTTGAAAATTGGCTGCAGGTAGCAGCCGCCTATATATAACTTGGCAGCACCATTATTAACCCACCGTTGACCATGCTCGTCATCTGCACCTCTTTAAGATTAGGCATATCAAATCTCATGTGCTTCACGAGTGCCACTTTGTCCAGTAATAACTTCTATTTCAACAGGTAACATCAACCACTGTCAAAGTAACAACTAAATGTTGATTAATAAGAACTTAATCCCATCTGTCAGCTAATCTTCGCAATGATAACTGAGTGACCTTATCAACCGCTTCGGATTAACACTATTTCAATCTCCATCCTAACTCACTATTGAGGCAACGGGAAAAAGAAATATAAAGAGTTAAGTACCTGAGCGATCGGGGCTTGCATCCGGAGTTGACTGTAGTGAGACACGACGTACGACACGCTTCCGACGACGTCGTCCAACCGGGCTTTCAGCGGAATGATCGTCTCCAGCGTCACCAAAACTTTCTCCGAGTGTTACCGGCATTACGCGTATACCCATGATACCGCGCTCAGTTATGCCCTTAATTAAGAAACTTCACCCAACTGCATACGCATGTCTGAGTTAAGAGAATTCAAGGAAACGCCCTCTAACGAACACGAAAGGGAGGCAGATAACATTTAATCCAATTATAAAACTTCCACAGCCCCACTGTGCTGAGTAAAAATTCACTCATAAAGCGCGTCGGGATCCGCCACATCTCTCCATCCCAACAACTACTAATGAGCTCGTGCCCTCTTATCTCCAAAAGTTTGCGAGGATGTGTTAACTTTTGAGTTCAACTGGTACATCAATAGTAAGGCTCATTACCAAAACACCTTACGCTTCTTAATAACACTCAAGGTACCGGACATGAAGTCCTAAACAAATTGCCTTCTACCGCCATGCAAGGGTCTAATTTTTCTTAATTCAGTCAGTATAACAAAGATATTGAGTAATATTATCAACTGATATTGAGTAATATTATCAACTAACTCATATTATTTAGAACATTTGAGATGCCAATAAAAAACTTCATCAAATTCATTCTCGTTTTCAACGGATCATAAGATCAAAAGGTTCACTTTTTCAAATGTGGAGACGAACCTTGGTTATGAAATCCAAAATATCGAGGATATTTGAGACCATGAACAAAATCTTATAAGGATTCTATCCTCTATTTGACAATAAACTGCTGGATAGATTTTGCGTCAGTTAGAGGGTACGGCCGTTACAAGAGAGAATCGTACAGTCTACTCACAATTAAAAATGCCTATGTCAAAAATAAACCAAAACATATCATAGGTTCCGGAGTATCTCAAGCAAGAAATGACAGAAACAAACATCAAATTCGTTGGATGATCGACTGCGAGTTATCCTGCGTGAAGGTGCTGCCATCAACGGAGAACGTTGCGCGTCTGAACTCACAAGCTGGGTGACATCTCTCTCAGGTGTCGAATCAGGTGAAGATTGAAAAGAGATGCAACGCACTCGAGGAGTCGAAGGCACCTCATCCAAAAATCCTGCATCGAATACGTCCTCCATTCCCAGCTGAAATTTCAGTACTACGTATAACGGTCGTAACGATCGAACCCATCAACCGAAACCTCTTCTCGAAGGCATATGCACGTATATAAATGCATATACATGAAGGCATTGATAAACGCTCAGTTACTCGAACGAATCATATGTTTATGCAGTTTTTGCCCTCTTCTTCCCCTCCCACTAATGTTTCACGTTCCTCAAATCCTTGTCGACTCGTTCATGCGTATCATCGAATAGCAGTGATCACTCAAGAAGCAGGCAGTACTGAGATTGGCATTTCGTAATGCTGACTGGTTACAACAAGACGCTTATCACGCCAGCATCCACAGCACTTTTCTCTCGTTCCGTTCCGACCCGACCGGTAGTAAAATAGAAATGCCATCAAAATAGACTGGTCGCAAAATGAAATTTAAGT
The DNA here is from genome assembly GCA_013433145.1 of Ascaris suum. NCBI lineage: Eukaryota > Metazoa > Nematoda > Chromadorea > Rhabditida > Ascarididae > Ascaris > Ascaris suum. Next base: position 1,815,734 of record CM024182.1, on the reverse strand, counting down.
CATATTTCGAGTCTAATCCTCTAACATCCAATACAATTCCTTCTACACGCAGAATAAACCTAGCAAGATAACGTATCTCTAGCTTCAATTCTTCCCCAATTGAAAGTGCTGCACAGACGGACAGATAGATATGCAGACGTACGCGCAGATACGATCTCATCATAATACATACAGATCTCCACTTCACTTTTCTTTCGGGGATTGCCTAAATCTTCTGACCATTCACATCATGCCATTCTAGCTTGTATGCACTTTCCCAGGTATTTGCACAAAAACCTGACGACATTTACAATGAAAACTACAAGCCCAGAAACGTGCCCAAATTTTGCCCAAAATCAAACACAGAAGCAAACTGCTAAACAATACCAAACAGTTTGGAACTTCCCAACCTCACATCGAGATACAATCCTAATGACGCCGAGCAGAAACGACAAACCCGAGAGGGAGGTGGAGTTGGTGAGTTCGCCAAAAAACTTCGCTCTCCAAAAGTGTCGTTATTTTGCCTTCTTGTTCCTGCACCCAATACGGATGTTGGATTCTGACGAACACCACGTCTGGTACGCCGTGTCGACGGTCTCTCGTTGCTGAAAATGTTTAAACATGCACATATGAACGTATTATGCGTATCGTTGCTTGTCAACTACCAATAATCCATTAAAAACGACAACACTCGTAGATCCATGTAATTCACTGTTAGATAACCGATCAATAACCGAGGACTTTTTGTATATCCTTCCGATAATCCTTCCTCCATCATAACTACATCCTTTCGATGGCGACTAATTACACATTTTGTTTAGGAGGCGGCGAAAGAATCCGAAAAATGCTGCACATCAAAATATAGCGTATAAGAATAGCTCTCATACCTGCGTATGCATCAGCACAACTCACTACCGCACTGTTTCATCAGGTGCAAACTGGAGATCAATCCGAATGAAGCAAAACATCGAGGAACTTTCTCACTGATTCATTCCTTTTCAAAACTTAAGGAAAATTCCCCTTTTTTGGCATCTAGGACCTCTTCCGCGGAAGGATGGGAGGAGGGACGCAGAAGAGTTTGAACAACAGCGATGATATCGATTATAACTTAGAGCAATGCCCTCCACGTCCTCGAAAACACACCATTTCCCCGGAATTCATGAAATCTGCTACGCACATTCTTCCCTCACAGCACAACTTTTGATGACTATAGCTTTTTCGCTGCAAGCTGAAGCATCGCATATGCACACAATGACATACCTGCATACCTAACATAGCAACGACATACCTACAACAGACACCCATTTACATACCTCATGACCCAGACCCCATCTCCAATAGCACAGCAATGTGCAAATATGTTAGGTGCCCTGTAACAACTGCTTTAACCTTGCATCGTAACTACCTTGCACTGCTGAAGACGAAACATCAGAAAGAGCTCCCAAAGCAAAGGATCTAAGGACGTGTCTACCCGTCGACAATAAACTGCAATATGCGTTCAATCGTATCATCCATATAACTAATGCTTATAATATTCGAAATTTCATCTTCCCAGCTCTCAAAAAAGATGTGCCGGTTTCCCGCTATGATTGTACAAAACTTTTGCATTAACCATCCTTTCTTATCATTACCATTAAAATTAACGAAACGTTTTATGAACCCTAAATGATATTTTAAAAAATGGCTCTCTAAATTCCCCTCCCTCGACCATCCCTCACATAAAATTCCAGATCGGATCGTCACTGCCGCTTTAAATAATAAACCTATGAGTAAATTATGCAAATAAAGTCATAAAAAGCTTTCAGGACATCAGTTCTTTGAGCTTCCTCTAGTTTGCAACAACGAATAAAGGTGTCACAACAACACCCGAAAGATACTATTCGCTAAAGGCTGCAGATCTGATACAGAAGGATCCTTTCCTGCCAATGTATAGTGAAACTATCCGACGATCTACCTCCAGGTACCTTAGCTGTTCACTCCTTTGAGGTATTCAGAACGACCTCAAGGTGTATCTCTCTCATTATTGCTCTCCATCTGCCTGAAAGCCCCGTATTGTTTTTACACGGCATGTCTATAGAGATTTATTGCTTCTGATCATTTTCCACATATTATGTGCTACATATCAAGAAATGCCTCACATTTATGCACTAAAGCTTTCATGGTGCATCATATTTTCCATCCAAGGAATATCTGCAAGAAATATGCAAGGTAAGACCACCAAACAACTCATGAAAATCCTCCTACTGCAGCTGCAAAAGTATGAAAATCATCCTCGCCGACATATATCCCTCTTAAAAATCAGGCAAATCACTGTTCTTCCCTCAACATGAATCCTCATAAGATATTCCCCTCCCTCAAAAAGGATTACACTCATGGTACGCTTCCAGTATCTCAACCCTTTCAATTCACGATCTATCAAAACTTCGGTGACGAAGTTCGCATGCGACCGCAAATCAGACAGTGCCAAGGTGGCATTCATTTCCTATCCATCGCGCAAGTTTTATCGTTATTCATCTGAAATTCTCCCAGACCAATGAAACATTCTTAACGCCGACTGCGTACGCGTTCACTGTAGTGGTATAGTGGGCCACCAAGTAGCTCCGAATGCAACCAGCCGACTCTTCACTGACTCCGAGTGCAACCAACTGACTCCAAATGTAACCTACTTGCTTTTTATAGCCTCAATCTACAAAATCAGAAGTCGAAAAAGTGATTTCCTTTCATCTGCCTTACTTCCTGATTCACAAGTGTCGCTTTTATACCCACCGGCTCTTCATGCTTACAACTTCCTTCCTTATGTTCATCGCCTACATCAGAACTGGGCGCTTGCTATACCAATACCTACTCCCAAATCATATATTGCTTCCCAAAAAGCCTTTATAAAATGCTACACGATTAGCAATGAATGGTACCCATCCATTCCAGCAAAATGCTCATTAAAACAAACCTTAAATCGAGAATTTCCTCATCACTGCTGCTCGAATCCGATAAAATAACGCGGTTGTTCCTACGATTGACTGAGGTGTTTTGTCTTCGTGTAGTGTTACTGTTGTTCGCATTTTGTGCTCTCACTCTCTTCGATGGACTATTGCCTGTTGAGTTTCCCGATACGCCAGCACGCTAAAAATTATCTCTTATATGCATATTATTATTTTCTACCTCACAGATCGCAATTTTTTTTACGACATTATAAATGACCCTTCCCAGCAATATACCCATTAGAAAAATAAACCCTCACAGAGTCCCTGAAAACTTGAAGAATCGCCGATACAAACCTAATTTGAACTACTCCTCGACTTAAATCTCATTCTAAAGTAGTGGCTATTGTTATGAATAAATCCTAAATATAAGAGTCATGAATACGTTCAATCTCTTTCAAAAAAATATTCCATCAAAGGTGACGATTTCTAAATTCCTTTGTAATAAGAAGAAAGAATTGTCGACAATTTACGTATAACTTACATGGATATAAACTCACTAGTAAAACAAGGCAAATGATCTTATAGACTCAAAACACTAAGAAATAATCTCCCTTCGATTAGAAATCCTATATTAAAGTAGTGAAATTCAAAAAAATTTTATCTTGCCAGAAAAAAAATTCCGGAAACCTATAGACATGACTTTCGCACTTTGCATGGTTCGAAGTGGAAGAGGAGAGACCAAAAAGGGGACCAAATTTTGGTGGAAAAGGAGTTAGAAAAAAAATTTTTATCTTTACATGCGAAAATTCTAATCTTAATGTTCAGTGGAAATTTCGGAATTCTAACTCGATTTTGTTTTACTGCAAGCGGAATTCAGATATTATTATTTTTTTTATAAGGAATTACTAAAAATGGATGACGCTCTAATAAAATAACGCAGCCTATAAAACAATACAATAAACGAGTGATGAAATGGAGTGGAACTGTTTCTTTTCATCATATCTTATCAATATTTTCAATAAATACTATACTAGATCAAATCCATCAAAGTATATTACCTTGCGTATACGTCGACTCGCTCTCGTGTTTCTTCTACTACCGGAAGACTGTGCAACCGGAGTCATTGTGATTCGGAGCCATTCCGTTTAAACAACTGAGTTGACCGTTCGAAAAATGAAACCTGAAATAAAAATCAATCTTGAAACATAAGAATAACGAGTCATAACGAAAACCAATATTACCAAAAAAAAAAGCAGCAAGATTTTAGAGGGAATCAACGATAGAATTAATAATTAAATCGGGCATTTTCTTCAACAACGATTAGTACCTCTCTGAGGGAAATGGATTTAAAAAAAATTTATTTTGAATCGAATTCGTTCAATGAGACAATAAATTTGCTTCGGTAAAAGTTTCCTTGCATTTTCATATTCAACAAATCATATAAATGAGCATTCGTCGGGAGGAAATTCAACACATTTGTCATCCCGCTATTACATCTATTGCACTTCAAACGGATAGTTTTTATTATTCGAAATTCGAAATTATCAAACAACGAGGCATATAAATATATACGCAATGATACATGACCTTTGACCTTCAAATGGGCATTAAAATTACAATTATGCGACGGGAATTTAAAAAATGACAACAGTTTTTTGCAGAAATACCACGTCAAATATTTGTAAGACTTGATTGCAGAAGGAAGAGGTAGTGTATAGAGGAAGGGAAGGGGGAAGAAGGAGCAAGGTACTACACCGTACATTTGAAGCCGAAACAGGGCGCCAGTTTTTATTTAAGTTGCTTAACAAAGCGGGGAGTCGAACGCACAGAAGGGTGATTCCCCTCTCGCCTCGCTCTCCACCTCTCTAACATATCCGCCACCGCAAACATTTCAACACAACGAAATCTTCGCGAAGAAGAAGGAAAAACGACTTGTAAAACACTGATTAATGCGAGACGGCGGGCAGGTACAAGATGGGGCTGTTGAACATAAATGACTGTCAAGCAAGACCGTAGCCTATTTATACCTTCGGCTACGGCCCTGAAGGTATGGGGGGAGGGGTCATGATACACACGGGGGAGATACCACATCAAGATCAACAACTATGAACGCACAACTTGTTAAAATAATGAAGTTCACAACGATCACAGCGACATAAAACTTATTAGAACACAACAGATCACTTTTTGACGTTGATCACTCATTAACAAACACTCTAGGACAACGCAAAATACATCGCAGGTTCACCGACGTCCAATTTTAAAAAAATCCACTTGGTGAGTTTTTTCCTATGTAAATATCGGCTTTAGGAAACTGTGAACCCTTGAGGCTTATGGATGATGCAAATTGGAAAATATGGCGAACTTCCTTCCATATAAAATCTAAACTTATTCGACCGTTTGTAAAAATATTTTCCTTACGATGTGACATGTGACAAGGACGTGACAAGTATGATACGGTCATAACCTGATCGTCTCATCAAACAATCAAATAACCTGTTCGATGGCATCATATATGTAAGTCTTTCTGCACACTTTCAAGTGCTAGTGCAATATTTTAATGTACTAACAAGTGCGTCCCGAGTGCTAAGCTGTTACCCTGTCTTACGCATAAGTATGCACCAGGTATCTTAGCACATCGTCACCTTCAATTTGGTGATTTTCACTCCTGTGTGAGGAAAACTACGAATTCTACATGTGTGGCAGACCTCTGGAACCCTCACAGGTTCTCCACCCTTCTTCCTCGTTTCCCCATCTCGTGGACTCTATATTCGTGGCTGAGCCATGAACATCTCCCCTCCTCCCGCCCCCTACCCTCCCCTCTTTGTAGCGCATCAAACCTCCATCTTTGACACTAGACTTTAACCTATAAAAAACAGAAACGGACGAAACCCACGCATGACAGCGGCCGTCCATGGACGGTAGCGCGACCGAGTAGGATCGGTACTTGAAGCACAAGCAGGCTTCGTTCATCTCTCTACGCCAAAGGGTAAATCTAATAGCTTTTCGGTCACGACCAGAACCGGATTTAACCTAGACTCCTAGGCTTTCAGTTCAAAAGCTTCTTACTGGAAACCTCCTATGTGGGATTTTCAAAAACAAATTATGCATGCATTAAAAAGCCCTTTACGTTGCTTCTTTCAATGAATAACTTCCAATTCGATATTTCTGAGCATTAAAAAAGGAATAGGTGACACCTCCAATATGCAATTGCAAAATGCAAAATGCAAAAAAAAAACGACCATAAAAAACGTCATTAAAATAATTCAAACCTAAAGTTCTAGAAATATTACGATGCAAAATATGTGAAGAAAAAATTTACAGAGCAACAATGACTGAATTATTAAATCACATCTTTATAGGCCATCACTTTATAGTCGATTGTTGTACTGTTGAAATGGAAAATGTTTGAGTTTTTTTTTTTCATTACCTCTGCAAAGTTATTCAAGAAAGACAATTAAATCTTATCTAATTACCTCTGTTACCTTTTGTCCTACCTCTATTCTCTTAGCATTCTACGAGGTGTTTTCTTTCATAGATTCAACGATATCAAGCGGAGGGAAAGAAAACGAATCACTTTGCACGTAGCAAATGAAAACTTGATCATTTTTTAAATTCCCGCCTTTCGTTTACATCATTTAAAATTTTACGCCGCATCGATAGAGCGGTCTCTTAGCTACTACGGTAGAGGGCTATTCTACTCGAATATCGGGTAGCAATAAATCACCGATGAGGATTGCCAATAGGGTTCATAAGTTCAATGTAAGGTGTTGGAATACCTTCAATGAGGAAGTTGAAATTGATAGAATTGCCAACAGGTAATACCAGCTAGTGGAAGTGATTACACGTATTGTCGTTCAAATATCGCAATAAAAATGCACATCGCTTGACAATTGCGCTCTCGATGAATTTAGCACAAGTTGAAATCCTCTTATAAGTGCTGAATAAATTGAAAGCGTAAATGAATTTCTCTTTTTGTGTATTGCTTGAAAATGAAAAAAAAAAATTTTTTTTTTTTAATTAGACGATAAAACATCTCTCAGAGATGAAATTTTCACAACGGGGAAAAAAATCCGATGAAATAGATGAAAAAATTAGCCATTCCGATAGAAATGTGATGCGAACAGTTGTTTATAGTTTAGTGGATGTGAATGTGTATAAAGAAAGTGTTTAGGATATTGTGGATGCAGAGAGAAGACGGCTAAGAGTCATAACAGAAGCCAACGAATAGCTTCGTTCGATTGGGTAACCGAGCTTGATATGGGGAAATTAAGATAGGCGGCAAAGATATCCACAATGAAAAATATGCTCGGAGAAAAACATTGATAGGATGGACCACCATGGATTGATGAAAGAACTAGAAGCCAACATGCAATGAGACAGAATGTCGTTTTGAGAAAGATCGCAGAAAATAATAAGTGGATTAGAGAAACGTTGAACCCGGACAACCGGAAGAAATATGTAAATATATTTGTAACGAACGTCCTATTGATTAAAATAAGGAAACGAAAATATATATCAAAAAGTTATATACCTATAGTTATTTACCTTGCCACATGCATGCAATCATTGAATTTTTTCTTGCTATCTTTTCGCGGTATGCAGTTATTTCGAATGTTGCCACAAAGCCTAGGAATTTCAAAGTCTTCTACACCTTTTTTCAATATATGATTTACATCGTTTTTAAATATTACGCGTATAAACGCTAACAGATTCTTAATGTGATCTGTGCAATGATGGAAATCCGATGCATAATAGAGATTTTAGTAAGAAGAAGAAAGGTGAGCGTTCTACTACATGAAAATTCGCTGAGAATTCTGATGGCAGATTATCGAAGCATTTGACCTAATAGTTTCTAGTGCTTAGAGCAAAACTTTTCAAGTTCTAATTCAACTTGCCGAAATCTAGGCAATTTGAGCTAATCGAGTAAGTAGTAATTCCACTACGCTGATTATTCATATGTCATTTCTTGCATCTTCTTCCCTCATTATTCGGTTTGTTTGATATAACTATATTAGCAAATGGGAAAATTCCATTATTTATATATGTTTATTTTTCGCTCTCTATCGAATATGAATAATTTCGATATCGTTAATTAAAAATTTGAATTTATTGCGTTGAATTTTATGTATTGCTTATTTAACTTTGCAGAACTAAATTTCAAAACTCTCACCGAAATATAAAATAAATAATATTTTGAGGTTATTTTCTATCGTATTCCACATTCCCCATTGATATTTGCATATAAATTTCTATCCTTTTAGTATCCGAGAACGACTCTTCAAGAGAATAAAAGAAGCGCAAGTATATATGAAGTGATGAAGATATCAAATTATGCGTTAAACCGTATATAATTTTTTTTTTTTTAATAGAGGGGAGGGGGGGAGAGAAAGGGGGGGGGGGGTTGCGTAGTCAATTTTTGCTATTCAATTACCACACAATAGTGGTATTGTTCTTATCATAGCATTACTCTATAGCATTTGTTAAAGAATCATCAAAACTGACCAATTATCTCCACGGTGCACATAGGTGGTAGTCGTCCGTTATACCTTGTTTTTTTTTTTTTTTGGGGGGGGGGGGATGAGGATACAGGAACAATTCAGGTAGATGGGAATAGATTAGCGGTTGACTTCTTTTCATTGATATCCTCATTGCCTCAATAATGCTACCGGTCAGGAAAGACCACCTAGTGCAGAGAATATTGTTCACAATAATTTCCTGGCAATATGCAACCTTATTTTTTTTTGTGCACTAAAAAAACAACTAAACGTTCTTATGAAATACTAGATTCAATATTGGATTTAATGCTTTATTTCATTACTGCAATTAATTTCATTTCATTATTTGTTGTGTTTCTCTCTTTTTTTTTTTGCTTCAAAATAAAACGTGAAGAGGTAAAAAAAAAGTTGTCTAATTTAAATAAGTATCGCTTTTTTTAAAACTTTTTCGTTAGTTCATTTGCATAAACGAAAATATGGACAGCTAAGCTAACGAATGACATAATTTGTGATAATTTATGCGGTGATAATTTATGATAATTTTGATTGAGGTGATAATTTAAAATTGCATTATTAATTTTTAAATTTAATTCAACATATGTTCAGTGATAATATCAGTACGATACTATATATATATATATATATATATATATATATATATATATATATATATATATATATATATATATATATATATATATCTTTATTAATTTAAATGTAATTAATTATTAATATTATTTGTTATGTATATCTTTCATCGGTGTTTCGTCGATGCAATTGGTTGATTTCACTTTTACTCTTAATTCCGAGGTGGATTTATCACCAGAAGAATCGAGGTTTGGAAATTTCCAAATGCAGAATTTTTTTTTTCCTTCCAAAACCTTCAGAGATATCAGTGGTGAATTCTCGTGAGCTCTGCACCTCTCTGAGGTGATCGGTTCGAATAATAGAGCAAAAACGAATGGTCTTGATTTCACTTTTTTTTTTACATAGATAGCGATAATTATATAATGCATGAACAGTGTAATTGAATGTGATAACGTTAAATATAAATCGCATAAAAATCTTTGAAAAATTTTCCAGGAAAGAAATACATAGGTTGGCATTAAGTCTTTTTTCTATATATGCAAATATATGCTGAGGGATCTAATGCTTTCTTTGATATATTTGCGTTGGCTTTTTATTTATTTATTTATTTATTTATTTATTTATTTATTTATTTATTTATATATTTATTTTACTTATTTACATATTTATTTATTTTTTAACGTCCCAAAATGCGGAAAAATACAAAAGTATGTGAGCCATGAACTATAAGAAGGAAGAAAACCTTCACAAAGCTAGAATTTCGGCGAACAGATATTTTATATATAAGAACAACAATACTGCGTTGGTAGAAACAACTTTGCCGCAGGTTAGAAACTGAAAGAATAGATATACTAAGCGATATCGGCGAGAAGCAGATTCCGCATTCATAGAACGCAAAACCGGAAGCTATGCCGATTATTGGCAATTCATCTCGAGAATATTTTCGTTGAGCAATTTTAATTTATATTAGTAAATTATCAGAGATTTTTGTATAAATTTAGATATTTTAATAAATTTACGTCTTATATTTTCTGCTCAAATAAAAAATTAGTTTTTTTTTTTATAATTTATTCTTTTTTATGTAATTTTTTGAAGCATTCGAGCATCTTTTAATGACGTTTCTATTGTTATTTCCGCTTAATTGGAATATTTGCAATTTTTATTTGCAATCCATCTTAATGTTTATAGCTTGTTCGATTTTTCGACTTTATCATTTACAGTCAGGTTTACAGCTTCGAAAAAGTGACGTCATCGATGCGAAGTAAAATTTGATATTTATTGATTGATCAAAAATAGAAATCGAATTATTCAAATAGCTCATGGAAAATAAATATTGTTGAGTGCAATTTGAATGTGACCGATTTATAACATATTAACGAACAATATCGCCGTCTATGTATATTTATTCGATTATTGCTTCGAATTGTACACGTGAACGATTAGTTATAAGGAGATTGACTCATTGCTAATTTATGAATTAATATTGAAATTGGGATTTTTTTTTGTTATTTTTTTTTCATTTAAAAGTATAAAACCGAAATTATCCATAATTCAGAAAGTGTTCGAATTGTAGGAGCAGTTGTGACATTGACACACTAGCAGTATCGATTGGCGTATCATGATGAGCCAAGTCATGCTGATTTGTACGTATAGCATTGCAAATGTTGGTTATTCCACAACATGCTACTTACCTGTTTACTTTATTTATTCATTTTAACCAACAAAGCATTCATTACGAATAAGTGTCTCTTCTTATTGCATTATATATATATATATATATATATATATATATATATATATATATATATATATATATATATATATATATATATATATATATATATATATATATGTTTTAAACGTCATACTATATTGTTTTTCGTCAAAGTTTTGAATGTCCTTTTGTTTCGATATTATTTTTCTTACAGTAGTTTGCTTTGTTCGTTACACTCAATGTAGATGGTAGGTTGTTTTGAGGGGGAAGAGGGAGTGGATGAATGCATTAATTTCATTCAGTAAAGAAATAGAATTAAATAATAGAACTAAAACGAAGAAAATTCACTAAACGCAAATAAATATTGCTACCGAACTAATTTTATTGATGGTAATTTACTGATAAAGTATATTAGTAACAGTAATCATTGATGAATCTAAGTGATCTTCGTTGTGAAAGAACTGAAAAATCACATGGAGGAAATGTGAGACAGGTGATGTTGAGAGTACAACATTACTTCTACGTTATAATGTAAGTAATTGAGCCATCAAACAATAATATGTGTTCGGAGGCTGTTATGGCATTTCTATGAGTGTTTCGTCTAGAAAATCCCCATCTCACAATGGCTTTAAAGTAAAATTCATTTATATATTATTTATTTATTTATTTGTAGAATACTCGCACTTTTATAATGCCTGAACCAGAAACGTATCTTCTCATCCAACATTGAGCTAAATGTTAAGAACATTGGAAAGACATTTGGTTAGAGCGAGCCTATTCTGCTCTCGGCTTATACCCCCACTAATATCGATCACTATGGTCTGTCTCATTGACAAAATTAAACCAGTAAATCAACTAATTCAATGATGTTTTGCATATATAAACACATAGAGAACAATTCTCTTGCAGTTTTTTTTCGCAAAATTTTACACGCAGAAAAAATGATTAACGAAAAGAAGTGAAAAAAATCAACAAAAAATCAACTTTCCATGCAGAGGTCATTTATGATCATTATATCAGTCATCGATGATCGAATTATTATCGACGGATTTCTTCCATAGATGTAGAAGGACTTATATATCGCACATTCATTTCTTTTTCCCATATAGTTCCCGATGATCGTTGTTGTTGATATAGCGGTGAACTTACACAACTTGACCTCAAAGTATGATAGCTCCGAAAGTTGAGTGTAATTTCCGCTCAATAATATCAGGTGAGGTTGATTTCCTTTCTGAGGGTTACAATACTTAAATAAAGCTTGTTGTATTTAACAAATTGAAAGTGTACATCGCTTAAGAATCAAGCTTGAATCGAGCATAAATTATTGTGTACATATAAGTCCCAAAAATGCACGAGGAAGGCAGTTTAATTGTCCGCTCACTTAAATAGTGTTAAGGTTAATAATTAAGTAAATGATAGAAATTAGTGAAAACTGATCCTTTTTTTCTCTCCTCTCATTTCCATTTTCTCATTCATCATGTTTAGCGGTCGGTCGAAATATGCTGGAAGAACATTTGAATAAATCATCCAATTTTGGGAGTCTTTGAAATTTATTAGGAATATATTATCACGCAATCTAATTGATGAGTTTTATCTCACGAAATAAACCACCTATGGTGATTGCGCCTGCGGCAATTCCCTTCGCAATAAATGAACACTAATTTATGCTTCAGGCTAAATTTTACCTTCTGACTTAGGCTATTTTTTAACGTTACGCTTAACATTTCAGTATTAATTTAGCACCTTATAGGTTATATTCTAACCTATTATACATTGATCTTCTATAAGTGCAAATGCCGAAAATGCTAATATCATATAATTCAAAAAATTTCTATTTTCTTTACAAAATTCCCAGAAGAAATTTTTCAATGAATTTAATTTTTTTTTTCGAGATAGATAGGTGAAAAAAAGTTATGAAAGTAATTACCTGTAACCACAATTCTTTGAAAAAATACTTGAATCGAATAATTTATGAAATATTCTCATTAGACGTGCTCGTATTGCACCACTGAACGTTAAATAAATAATCGGATTTACGAAAGAATTCGATGCAAATGAAACAATCATTAACCATGTTATCCATTTACCCGAATATAGTGTACATAGTACAACAAATATCTATAATTAAATCTATATTAACATAAATTCCATTCTACTATTGAGGAAATGAGTTTGTGAATATGCAAATATTCCAAATGAGAGCATTCGTAGCATATCTGAATCAAAGAGAAGTGACCATTGATTAAATAAATTTCTGGATATACACAAGCTTATTTAGTCCATTAATATTCTCGGAGTTTTGTTGAACTAAACTTGTCACTACAATATTCTTACTATAACGTTTGCATATAGTGTTGCTATTACTAATAACATTTCAAAGAAAAACTTATAAACGGAGAGGGAATGCCCCCAAGAAATTTTGGAGAATAGCAGTAGATACACTACCCCCTCTTCTTTTTTCCCTCTCCTCACCTCTAAACCCCCTCCTCCTGAAAAAAATTCTCTACTCACTAATTGGCCTCTTTTTCAATTTAGCCTTAAAGGTGGCAAAAGTCTCTAAAACTTCTTCAACCGATATTGCACAAATAATCGATAAAATAAAAAATTGAATGGTCCCAATAAGTGACATCGCATATGCTTACATAATTTCGCTTTTATTCGATCAACGAATTTAATGAATATGCAAATATTAGTTACACTTTATTAATTTCTCGAAAACTAATAAAATATTAGCAATAATTTATTCATATTTTAATTAAAGCGGCTTTTTGCAAATTTTTGTGGAAAATTTATGTTTCGTTATGCATTGCGATTGGTTCGACTATAAAATATATGCAAATTTTTGAAATCTCTACTAATAAATCATTTCTATATTGACGAAATAGTCTAAAAACTATTAAAAATTATTATTAGTCATCGTTGAGATCGAAATTCTCATAAACATATAGCCTCATTATTGCAAAATTTGAATAAAACAAATAATTTTGAATCTCGAATATCATCTCAATCGGGTGAATTAATTAATCAAATTATATAATTAAAAGAATTGATTAAATTACGTTGAACAAACCTCTCCAAAAACAAAAATAGCCGTATTGATAACACATGGTATTAGAAGACGTGATTCGATCGTATATTGTCTACGAACGAACGCATTTGTAAAATTGAAATCTTCACGAGAACGTTGATGAATTCTAGTCGTATGTATAAGATGTCGACTATTACGTCTTAATAATACATAGAAGGCAAGTCCGTAGAAAGGAAATGGAAGGATCATCGAAACGATATTGCAAAATGCATAATAACCACCTGTACCACTTTGACTATATGCTTTCCAGTCGGTTGTCAGACCATAGAGAGATGCATCGTAGTAGAGTGGTTTAAACCAATCGAACTGCAATATTCATATTCATGGTGCACAAAGGTGGAGTTTGAGAGAAAGTTCAATGCTTTATAAATAACGCGTATTGCTATTGTATATCTAGTATAATAAGTTTTATATGTTCATCAACAACGGTTCACGAATTAAACCCTATTTCACTGATAGACGTATCGATCAACTCCTTCTCCCTCGTCCTCCCTCTCATTTTTGCAACGAATAAACAAGGTTTTAGATTTTAGTGCTAATTTCTACTGCTTAAAAACAATACACGAAATATTAGTGAGTAACTTGCAGAATATAGAAGTAAAAGCAATTATAGAGAAAAATATATTCCATCTATATAAGTTAATTTCGCTTTTTTCTCCTATCATAAACTGCATCATCATATTTGCTTGTTTCTTTTCTACGAGAAAAATTGAAGAATGTTGCGAAATATTTTCGCTTATATAGGTATTGTGTGATATATATCGAATGATATGACACATTCAAGGAACGATATTGTATCCCTGATGGTTAGCTGATTATAACTCAACAAATCGTATATTGCTAAGGAAGATGGCAGTCATTGATCGGCTAAGGGGATTTTGAACTCATGTAATGGCATTTCTCATTGCCCGTATTAAATATTCCATTTTTTTAAAAATGAGATTGCGATATGAATTAATGGAATTCTATGTTATAAATTGTCGATAAGAACACAAATATAGCGATCAGGATAATCTTATATTGCGAGATGGTAGACTGGAGCTTCAGTCCACTAATGGTCAATCGGCATTTTAACTAACAAATTTGCGAACAAGTAAATAAAAAACAAGTAAAGCTATAAATGAACAGGTAAAAATAAATCTACGATTTACCTGATGTTCAATAATGCTTTGTATGAGTGCAGTAACCCATGGTATCATACAAATGAATGCACAAGTGGTATGCGAAAGGCAACGAAACCAATTAGGCCATTCAATAGCAGCGAAACGAGTCCATGCAATAATGGCATAATGATACACTCTTGACCACCAGGTAAAATCCAGGTAGAGATGCAAATGCCAACGATAATATTGTGGTATAAACTCTTCTTGGCTTAATATGACAATACCTGGCCAAACTCCAAACTAAAATATTTTAGAGTGAAGTGATTCGAAAATTATTAATATTCCTTCAAATATAAGCTCTTTTCTATGAATTTTGGTTTACATATCTATTGCAAAAAAAAAAAACGATACCTTCAAATCTGGCCTTAATTCTTTTCATAATATTGCAATATTTTGCAAACATTATTTGCATCGATAAATTAGTGAAATATTTAATAAATATTTATTTATAAAATTATAACATTAATTGAGAATTTTTAAAAAAAATTATCGATAATATTATTGCAAATTATAACACATCGATAATCAACCATCGCATTGAATAAATGCTAAAATTAATAAAGAAATATGTTATTTCAATATTTTTTGTTATTTTTTAAATATTTATTATATAAAATGCAATAAAAGAAAAAAGTAATACGCTATTCATTTATACTTACTGCTAAGAACCTTAAATAGTATATGATAATACATAGATGATTCTTTCTCTGATATAAAAGCTTTTAAAAAAAGGCTTTTAATTATTAGTGGATCACCGGTTTGGCTGATGAATAATGTTTGAATTTTACCCGATTGATGGTTCATTTCACTCAGTTATATTTTGCAAATTCATCGCAAAATTATACATTGGAATGTTGTAGATTTAGAAAAGTTCTATGATATAACAATTACAATGAAATTTCCCATAGGGAAATAAATTTCCCATAGGAAAATAAATAAATGAAGTAGTATGTTTGCATATTAAAAAATACATCTTTTTGAGAAAAAAAAAATTGACGGAGAAAAATTTTATCGATCAGATATAAAAAATTCGAGTTGATTTGAAAAAAAATTCATTTAAAATAAATTTTAAATATAAGAAAATCAACATTTCTTTGTATTTGATCTATTTCATCAATGCTCGAAACAAAAAAGAGTGATTAAAAACGATTGAATTTAACACCGCTATCGATTGGACTTTTAACACTGACTAAATGGAATTGATCTGGAGCACCAATAAACGTGAAAAATGAGAAGATTTCTAGGAGCAGATTAAAAGGCTGAGAAATAAGGAAGGAAAAAATGGGTTTAAAAAATTAGAAAGATAAAAACTAAAGACTAGAAATGACTAGAAATGGAATTAAATTTAAATGTTTAGCACGAGATTTGTTTTTTATATATTTGATTAAGTTGAACTATTGGCGATTACTTTTTGATTAATATAGATAAGAAATTAATAATATCGTAATTCACCTTAAAGCTTAAACATCGAACCTGGATCATAAGAAGAATATCGATTACAACTTGACTCAACAGGAAACGAAATCCGACGATCTCGTTGCACATCTGACACATCGGCCAACAGACAAGTAAATTTATAAATATACCAATTGAACCGTATAGAAGAAGGAATAAGCCTGCCAAAACATCCTCAACGCTCAAATGACCATCGGTCATCGTCTGAGAATAATGAAAAAGAAATGACCATAAACTGCAGTGACAGACAACGAAGGACTATTCAAATGAAGAAGCGCATATAATAGTGGAAAACTTCGAGACGAATATAATGAGGCTTGATTAGCTCGATTCGAATGGCAATTAGCTGCAATAGTTGATAGAAACTGTCATAGATGCAAAAAAAAATCTCAGAAAATAACGAAACGATATCTATTTGAACTGTAATTATTATAAATCATTATATTAGATTCACATATAAATCATTTTTTCTTATACAAAATATTACAATAGAACAATGAATGTATAAATGATTTAAAAAATACGCATTAAAAAATTTTAAATTTCCTCTCTAATAATTTGCAAAAGAATATTTCCTTTTCTTGCTCCTCATTTTTAATTTTAGATTTTCTTTAATTGTCATTATTATTTTCCATATGATATTCTCTTTATCTTTTGTTACATTCATATTTTAGTTTTCATATAAGTAAATCATTTAGAAGATTTTATATATTTAGTCAACATTATGCAATAAGCAACTTTAGTCAATTATAAATATATCACATCATTAATCGAATATTTTAATATATGCAAATAAAGTAAAAATTTTTCCATCAGCCATTTTTTTTTTGTTTTCCAGATTTTCCAGACTTTTCCAAGCTCAATTTTCCAGGCTCAGACAGGCGTTAATAGATACGATACGATAAGGGTATTATTATTGCCTCGAGGGATTTCTTATTCTAATCATTTTTCACTTCATCTCATATGTTCGATATTTTTTCCTATTCACTTTTCAATTAACCGTTGATTTTAGCCCCATTTAGATTTTACTATCGGTTTTTACTTAAATGTTTATTTCCCTCCCCCCCTCCCCCTTCAATTATTCTATTATCTCTGAGTTGACTTAATTCTATAGCAATTAAATTTTGATTTTTGCATTTTAATGTGTTTTTCTAATTTAGAAGTGGATTAGGTAAATCGAGAGAGTTTACTTTTCACATTTTTGAGTAATCTTTTTTTTTGGCAATAATTTAATTTTTATTTTTTCTTTATTATTTTTTATATTAATAGAAATATAGGATTAAGTATTGCTTCATTTATAAATTTTTATATTTTATGCAGATTTTTCGATTCGAATATTTATTCAAATTTTTTGTCGAGGAAATTTTCGTTATATTTTGTTGTAGTAATTACTAAGAAGAATAGAAATTGGTTTTTTTTTTCAGTAGCAAAATTTCTAAGAAATCCTCAAATATTTTAATTTAATTTTAGGCGGTGCGTTTTTCAATTTTTCGAATGATATACAAAAGTATGGAGCGTCCGCACTTCTCTCTGCTCACTTTACTCCCCCCTTGATATTTTTCATGTCATGTCTACACCGCTAATTGTTCTACACAAAACGTCTCCAACTTATTAACGAAACTACAACAATGCTATTTGTATGAAAGAAATCAGGTGCATGAATCATCTAGTAAAAATTCGTTACTTTGGCAGGAATTAAACGATACCTGCGTAAAAATTACTTTTAAAATTTTTTTTTAGTTCTTTAAGTGTTAGTAATCCATTTAGAAGGGAATGAATCTGAATTAATGCTGGTCAGCGGCTACTGAACGACGGTAGATACCGATGGTATGGAGCTGGTCAGTGGCTATCGTTGATCGTCAGCCACTAAATGACCATTTTATTAGTGACAACCGATAGCGTACTTTATTTCATGGTTTTCTTGAATTTTCAAAAGTTTCGTTAAGGCATCATATTGACTGTTTTCGGATGTCACTTCAAAACCAAAAGAATTGTTGCATGGGGATTTTAGAAGGGGGAAAGGTGGTGATTAGTGAAGAAGTGTTTCGCTTTTCTAAGACGTTTGGATTTTTAGCTGCAACTTTCATTGAATATCGTTACCTGGAACTTTCATAATTATTATCTTCCACCATACCTGAGAGGTTGCTGTTTAATCGAATTTTTGCAAAGGTGAATTTATTCATAAAAGGCACTCCAAGAAACCAATATTTTTTGAAAGCGTAATAATTTTCGAAATCGATATAACTGTTTTTACTTTTTTTTTTAGTCTATCATTTTATTCTTATTATCTTTATGTTACTTCTTTGATTATTACTATCAGTTATTATTACCTAAATGAATTTGTTGAATTGTTTGTTTTATTGCTTCTTTGTGGTTTTATTGCTTTAAAAAAAATATTTTCTTATTTCTGCACTATTTTAATATTTACGCTGTTTTATAGGTGATCATTGCTATTATTTGAATAGAACTTAACACATATCAATCGTTGATTGTTGATATAGGCCATGTATCTTTTTTATAGTTTATTCATATTGCACGATACGTGATATAACCATATGCGCTTCTAGCGAGAAAAAAAAAAACCAATTCCTAGAATTAGTCGCCAATCTCTCGAACAGTATTAACAGCGAATAACGAGAGATTGTAGTCACCGGAGATCAACGATCATTAAAATCTCTCGCATGCATTTTTTTTTTATTTGTTTGGTCGATGAGACTCATATTATTGAAGATAAGAATAAAAATAAATTTCAATAAGTGTTAATGCATATTATAGAAGCTTTAGCAATGAAGTGAATTTTTACCGAAATTTACTCACCAATAACAACTTATAACAAAAAAAAAAAAAAATTCGAAAAGCAATAAATAATTTTTAATAAATAATTCAAAAATTTTTCATTTGAAATCTTATATTTTTAATGCATAAATCAACGATCAAATTCCCCTCTTTTTTTTCGTCCATATCTATAAAATCATAAAAAAAGAAATTAGCATTGCATTTTTTTTTTTTTTTTGAAAATGACATAAATAATTTTAGAAAAAAATGCATATAAAAATCTATGAAAATGAAATAGATATGATTTCCATAAAAATTGCAAAAACCGATTATTATGGCTTTTTTTTTCTCAAAAATCTATGAAACAAAATAATCGCATAGAAAAATACAAGAAGTATACGAAAGAAGAAGAATGCTTTGTTTTCTCGCCTTACTTAAGTGCTATAAAAAAATTTGCATAATTGTTTACATTGCAATATTTATGTGTCTCATTAATAATTTGCATAATTGTATCGGACGAATTAGCGGCAAAGATGGCAGTCAACAAAGAAATTACGTTAACTTCACCAAAATGCTTTCGAGCAATTAAAGTTCTATTTAAAATTGTTAAACAAGGACAAGGAATATTTTTATTCTTTTTTTCAGTATATATATATATATATATATATATATATATATATATATATATTATATATATATATATATATATATATATATATATATATATATATATATATATATATATATATATATATATATATATATATATATATATATATATATATACTTAAGGTGGTAACCATCAAAGCTAAATTTCTTAGCGTCGTCGAACGTAAATGGCACAGCTAATTAACAAAATTTTGCGTAAAGATACATTTGCATGGAGAACTTGGTAATCGGCGCTTTTTTCGGATGGCGCTTTCTTGACCGGTGATTCTATTAACACTTCTATCATCCTAGCGTTAAAGAATTAAATAAGGACACAAATGGGGAGAGGAGAATATGTAAATTTTAGCGGGACGGAAGAGGTCAAGTTCTTGCTATGGATATTGCGTCAAAGGTATTCGTTGGAGTATTTTCCGGACAAGAAAGTATTGCGTTAAATACATCTATCGCTACACGCTTCTAAAAGCTTGTGTAACAAAATCACGTAATTACGATGCTGTGTCTGTTCCTATGTGCGTGGATATGTCTGTCGGTCTGTCTGTCCGTTAGCTTCAACTCGAGAATCAATGAAGCAAAAATTACGAAATCTGATGCGTGCAATGATCTATACTGTTTATTATATTGATCGATCAATCTCGAAAAGAGCTATAAACATTAAAAGATGCGAAAAATTTGTGTGCATTTTATAACGATATAATTTGCATATGCAAATAAATATGTAAAATTTAGCAAATATCGATCACATCGATCGATCATAGAAAAATGACTCTTTCGTTGAATACGACTAATCAGATAATGAAAAAATAAATAAATAAATTTATTCCCTTGAATATTTTATATTTTATTGATAGCCTAAATCAAAACGATTGATCAAATAAGTGAAATGCAAGAAAAAAAGCGCACTATCATTTTAGTATCACGTTTGTTTTAAGTGTATTACACAATTGTAAACTCATTTAGAAATTTTCAAAAGGTCACGCAAACGTTGAGCATACACATATTAAATTACTCATCTATATATGACTCCATTAAGAATTGCATGATCGAGAGATGGAAATTGTCGAAATGTTTTCTGAACAGTTATGTTAAGCTTAGCTATCAACAAAATGCTTTTTTACACTATAAATATTCCATTAAATATCTCTCTAAAATAAATGCGCATAATTTTTTTCGATTATTTATAGCACCGATATAAATGATATAGATATATTGTAAGATATTTTGTAAGTAAATAAAAAAAAAAAAAATTCAGTGTTTCAATGTAATTAGAAAAATTTGAATAGTGAATTGTGTTTTTTAGTAGCAAGCACGTGGAAATATATCGAAAAAGGTGAAAACGAGTACCAAGAGAGAAAGCACAACATGTGCTTTTATGATTCGATTCACCAGAACAACTTACCTGGAAAGATTTTTGAAAAAAAAATCAAATAATTGTATGGATAAGTAAAAATAATGAAAAAAAAATGCAATATTGTGATTCCACATAAAATCAAACGCGAGCTATACAAATCCCGATAGCTAAAAAAAAAATCGCTTTCAGACCTCAGTTTCGTGCCAACAAACAATGAAGAACACTATCAATAGAGATAAAATTGCGAATAAAAGGTCCCCTTATGATGTGAGTTATATTTACACCTACTAAAATTCACCGCCATGGTTCTGCTTTTTGCGAGTGAAAATACTGCAAACAGAAACATAAAAATATATTAAGATATAATGCCACCATGTAATGTTTTTTCAAAAATTCGAGAAAAGCTTTTATATATATATATATATATATATATATATATATATATATATATATATATATATATATATATATATATATATATATATATATATATATATATATATATATATATATATATATATATATATATATATATATATATATATATATATATATATATAGCATTACCCAAATTACATAATATCTTAACAAAGAGGTTTATCGCTTATGATAAAGCGGCTTATTTTGGGCCGACGCAGTTACCAACACCTAATTTTCAAACATATAAAATATCCAATATCATAGATATAGTAATAAAAATTCAAAGAGAAATCAAGAATGTTCAGCAACAATTTAAAGCGAATTATCTGTTCACATAAAAGAATCGTTTAATTAAAAACTGAATTTTTTTCAGCCTTCAATAAATAAGCATTAAGTAAGGAAAACCACTATAAAGCAAATGCATTTAAGAGTATTTGATAAGAAGCAGAAAATTATGAGCAATCAATTCTCTATCTTTTGCACTATCGTTAGTGAACAATAGCTATTGGTTAACCTTTATTATTGCATGAGAATTAGTATGGAGTTAGTAATGAGAATTAGTAAGTAACGAGAAAAGTAGATTAGTATGGAGTTATGCTCGTAACTGCAAATAGTTCAGCTTATTGCTCAAAAACTAGCAAATAAAAAATTACTTAAATAATTCGAAACTAAGTAAAGTGCTCGCAAATTTTTCCTTCAAACTTCATATCGCCTGTTGCAAAACAGTCTCGCACTTTTTCTGAAAATCACTTAATCCAATCTAGTTCGAGATTTTAGAGTTTCCGGAAAATCCGATCCGGTTAAGTTCAATATGATCCGAAATTTTCCTCATATAGGCTATACGTAATCACTGCTGTATCATTCAAAGAACAAGAAAAAGCACGATGAGATTTGCAGAATATATTGCGTTTTATTGAGGGGAATTGTTTCGATCGGAAGCACAACTAGTTAGTTGGAAAGGCTATTCCACACAATGAGATGTAAGCGGATTAATCGCTCAAATAGATGTTGCATCGGGGAATCAATGATAAGTAAGGCAACACAAATGCTCCTAGACGAATCGGTTTTTTTTTTGTTCCTCTTATTCAACACTATGTGATAATCCACACTGCACTCTTGGTCATGATTGTATACGCCTTCATACAACGTAGATTTGGATAAAGCGCGATCATTAAAAAATTTCTAAACTCAGTGAACACTTTCAACTTGATGTTCATCAGGTTTAAGCTCAACATTCATTAACTAAAGAACGTGGACTTCTAGATTCTCCAACTCAAAACTATTCTAGATATTTAAGTAAAAAAACGTTCGAGCATTTTTCTTTTTTGAAGAAATAAACTGTTATTATTGCTTTGTTTATTAAAAGTACTTAATAAAAAAAAATTCAATTCCTTTTTAATTCGAACTCTAACAATAAACTTACTTATGAAATTATTTAATTCAAGCGTACTTTATTTATCAAAAAGGCAAACATACAAAAAAAAGAGTCAAATAAATTAAAAACAGGTTATTTTTAATATTAGATTAGCCCTAACCTAGTATGAACACTGATTTTCTCGAATTCCAGTTGAGTACCAATTCGCTTTTTTCATGGTAAAATTCTATTGACTCAACGACTGTATTATATTTATATTTTACACTTCAATATGACTTAATTTTTATTTAATTCATTTCATTATTTCCTCAAAGGGTATTTTCTTATTGAATTTCTGACTCTAATATTGTCTATTCAATAGCTTCAATAAAACGATAGGCAAATTAATACAATAAAATCAACTAGTTATATTAAAAAGTTAGTGGAATTTAATGATCTTTTGAAATTCATATTTCTTCCCATCCTCCGACCTCCCCCTCCCTCCCCACCACCCTCACCCTCTAAGCCCTAATTTCTTTTCCTGCCGATAAATACTCTATTAGTTCTATGAAATACATTCTCTCTAGTGTATTATTTTCGAAACGCTTTTTTAAAAAATCGTTCATTGCATTCAATTCATAAATAATAAAAAAAGAACGCAATAAAACTATGATATAATTAGGGATATAATAAACGCAAATTGATGTATTAATGAAAACAAATTTAATCTTCAACAAAAGAAGACCTCATTTTAAATACTATTCATCTCTCGATTAGTTTTTTTTTCGCCATTTTATATACGACTAATAAAATCGATGTTTGCAAATTTCTATAGAACGATGATGGTATTCATCGGAAATAATAACTTTATTTAAAAGCTTTTCTAATTTTAGCATTTAAAATGAAAAGAAATTCATAGTAATGCTCAATAGTGAAATCATATAAAAATACTCTACGCTATGATTTTAAAAACTTTTATTAAGGCATGAATAGAACTAACTAAAGAGATCTCAAAAAGGCTAAATGAGAAAGAAAAAAAGGCGGAAAGTCGTTTCGTTGAAACGTTTCAATTTCTACAATAGGTCTTGTAACGATGAAATAAAGATGGAGAAAATCGCTTCTCTATATCAAGAACCTTAAATAAAGAAAAACCTTAATGGTGGGTGATCCGTTTATTGGTAATAATGAAGAAAATTTGGCGATAAATCACTTCTAATAACGATATCGAAACTAAAATAACGTTGTAATGGAAATAACTATGATAGTATCGATAGCTTTTTTTTTGCGGAAGAGATCTTTGTTTCTACTCGAAAACATTTTAAGTGTTTGAGAGAACGTATAAAAGAGATCTCTATTCCTATTCGAAAATATTTTGGAGGTTACCTTCGAAAAAAATGGGAATAGATTTCAAAGTGAATTGAACAATAAAGGAAAAATTTCAAAGCGAGTGCCTAAAGAAAATGCAAGTATGAGATAAGTGAAGAAACGTAGCGGAAGATCTGATACGGTGCGCTTTTTTTTTTGGCGGAATCATATTCATCGGATCAATCAATCTCACAAATGATGATGAAGAAATAATAAATTACACGTATCACCTAAACTTCATCAATTGCATCATCAACGCAAAGAGGAATTGCACATTATATTTTAAAAATTGAACTCTTAGCCGGCACGAATCTTTCATAAAAGTTTTTCCATTACGGCTGGCTCTAAGATATGATCCATTAAATGTAAAAGTGAAGTGAACCTGTTTAATTGTCGACAACCGTCTGCATCTTTGCCAAAGTAATTGGGATTAATTTCAAAGGTACATTCTCTAGCTGTCATACAATAATTCTGTCTAACTGATTTTTATATAGACAAAAGATAAAATAAACGAGAGAAATTTATAAATATGATGCGCTCCGTATATTTCATCAATTACAAAAAAAGAAATTTCAAGTTTCCGCAAGGAATACGAAACGACAATATCATCCATTAAAGAACTATCCAGTGTCTTGCAAAACGACATCAATATGGTCTCAAATTACCAATAAATATAAAGAGAAAACGGGGAAAAAAACGAGTCTAGAAGAGTGTTTTCACGTCACCATACATGTCCACCACTAAAGATGCGTCATTTTGTTTTTGAAAGGTTTATCGAGTGTACCAAGGACACCAGCACAATATGCGCTTTTTGTAACCTTCTCTTTCTCCCCTTCCACTTTCTTCAGCTTCTCGCCCTCCTCCCAGCTATTTCAGTTCATTAGCCGCTGCGCTTTTAATCGAAAAGTGAAGGCGTACTACATGAGCCGGCATAATTCGCGCTTTTGCAGTCTCGTCCATCAGTTCGACCACTTTCATGAACAACTAACGAACAATAGAAATCTGCATATCAATGCCGTCATATTCTAGTTGACTCAGTACAAATCTTTCGTAAAATATTCGTTTTTTTTCATGCAAATTTGTCAATTTTATACCTACGAAAACGATTATAGCAACGTCGTGTCCATTATATATATATATATATATATATATATATATATATATATATATATATATATATATATATATATATATATATATATATATATATATATATATATATATATATATATATATATATATATATATATATATATATATATATATATATATATATATATATATATATATATATATATAATGTTTTTCATTAGTTTTGCAAGCGATCATCTTTTTCCTAAAATTCATTTATTAATTTCGTAGAATAAAGTTCGCCGTGAATAATTTCTCATTTATGCAAAAAAAAATTGTGTATTCAAACTATAAAAATTCATTTCGTTTATTTAGATGAATTTCTGAGAAGCAATTTTTTTTTTCATCTGAAAATTATTCGCCGATTAATGAAACGAATTTTATTGACGTATTCATTTTTTTTTTGCAAATCATTTCGTTTTCCTATCGCCTCATAACGGCTCACTATAGCACTAATCGAAATAAGAAATTAAATCATGAGCTATGAAACATAAGAGTTGTTCAAAGAACGACAACGCAATTTCAAAAAAAAAAAAACTTTATTGGAATGTAAGTCGTTATTTATTTAATCAAAGAGTACTCGAGCGATCTCTTAAAACGCAATAAGTGTATAAAATAAAAATTCGTCAGAGTACCAATATAAGCATCAAATTAAAACCCCCCTCCGAAAAAAATTTTTGCCATAAAATATCAGATAATACGATAAAGAATGGAAAACTCAAAAAAAAAAGAAACTGGAATTTCGAGAAAATGTGGAAAAAAAAGATCAAAGTGCAAGAAATTATTACTGTTCAAAGAAGTGTTTGAATTAGTTCGTAAGGGATCATGTGGATCGCATATACTTTCCATAGAAGAATAGATGAAAGAAAAAATAATGATAGACATATGTAATAAAGAAATTGACTATCTGGATGATTTTTATAGGTAAAAATAAAACAGAATGAAGAGTTAAAGAGAGCAATAGGTGGTTGAATTATTAATTGATCAATTTAGTGTAGAGAAGATAACAAAAAATGATCGATAGCTAAAGACGAGGTCAAAAAAAAACCCTTTTTTAAGTATTTCAAAGTATAAACTACTCGAAAATTTTTAAACACTATAATGCGTTTTTATTATTATATTATCGTGGGAATATATACAAAAAAAACAAACGAAAGAAAAAAAATTAATGAAATAGTCTCGGCTCTTAAAAAAATTTCCCACATAAATTATAGGCTATAGAGAAAATTTGCATACATAAATTTTCTGGCATTTTTTTGAATTCATAATTTATGCAGAAAGCAATTGCTCAGAATGAAAGTAGATTTAGCGAATCACATCTAAATGCACAAGTATGAGCTAGAGACTTTATAAACTCACATTTTATGGACTTTCTAATAGAAAATTCATCCATTATGCATCGAATTGCAATTTTTAATAAAATCTCTCAAAAAGTAAAGATAAGTAAAGTCAAAATTCATATTGCACATAACGCAAAATGAGCGAATTACATAACCAGAGAAACTGGCTTAATTTATACCTTTAGAAAATATTATATCATTTTGAAAACCAACTGAGCAGTAAATTATTTTCAAGAAAATTTTTGCTTTCATTTCCTCAGATGCTTTCATTTTTCAAGAAAAAGTTTCATTAAAAAAAAAAAATTTCGAATTTTTTTCGAACTCGAAGAAAATAAGATCCACATCAAAAAGGACTTATTATGATCGTATTGCGATAATGCTTCAAATGATGCAGCAATCAATTAGTAGTAGCCAAATGAATGGCCTAAATTCAAAAAAAATTGGTCCAGAAATGAATTATTAAAAAAGATAGTATGATAATCTCAAGTACATATTTTCGCTTATTTTTATGCGTTTTTCTTGAGAATTTCAGGAAATCGAATTATTGTGATATCTCTGTTACAGCATATTTGATTGATATACATCGAGTATATTTGATTGATAGCTTCAACTCTTCAAAGAGCGAACAAAGCGACGGAATTTTTGTCGTTCAAATTTTTATGGTACTTTTGTCGATAAAATTTTACTCCGATTAACTAAATTTTTCCATATACGTTCACAATTTTTCATAAATATTTTGCTATATATCTTGTAGAAGTGAATTTAAATTCGTTACAGTTGAGGTTCTACATAAGTGAGCGATTACCTAGCGATTACCTAACCAGTACATTAGCACCACACACTGTTTTTACTATTATTTAAACACAATTGGTAGCCGAATTGCATTGGGAGGATGAACATAACCAAATAGACGAGACATTTTTGTTTTTTTTTTTTTGTGTGTATTGTATGACATGTTTTGTGGTCATTTACGCTCTGGCCATTTGCGCCTTGTCCATTTCGGTCTAAGTCAATTGTAGACCGGTCATTTGCGCCTTAATCACTTGTCTTTAAATCATTTATATATTCCAAAAACTACAATAAATTATTTCATCACGTTCAAAAAAAATTTTTTTAACGGAAGAATAATTTCCTTATTTCTAATTATGAATAGATAAATGAGTTGGATGAATCGACAGAAATTCGAAGAATTCGACGAGAAATTTTTCTATTTTTAGCGAATAATTTATTCTTTACTAAAATGCGTAGGATGGAATGGAATTGAAATATGAATGGCGTTCATCAGAATGAGAACATTGATGCTCTGCTAGCTTTGTTGTATCTTCTGGAAGTGCTATCCTATTACCGTTGATCAACGTGTTCAAACTGTTGAGAGAGATTTACGTTGAAGAAAATATCTGTGATGGAGAGAAATTGGCAGCTGAGAGAAGAGAAGACGAAATGATTTAGTGAACGCAATGGATTTATTGAATACTTGAAAATGTAACGCTCACCTATCACCTTCTTTCGTTGAGAAAGATAAATGAATGAAGAATACGATATCATAAGATTTTCTCTAGTGTTATTTTAAGTTTATCGATAGCTTTCTCATCGTTTTGATTGATTTTTCAATTAAATAAAACTTGATCAAAGATCATTATTCTCTTGTCAACAATTTCTTTGAAAAAAAAAGCACCTAGCAAATAATATCGATAATCTGCATATAAAAATTCCATTCGCTAATTAAGTAAAAAATTTCTCCTAATCATTATATAAGAAATATTTTCACTATATTTCACATATTTTTATTTTCATTTCACTTTTATAAAATCACTATATATTAAGATAACAAATTTTCATCAAAATTATGAAGAAAAAGCCATATTATTGAATTTTATTGATAGTTTTTTTTTTGCGCAATAAAGTCTACAACCTATTTTGCAAATAATTTTTAACATTTAATGAATAAACGATAAAATTTTAACTCCTCAAAAGTTTTTAGTGGTTTTTCAAATTCGATCATAGAGAAAGTCCGAGGAGAAAATTTGAGAATGCTAAATGGTAGGTGAATTATGCTGGGAAACTGAAGTTTGCAATTCTGCTTCTCCGCCGTGTTAATCCTTTTTTTTACTCACAGAGTCGGGTAAAACATTCTTCGGATATTTTTTAAAATAATCTGACCATATATATATATATATATATATATATATATATATATATATATATATATATATATATATATATATATATATATATATATATATATATATATATATATATATATATATATATATATATATATATATATATATATATATATATATATATATATATATATATATATATATATATATATATATATATATATATATATATATAAAATTCGAAGCCTAAGCTTCACTTTACCGATATTTTTCTATGCAATAAGTGATAATTTAATAAAGTGAAAAAAATGTAAGAAAATTATGAAAATTTTTCTTTTCTAGACTAAATTTTTCACATTTTCATATAAAATCTCTTGAGGGAAAATTTTTGCTCATCTTTTTTTTCGCTATGAAATTCTACATGCGAGTATGACGTTGATAGATTTGCATAAACAAAGAAGTAAACAAGTTAATAGATTTGAGAAATAAATTGGAATAAAATAAAGAAACTTAAGCGAAAAAGCAATAAGGTTGGAAAATCTTGAAAAGTAGGAAAAAGATTCACATTGATTAGACAGTTTTATAGAGTTCCTAGGCAAAAAAAATTTCCACTTCAGTAAGATAAATACTCTTATAGTGGTTAAGATATTAGGCTAGAAAATGTTAATACAATCCTTCTATGTAATACAATCCTTCTATGTATAAACTATTCACAAATTATTACTTTATATATTAACTAAAATTTTTAGTCAAGTTTTTAGTCCTTCTGAAGGATATATTATATCTTAGCTATGGAGATTCCCAGTGACACAGCGCTTCCCCTCCTTTTCCCCCCTCCCCCCTCCCGTCTCTACCTGAAACTCCCCAACCAGCCCGTGAGGACTGAGATGTGATTGACAGGGACAGAAATCAAAGCGGAAGCAGTTAGCCGAGTGGTTAGAGGAATAATGACCAGATCAAAAATGATCTATCATTTAGAAAGCTTGATACATTCTGCGCTTTTGCAAACAGTTCTACGAGTTTAGTCACCTTTATAGATTAGCAATAAAAAGAATAAAATAATGCAAGAATAATGCTTCTTTTTCTTAAGTGATCAAAGCACTGCTCCGATATTCTTTGCAAAGTTTTTTTTTTTGCCATTCAATCGTTTGTAAAATGAATGCAAATTCTTTGATATTTTAAATTTTTGCTAGCTGATTGTAAAAAATTGATAAATGAGGTTGAAATTTATTGTGCGGGAAATAGAGGGAGAGGAGGTTACTATATAGTGGATATTACTTGTTTACGTACTAATTTAACAGTTTCATTATTTTCAATTTCGGTAATTTTTAAACTAAAACAAGTGAGCCGAGAGGGCAGATACAGATGTATACATAAGAATAGACGAATCGATCATATTATGCGATAAAAATCTCCTAATATACTAGCTTAATTGATAGAGACTTCATCACAAATATTCGGAGAGAATGAGACTAGCAATAAAATCAAGGTAGAATATATGCCAATGAAATGTAGCATATATATATGACTACCAAATGAATCACAAACCACAAATCTAGAGTACAAATGAGCGGATGATAAGTGACATTCAGCTTTTAGTTTTTTTTAGTAATAAAGAATGAATTGTCTATTTGCTTGAACTAAGCGGCATTTCAGAATATCAGTTAGAAAATAATCAGTAATCCATTGGAGTATTCAAATATCTTTTTTTTTGAGCAGGAGATAAAATTTTTATAGTTCAGTTATCATCATTTGCCTTATTATCGCTTTAAATTTTTCTCATATATAATCAGCAACACTTTATATCCTATAGTATGGGAGAATTCAATGCTCATTTGCACTCAGAAGGAACGCTTTAATACTCCTTGATGCTCTTTTTTTTCAAGTTTATTTTTTAAATTTTACACACTGAAATATTTACTTAAACTAATGCAAATGAAGCAGCATCTAATTTCGTGAATTGGTATTGGCGATGTTGTACTGCTGCCGGTTTGTAGAGAAGAGACGACACGAGTCGAAGCGAAGTTTGATCAACAATTGGGTAACTGGACGAGTGTGGAGTAAAAACCACTAATATGACTGAGTGAACACGCACCATGGCTAACGGATTTGAATTACGCAACTACAGAAATAGAGAAACAGCGAAATATTATGGGGCAGAGAGGAATAGATATCACCGAAGTCGATCTATGCAAAATTGAGTTGCAGTACGGTCGTTCACCACAATAGGCGATATCGAAACATAAAGTTTCTATAAAATCTATTTTCTTATCCAATTAAATCACCAATTCTAAAAAAATTGCCACTGACCCCATTTTCTAATTATAATATGGTTAAAAGTATTTGTAGCACAAGATAAATTTATTATTGTAATTATTATAACATATTTTTTTAAAATCTACACTTGGCCAATTGAAAAACTTTATTGATTGAAGCATTTTTTGTTAGTTTTTTTTATCTACTAGGCTCAAGCTATGGCCAAATTTTTCCTTAGCTGCAAGATATTTTTAGTTAATTTATTTTTTATTTCAGCAACTTAATATTGTGAGGAAAAATGAAAACAAATGAAACAAACAAACAAAAAAAAAAATCGCTCATACGATCGCAACAGCAAGAGCATTTACAACACAAAACGCCTTAGGCAATAAGACAATAGTATTGAATTGAAGATCGATCAACGAGCACGCACTTAAATATGGCAGAATAAGTGCACTAACGATATTAAAATATAGCACGATTCAAGTATGTATAATACGATTTTGTAAGTTCTATAACAAATTATTTGTTATATAATATTTTTTTAAGAGCGAATTTGAAATCGATGCTCATTTCAACAATAACGAAGAATAAATTGAAATTTTTGCTGAAAATGAAATATCAAAAAAGAAAAACAGCGCAGTATTATTTTAAAAAAAAAAACAATTAAATCAATTCGTAATTTACATGAAAATTTAAGCTGGCGATATTCTATTAATTCTACATTTATGACTCCATCTCCAATATTCATCGAAATCGATTAGATGGAATTTCTTAGATGAAGTGAATGATGGTGATGGTTGATTTCAATACCTCAATATGGAATATACGGCTACAATCCTTGAAGACATAAAGTCATCAGCAGCGCTTTGAAATAATGCGTTCAATGTGTGATTCTTTAGCCTAGCTTACCGTAGTCCTTTTATTAGAAGCCACAGCACTTGTTGAACTCGAAAAATTCATATTCAGTGCGATTATCCTTGCAAATGGTTTACATCAGAGTGGATTTGATAATTAGCGTATTACGAATCTCTCTGCTCAAATAGTAGCTGCATATATTATTGCCGATGACGTCATCCACTCAAAGGGGTGTAAGAATCGATGTTTGCGGAGATTTTACTGTTTAAAAAAATCTCGCGAGAATATGAATTTTTCATGGGATTT
Source organism: Ascaris suum (assembly GCA_013433145.1). Taxonomy (NCBI): domain Eukaryota; kingdom Metazoa; phylum Nematoda; class Chromadorea; order Rhabditida; family Ascarididae; genus Ascaris; species Ascaris suum. The sequence goes on along the minus strand of CM024182.1, from coordinate 1,783,383 downwards.
TGATAGATATGGCTTAATGAATGAAACGATTAAGCAATAAAATATATCAAATGAAGCGAAAACGATTAAGCAATAAAATTTCGAGAAATTCGATAACGAAGTGCATCAGAAGTGTGCAAAAACGAAAACTCTTAACGAAGATATGAAACGCTAAAACTTTTTATCTTATATCTTTTATCTTTTTTTTATGTATCGTTTGCATAGAAATTTGCGCTCATTTCTCGAATTCATTCAATGACGTTTTTGCGCCTCAGAAAAAAATTTCTTTACTGAAGCGATGAAATAGGACAAGAATGAAGATAAATTTTAACTAAGAAATACATTGCAAAAGTTCGATAACATCTTATAAAAACTTTGCATACAAATTAAAATGAAATTTTATAGCAACAAACAATTTACAGAGATATACTTAAAAAGTTCATCTATGCTACAAAAAGAAAAAAAATCCCCCCCCCCCCCCACATTAACGGCTGAACAATATGGTAATTGATACAATTTTGATAGGACACAATTGTTTGATTCATTTATATTTTGAAAGAACATAAGCATTTGGCCACAAATGATCAACTGCTTTAAAAAAAATTTAATCCATCGAATACGCATCAATACCAAATATTCATCCCATAGCATTGTGCATCCAAAGTTCGAAAAGCAATTGTTGCTGCGTTCAGAACGTCAAATTTCAATGAATTTTTTTCTTTCATTTAAAATATTGAATAGGGCAAATAAAAATTATTAACAACTATTATTAATATTAAATCACCAAAAAAAAAAGAGCGAACATTATTGAATTGTGCAAGGAATTGTTGCATTATTGCATTGCTAATATGACATTAAAATAGCGCTAATAATTTCTTTTATCATACCTCTGCAGGTGTGCAATTTGTCACATAGCGAAATATTCACGTCATGCAATTGCGAATCAAAATTCAGGTGAGCAAATGTTCGAGGATCAATTTCCAACTTTTCCGGCCTTGGCTTTCTATACCCTCGCCAGGAAGGGACCAACTTCCGGGTTTAACCTCCTATACCCGTTCTAGGATCGATTCGCGATCTCCGTTAAGTGTCAAGGATACTCAAATTTGCCGTAGAACTTATACAGGCCAAACTCACTCGAAAATCAGCTAGACGCAGTCCCCAAAATTTAACTCTTCTTTCAGAAACTACAGAGCAATTGCGTAGCAGAGAAGGTTTCGAGAATGCTCATCATTTCTACACACTCTTTGCGATGTCTCTAAAATGCACATCATGGTCGTATCGTGTCTGTATGTTATCAGTCTGTCTGTCTGCTTGTTTGTCGAAAGATCCTAATTTGTGAGTCGCAAAGATTATTGAATGAAACTTGGCACTATAATAGGCATTTTAATCCTACTCTTATAAAACAATTTCGCTTCGATTGATCACCTTCCTAAGAGAAAAATATAGAAAAAAAACATTTTTTTTTGAATTCTTTCTCATTTGTTTCATTCCATATAATTTTAAATGAAATCGAAAATTTTCATGACGAGATTAAAACTTCACTTTCTTGCAAGAGAATTTATTTGGATCAATTTGTTCTTAATTAATAAAAAGAGCTATTTACGCCTATATTATATCCTATTATAGGAGTAATATAACCAGATGAATAGAGAAAGAAAAGTAACGCATCAAACTATGAGAATTTGAAGAAGAAGAAGAAGAAAAAAAAAAGAATTTCTTTCTAATTATTTCTTTATTTAAAAAAAAATTCACCCCTATGAAATTTGGCAATGTTCCGAGTATTCATTAGTAATTAAATACTACTATTTTAATAGCATATGCAAATGAGGACTAATAGTATATTTAACAATGTCAGCAATATATTAGTGAGGTAGATTAATCAACATTCAATTAACGTCAACTTCGTTAACGTTTCGAATGATTAAGAATAGAAGTACCACGATGCATCTCATAATAAACTTAAATTCGCTTAGAAGCGTCGTAATTGGCCCATACGCATATCATAATGAAGTCAACTCTTATCCACTAAGAATAATATATCGATTTTATTAATAAACAAGTGTTTTTTTTTTCGCCGAGGAAATCATATTTTCTTATTCAGAAAAAAAAGCTCTAATTTATCCCCCCCCCCCCCCCCCTCAAAAAAAGGTTTTTTTTTGCAAGAATTACCTTGCATAATTGCACTGAAATCGATTCAACTTTTTTTTCTATACCTAATTTTTTCTTCAATGAAAAAACAAAATTTATAACGATATAAGAGATTTTTTTTTGGGGGGGGGGGGGGGGGAAGTGAAGAAATGAGTAAGAATATTGTTGATTTTTATCTTGGCATAATAAAAATACTAGTGAAGCAATCGCTGAAATAAAGCGGCATCCTCTACTTCGCACTGCTCCTCGAAAATTATTAATTTCTTCTTATATTCAAGAGGGCTGTAAATTATTCCGAGAGAGATCACTTAAAGAGATGTAATAAATGTGCACTCTTTTAATCAATATTTAAATGCCCCTTAGGCAAAGAAAAGCAACGAAACGGAGTGAAAAAATTTGCATAACAATATCGTAATTTCACAATTTATGAGAAAGCAAACTTCAAATGTTTGCATAAATAATGAACGCAACGAAGAAAAATTAGAGAGGAAGACGCTTTTTTTTATGGCGATATGATCGTCTTCAAATTTCGTCAACGACATCCAAATTTCTTGCATCGCCTCCTCCTCCTCCTCCTCCTTCCCCGTCGTCCTCTTCGTTTCCTCCTTCCTCGACACTCTCTGCGATCATGATGAAATTGCTCGGCGAACACATCAGCATTCCTTGAAACTGCCTCAATCGCCGTCCTCAAAATACCACTAAAGATGTTGGGAATTCATCGGTTATTAACAGTAGCCGCCAGCAAATAGTAAAGGTAAACATCCCAAATAATGTGATAATATTGATCGATAGAAATGAAAATACCGAGAATATCAACGTATCCCTTCATATGCAATACGTTATTCCAAATATTACTGCAAAAGAAGAAAATCCCAACAGCTATTATTATGAAAGAAAAATGTCATCAATTGTTTCAGAGTGTATTAGTGACAGATTAAATCCACAGATGCATATGTTTCGATTTGCCTTCTTCAATCGATGGATGAATTATTTTCATCGCCGAAGAATAGCAATATGCACCACTCTAATACTGTCAAATCTGCGAATAGCCATTCTGCATAGCTCCGAGTTGAGTTAGCAAATTTAATATCAATACGATATATTTAGCATGGAGATGCATACTTGTTCGCTTTACGTTATTTTAAACAGTAAAGCAATCATTCGGAATCAATGTCTTCTCCGGTTGTTTTCACTTCCGTTCAATAGGAGAAGTTGTAAGATTGCGTGAATATTAGACTTTAGGCTCGTCGTCATGCTTGTTGGATGCTGCCGATAAATCAATTCAACTATGTTTCATTTAGCACGAGGGCCAAGATTTACTCCGCCACAGTCGTACTAACGAAAATGCTGGATAGACTGACTCGATACGACGGAGCCAAGGAGTTTGATCGGAGCCCACTAGCAATCGGCTGCCCAATTATCAATGCGAAACGATGAGTTCAAAGTCAATATGTCATCCGATAAGTGAGATCGCCTTATAATTTCTTTCATTTATCATGTTTCATTTTAATTCATCAAACTTGAAAAAAAAACAAAGGCAATTTAAGACGTCAAAAAATTTGCGTTCCTTCTACACAGCTCAGAATTTCGTTTTACATCAATCGAGTTTTAAAAAAAACGGATATTTCATTGGAAACTTTTTATGAGCGACTCGATTGCTTAAAATATCAATAACCTTTTTCGATATATTTTTTTTTTTTTTGCTAGCATCTTGTTTAGCCGTTCGCTTAGGTAAGCAGAACACAAAATGGCATGCTTTCCCATTCGTTTTTTGCGTATGCTGATATCTTCGATATTATGTAAATGGAGAGTATTGGTATGCTATATGCCCCAGATTATAAGCAGATTCCGATTACCATTGACAACATCAATTGATGCAAATTATTCTAAGCATTTCAAAATTTAAATATTTCGATAAAAGTTCTACAAGCTAGAAATTTGCATTAAGAAATGCCTTTAAAATCAACGAAATAGTTGCAGAAACCATTGTCGATCATTGTTGCATGCATTGACGAGCGGAAATGGCTGAATGGATGAGATACTCGAAGAGTAGCACTAGCACTACTACCTCGAGTAGTATATCATCACTCTCATCTCGATCTACTCGAGAATCAAGAAAGGAATCACGCTCCGTAAGTGTAGAATTTTCTTTCCTATATTTATGTTCGTTGATTTTTACAGCTAGCTGTTCCCACGGGTACGGGTCGGGGATTCCAGAATAAATTGACAATTTCAGCTCGTCATTTAAGCTTTAGATAATCGTATGCAACCAAACTTCCAAGCAGGCTTGCATTTTACTCGAGTAACACCATATAATCCGGAAAAAAAGTTTCCGTTGGAGTGTGCCTCTCAAAGTGAGGAACGGTTGCCAGGTGAGCTAAAAAGCCGATAGAGCTTTTCAATTATTGCGCATCCTTTAACTGATTTTACAGAAACAAATGAGAACAGCATCGTTGCCATGAGCATATATCCTATTTGTCCGACGATGTCTGTTCATGTCTGCTCATGTCTGTTCGCTGTGATGATTTCAATTTCTAAACGAGAAAGGTTTTGAGGATGATATTTGCTAGGTACGATTTATGTGTATTACGATTGTTTACACGTCCTCAATGAGTTATGATAACTTTAAAATGCCATCACATATAAGGAATTTTAAGCAAAAGTAAGGAACTTTAAATCGGCCAACTTCTGATAAAAGAAACGAATTTTCGTTAGTTTATTAGGAAAAAGAATGGTTGGAAGCAGTATCGGTTTTTCTGAATAAACCTATAAGTAGTGGTAGTAATCAACCGATAAAGTTTGATTGCAACCTAAAGCTTCCGATTGGTCCGACTTTAAATCAGTTAATCATCTCCACAATATAACCGGTCCGGTCTGATTAATAGTTGTTTGTGATGAATGAATTGTGATATCATGCCTAACACTCCGAAACATCATACCATCTAATATCTGATTTTTTTTTTTTTGCTTATATGTGATGTTTGTGTATATCTGTTGATTTTTATGGTTGTTTAAATTATCACTCATAAAATCCACGATCATTAGAGTTGCTTTATTGACTCTTCGCCGTTCATCATCAATAGATATATCCCCAGTTGCTCGATTGCAATATATTATCCGCCGTTCCAAAAGAAAAAAATTGACGTGTGACTTTATGGATCGTTTGACTGAAATCGCAAGTACTATGTGGTATATGATGATGTGGTCAACTTTACTGTTATATGCTTTATGCAGATGGTTGCAAATTTTTTGTAATAGAATTGCACATGAAAAGTTCTATTGTACCTTTGAATCCCATAAAGCTATATAGTTAAGAGGCGATTTTTGGCATTCTAGCTTAACAGTATCTATTATAATGAAGGTTTTCAGGTGGAATCGGATTCAGATTCACCACCAAGTTATGCAGTGGTGGAAGATAGACATGGTAATCTCGTCAGTAAAGCTCTTAATGTGCGTTTCCTGACCGAATATTTATACCATTGGTGAAATTTTTGACGAAGAATAATAAAATAAAACGAATGTAGTAAATGATCCTCCTCCTTCCGCTCCTCCTCACAGCCCTTTCCCCTTCCCCACTAACATACAAATAATTGAGACAATAAATAGATATGCAAATGAAATGATTAAGTGTGAACGAAAGTCTTCAAAGAAAAAGAGATTAACTCTCATAATTCGGAACTTCTAACATTGATGATATATTTGTTAAGTTTTATTGCAAAAATTTTAATGATTTTTTATTTTTCTGAGAATTTTTCTTCTCATTTAAAATCATTAAGCACTAAAAAAAAAAATTCAGTCGATTTTTTTTGGCGATTTAAACGATTTTTTTTTCTTTTGAGAAAATTTTTAAAGCAATTTCTATATTCGAAAACGTTAACAGATTCAAGCAATTCAACTTGGTGGATTTTTTTTTTGAAAATTATATGCAAAAAATAATAATTTTTAAAACGAAATCATTCATTTTTTATATTCATTCTACTATGGCTTTGAATCTTATGAAGCTATATTTTAAAGGTCATTTTTGGGAGATTCTAACTATTAGAAGGAAAAAAAAAACGAGCTATACGCATATTTTTAAACATTTCGATGGTTAACGAAATAGGATTATTAATTTAAGCATTGATAATCGATAATAAAATAGAAAAATTTTTCAAGGTTATATGGCCACAACGACCAGAAAAAGGTCGTTATTCACTTGAAGAATATAAGAAGAGAAAAGCACATCAGAAAGAATTACAACGGAGGAAGCAACGTTTAGCAAAAAAACGAGAACAACGTGAACGTCGAAAAAATGATAAAATGTTCGAATTTTTTTTCTTCACTCCCATAAAATTATATTTGCAATTTGCATATTTATTTATGTTTATAATATTATTAATTTTTTTTTTGAATTTTATCGTCTTTCTTTCACCACAAATTTTTATACATATTTGCAATCTTTAATGATACCACCTATAGGTTGCGCTTTTAGGCGTCTATATATTCAGTAATTTTATGTGGAGAAACTATTATAACTACATTTATAAAACTTGATAGGTATAATTTACCCCATAGGAAGATTCGCCCTTGTGCCACCTTTGATGTTTATTTATCAATGTTGAAAGATTATTGCACAAGATTGCTTATTATGCAATGTTGCATAGCAATTACTATATAAGGTTGTATGATAAATGGTAATTTATGCTATAAGGTTTTATGGTATTTACTTATTCGGGAAGGTCATCATTATTGCATAGTTGATACAAAAAATTTCCACCAATCTCATTGATTTCTCTCCAAATTTGCTGAGTTTTTTATTAGTTGATTTTCTGAGTTGCTCACATATAAGATGTAATTTCACTTATTATTTATATTTTTTTTTATTACAAAGTAATAATTGTAATGAAATATTTCATTTATTATATTTATTACATTTCATTTATTGCAAAAATTTATTACAAAAGTATAACTTTTTTTTTCTAAAGTGTTTGACGACTTCTTTTAAAAAATATTCTCAATTGATATACAAAGTTTTCCTCAACAGTAATAGTCCCATCAATAGACGCTTTTTTTCCATACATCTCTTTCCAACTATTCACAATTCAAAGAATAGTTATGAAAATTGACTTAAATATATTGCGTTCTAGTTTTCAGCCATAGTCATATATCAGTTAATGTAATTCCAATAAGTTAGAAGTATTGATAGCGCTAAAAATGTTCAATCAACTTGTTATAAATAAAGAAATGAATTGAATACTAGAAGTGGAAAATAATTCTCCACTTGACAATATCAATATGCAATTAAATGAATATTGAAATTTGCATATATGATTTGCAGAAAGGCGATAAAAGGCGACGAAAACGCTAGTGCTACTAAACAATCCAATATATTCTCGGAAGGTGATCATAGAAATGAAAAATTTGAATCATCAATATCAAAATTTGTTGGCGTTATGGCTTATTCACAATTAAGACGTCTTCTACATCCCACTGAATTTCGCCTCTATTATTTATGCCCCGAAAGAATTTCAAATCTTGCAGAGGTAATTTCTATTACAAATAATAAAAAATATAAAGTATAGATTAAAAAAAATAAAACATTATGTGCGAAAATTATAAATATATACGAATAAAAAATAAAAATTTATAATTATCTTTAAGCTTTAAAAAAAAAACAACGAATAATAACTTATCGTTTTTGGCCTCATATATGAAATATAAGATTGGCCGCTTAGTAACTATAGTGGAAATGAAATAATTCAGTGAAAATAATTCCCTTCGAAATTGAATTAACATTTGGCATGATTTCTTATGAAATTTAAAAAAAAGAAAAATTAAAGAATCTAAAAATAATTATCATCCAATTACGTATATCATTCGATGATCATATCGTCTATTAAAAAAAAAAAAGTCCTGAAAAAAATTGTTAGAATAATTCGAAAGAGTTGAAGGTACCAATACGAATGCCATTAAAGTTAGCCTATATGAGTTCATCCGGAAAACTCTATCAATTCGGTTTTAATGAAACGCTAACAAATAATGGCTCAATTAGTTGGCAACTCGATCTTCGTCCATTCAATACAAAGGAACAACCAATGTATCGATTTTCACTCTTCGTTACTATTTTCATCTCTCATTATTATATTCTTTTTATTTCATTTTTATATTTACTTTTATTGAATAAATCGATATGAGATTTTTAAATTCGTTATGTCTGTCGGCGTCTATCTGCATATATATATATATCTGCAGATATACGTATGCGTATATGTGTTACATCTACCTTGCTACCTTGTTGAAATATTTCAAGATTAAGACTTTTCAAGAAACGATTAATTTCGAACACCTTTGAACTATACAGCACACGAATTCAATTGTAATGCAAATTAATTGTAATTGTAAGCGAATGTAAATTAAAATAAATAAATTAAATTATTTCAGATTTAAATCATTGCAAGCACTTATCAAATATTACGAATCTTATGCAAATATTCATCGAAAAAATGCAACCATCGAAAATTTTCCTATTGATGAGAAATAATCGTTTAGAAAATTTTCCATCGTTCATATTCCCTCATAATTTCCTCTCATCGATACTATTGTGATTCATTCTCATCATAATTTCTGATATGGATCAAGTCCATATATTATAATGATATATATAAATAATATGCAAAAATACTTAACATTAGTCAACGCTGCATAAATAAATTAATGATTCGACTCACTACTAGATTCTTCCCAAAAGCAATTCAAAAGAGGAATTAGGAGTACTCAACAAATTGAACCCCAAATTATCCGCCCAATCATCGTCATGGATAAGTAAATTTGCATATATAGACGAGGCGATACGCAGATGGTAGACAATGACAATCACATCATCGAGCAATAATGTTATTATTGCGCATTATTGCTTCATTGTATAAAAAACATTTAATTATCTGTTCATTGCTGAAAATCCATATGTGTTCTGCAATGAGTGGAACATCCACAAGCATTCTTTTTCCATCCCGAATACTGCCACACTCAAGTCAGAACTAGTGGAGGGAGCGGAGGGGAGAGGGGAGGGTGGCAGAGGGGAGGAGGGGGCAAGTCTATATAATTAACTACCACCACTTTAGCAAATTCTTATTGAAAAAAAAAGAGCGGCTGCATAATTCATTAAACCACTCCAGCCGATCCACTAACATATAATGTTCTATACTTAAAAAATAAAATAAATAAATAAATATGCGTACATAGTCATATAAGTTGATCGATGCACACTGAATGAGTATTAAAACAAAGAAATAAATAACACTATGATAAAAATCAACAGCAGCATATACGCACATAAAGTTTCAAAACATATATGAGATCAAACATATTACTCAAAAAAAAAACCCATTAATCAACGCTCAATGATGACAGGTAAATACTAAGGACTCCAATTTCCTTTCCTGTGATCGGATTTACAAGAAAGAATGAACATATAGAATTGCGCTATATTCTATATCCGCTTAGAAATCGCATAGCAAATTATGCCACTCGATCAGGAAGCGTACTATCCGAAATGAAAGACTAATCTCTAAAATCCACATCGCTAAAATATGCTTTCTTTTCAAGTTTGAAAGCATGCCGTCTCCGTTTTAATGAATATTAGACATTTCTATAATTCAATTATATTCAAGTAAAGAATACAATTATTCAAGCGGTTTCAAAAAAAAAAAAAAAATGCATCTTCACTATTATTATGAACGAATTTTTAAAAAAGAAGTCAAATTTTTCGACGTATTTTTTTCCGATTCCACGCTGCAAACAAACTATGCTAACTCTCTTTGCAGAAGCGATATTGAGAAATCCTAAATCCTAATTTAACGACTATAAAACAGCTGAATGACCACAACGATTACAAAAACAACTTTGAAAAAAAAAAACCGACAATGAAAATGCATTATTTCTAATATATTCGGATCGTATGTAAAAGATTATCGTTTAATATATTTCAAATCAACAAATTTCACAAAAATCTACTCTCTCTTATATGAAATAAAGTGATACTAAATAGTGATAATATTTGGATGACGAAAAAAAAAAGACTGAAATTGTCGTATAATTTATTGACTCATTTAATGGATGTAACATGAAACGAATGTGTACTCCAATGATCATAGAAAATTACGCAACAAATATATACAAAGTATGCCGCTTACATAACATGAGCCATGCATATGCAATAATGATAAGGTACCTTTCCTCAATATTGCACCGGTCAGCTTTTGGTGACCAATATTCTAAACTGACCGCTTGTTTCTGCTCTTTTCTGTTATCATTCCGACATTCTTTAATGTCAACGATTAGCACTTAACTCTCCATTATCATTTTCCTTAACATCCACCCTTTTCTGTTATCAAAAAAACATATGCATCCAATTTTCCGTTGTCAAAAAAAAGTGCGAAATCTCACTTCACTTCCATGAAGCCATATTAAGTTACATTACACTACTCTTAAAATAGATATCGAACCTTCGAACTTCATACTTCACAATCAGTCACTAAGATTCGATGAGATGTAGTGATGCAATGCGATGAATCGAGTGTAATGGAAAAAGAACATATGTGGACTTGACCTCTGTCCCTTTCTGGGTGTTCTCATCTTCGAATGTGTCAGAAAGTATTTGCTTATTCAAGTGCAATCGTCAGGAGAAATTATGAGTTTAATTTAGAAAACAACAATAAAAAATCGAGACAACGCGTAAACAATTAGACAATAAACGACGAAACGAACATTTAAACAACAGAAATAAGGATTTCAGAAATGAATGTCACAGAATGAATAACGCTGTGATGACAAAGAAAAGGCGAAGAATAATTGATATTTGACCCTTCCCTCCCAAAAAAACATGTGTACTCTAAGTCCTGCTATCCAATCAACCCGCCAATCCGCATTAGATTAAGCCTCATTTCAAATACAATGAAAATAATTTTCTCCTTATCCGTTAATCTAATTTTCATCACTTCCCCCCCTCCCCTCAACCTCTTGTTTGATACATAATTTGCAGAAAATGGACAATACAATACATTCAACACTGTCGCTTATACTTTTCTCAAATATACAAATGTACAACAATATAACACTGGTGTAGTTTAACCTGGCCAGGTTTAACCCAAATCCACCAAACAAACGAATGATATTATGGGGTATAGCCCTCAGAAGCATAAACACAAATGGAAAATATAACGAAAACTACTTCAAAACGAAACTGTAAAAGTAGAAAATTTTTGAACAACGATGAAAGCAACTTGCCAGAAGGCGACATACGCTTCGGAATCCAGCCTGCTATACCTTCTTAGCTTCGAAACTAGAATCACTAATCACTGGTAATTCAACCAACTATGATCACATATGACCACAACTACGATCATATCACTCGTGTTATCTTATCTTCCTTATCTTTCTAGTAATAAAGAGTACCTCATAATCTTCAATAAATACTATCACTGTCACCTAAAAAAGAAAGAAATAATACGACAAAAACAATCTGCAAGAGATCTGATTAACGCACTCGAACAGCGTCCGGCCTTGCGCCCATCTTTCTTAGCAAATACCTTTTCCGTTTATCTCATAACTTTTGCACTCATCCATTCATGAGCATAAAAATTTCAAATATTACCCTTTGTTTACCTCTTGGAAAGCACAGAGGGAAGGTCGGCAGCATGATAGGCAAACATTACTGAAGTTATTTCAAAAACAAACAACGAAGTGCAAAATAAAGTAAACAAAAAAACAATTACTCCAAATCAAATTGCCTCTTCACCATCACCTATGCGTGCACGTTTTGGCGATTCTTGCGCCTCGGTCGATGACTTCCGCTTCTTTGCAGGAACACCTTTAATAAGCAACAAATGAATTCAAAAGTCACATATACTGGTAACAGCTTTATGATGGCTATTAACAAAATAAATAGTAAATCAACCTTGTCCCCTATATTTCTGTCGAGGAGTGATATTTCCTATTCACAAATGCTGGAAAAAAAATGGCCCATCACCAAGAAAAGAGAAAAGACAATGCCATTCGGTTATAGCCGCTTGAGGGCAAATTCTTGTCAACTTCCAGAACCAAACCTCATCCTGTTCAATAAAAATCACACAAACTTTCACTCAAAGTTGCTGCTATGCTCTTCTCAATACTTCTCAGTCACAAACAAATCAGCACAATTTCCCAACAAAACTACTTTTGAACAGTTTCGCCAAAGCTAACATGCTCGTGCATAATCGCTGAAAACCTGACAGTTCACGGCACTCGGTCTCAAACTGTTTTAAGACAAATCAAAATGATTCCCATATACCGTTGTTTTGCTGAGCTGTCGCACCAGAATCGGTGGCGATTTCGAATTCGTCCGCTTCCAATTTGTTGCTATGAGATACCTGAACTCGAACTTTAAGCTTCTGCAGGAAATCGTCACACGACAGCAAACATCCATTCGACACGCCCACTTCTGTTAACTTGCATTCTGCTATTCCTAAAACGATAATCTGCATTGATCTACTCCGGCTGTCCTTTATTTAAACATAAAAACAGCGAACATTCTTATATTTGTTACTCTTTACAGACTTTGCACTCGAAATACAAATCCGCAATCTCCGACTCCGGCTTAACTCCCTTGGCTCAAGTTTGACTAAGTCACAAGACTAAGCAATAAGCAACTTTTACATTACAATCTACAAAGTTTTCAACATCCTCAATACAACAATCGACAAAGATGTTGATGCAACAACTTAGTACAACATGAAAAAAAAATGCAAACTCAATTTCATTCAATAAACGGCGATTAACCACTTCTCAACTACTGCTACTCATATAAATTCCTAATGAGCTGCTTTTAATTAACACAAATTCGAACGATAAAAGCACTATCACTGGACATCACTTTAAATGCAAATAAATCTTTACAACTCAATTCACTAAAATAAATATTATAATTTTCTTAAAAAGTCGAAATGATATACCACTAAAAAGAAGATCAAAATATACCACCATTCTCAGCTAGACAATAATAAACTTGTAATGCGTTCATTAAAAATAACCGCAATAACATTGGTGGATTGCAGACCTAAAATTAATTCCCTTCAACTAAAATTCAGCGAGTTAACTAAACTCGAAAACAGTATTTAAGAATAAATAAAACTAACTATCGGTTTCGCCTTCTTCGCTCGAAACGATCAGATTCCCCGACATGGGTATCATAACATCGGGTGCAACCATATTCAGAATCCCCTTCAAGAATTTCTGCTCGAAAGCACGCACTGTGGTCAACTCAATATTCGTTCGTACAATCACTTCTCGCTGTTCTGAACACACGTAGCATTTAGGCTTCGGTTTACCAGGCACTTCATCCACCAATATTTTGCCACGAGGATTTGGCTGGTTACGTATGAACACCTGCAATAAACATCCTCACAGTCATTTTCCCAGCAAAAAGAAAATCGCTTCTCATTTACTGTCAAATTATTTTTGAATTTGGATTATGTTTAGAATAACGAATAAGTAGGCGAGCTAAATAAAAAAAAATATCGAGATAAAAATATGAAGCTTCAAAAAAAAGGAAACATCAACAGCTTATTACAGCTTAAAATAAGCTTCTAATCTAATGCAGAAAGCAATACGAACATAGGTCAAATAAACTCAGATCAACTTTGGGTGCAAAATAATAGCACAATATCATTCAGCTTCTAATCTATATCAATTCAGCTATTGCCTTTAAATTCCTACACACTTTTTTTTTGAAAAACACTCGCACTTTTGAAGATTCGATTAAATTAAAAGGCTGCAAAAAAGAAAAAGAATAATCAAAGTCTTCGCAAAAACGGACTTAATATAAGACGGATGTATTTGCATATATAGGCATTTGGCTTTACTTCACTTCTGATGCTAATTCCGAGTCATCCGGAAAAATTTAATCAACGGGTAGTTTACAGCATTGCAAAATTACTGCACGCCAATTTTCTAAAAGCCATTTTCAACGAAAGTAAAAAAAAAAAAAACAACCAAACTTGATAGTTGAAAAGCGGTTGAAAAACGTTCTACATGAATTCAGAGCTAGGGAGATCATTGCTTTGCGGACTTCCTCACATACAAGCACCCACCACAGACATTCGCTATCCAACAACAACAATGTTCTCTTATTTTTCCCTCTTATTGCTCTTCCCTAGGCATCTCTTCAATCCTATTGCATTAGTTAAGCGAAATCCGCCAACGTGATCGTAAAATGTGCTCACCCTTCCATAATGTACCATCAAAAGTACAATCCAACGCTAGCTGAGTTTTTTCCGATGAAGCGCATCGCTGCAAACCTACTAACAGCAATGAGAAAGTTCAATGCTCCGAAAGATTCTTCAATAAAAATTTGCAAATATATAATTGGTGCTCCTAAAAAGAACTAAAAATTTTAATTTCAAATGGTCAGGCCTTGCAAGGTGCAGCCAACTAAATGCATACAGCATATTATGTTTTCTTTAATAAAAGAATTCCCCCATCCTTTCATGCACTAGAAAATCCTTAGAAGATATTGCAAGCCTCAAGATCAACGCGAAATATTCGCGCTGCACAAGCTTGAAAAAAGTTTTGCTGAACACCTTAACCTTTTAATTAAAGAAATATGCATCTTCGACACCTCCCTCGATGCATTAAATGTATCTATTCAATCGGGTCGGCTTAAATCCTACTGTGCCCCTCTATCGGAAACAGAATCTGTGACCTACCATACTATTGCAGAGGACACTATCAACATCTGCATACATTTCGTAATGTGTAGCAAGCAACAAATCAATTACGCTTCAAAACTGCAAAGGTCACCATGTATGACCTGCAGTCAACGCCATCAACCTCAAACACATCCACATCCCGCCTAATCATCGCCGAGCATCTTATTAAGCAGTAAAACTTACGTTACGCATCTTTTCCATCTTTCCGAAGAGCAATTTCATTGCCTCAACAACGATCATGCCAGCCACGATCGCATTCGTCGTCGCTATTGCAGGAATTATGTTACCCGCCATTGCTGGAAAATAGACCACTATTCCCAGCAAAAAAAAAAAAAAAAAAAAAAAAAAAAAAACGAAAAAAAACATTGCATTCAACTTTCACATCAATTCGGCACTTCGATGCATGATATGCTCCAATAGGCTATCGCTTCCAGTTGACAATACGTGGTATTACCCGAGCTGTGCATTGAAATCCAGCAATGCTTGGCGACTAGGTTCTCACAAAGACGACGGCATCTCCGAACATCCGAACATAAGAGGAGGACAAATGACCCAGACGAACAGGTATTCACCAATAAAAGCAACTGATCAGAAAATTGTATTAATCGAGAGCAGACACAAAACCCTTCTCCTATGATTTAGCTGCAGCTTTCAGTTGCCTCACGCTTCAAACAACTTCTTTCCTCCGCGATCATAGTTAGAAATCAATTTCTTAATACTTGGGTACTCGCAACGATGTTTAAATAGGCGACTGCTTCATACCTGACAAATTTCAACCATACTTAGATCGGTGGATGACTGAGAGACAGAGAGGGAATATGCGTCCGTTAAAGACAGGAAATTCCATTTTTTACAGCTTCTAATTTCCATAGCTTTCTTAAATAAGCATTAAAACCTTACTCGTAAGCGCATAAAGCATTCAACTAAATATCTTCGTTGTAGTAACATGTAACCGAGTTCACAAAGTAATTTCGAAAAAGTACAAGTAATCAAATATTGAAAAAAAAATGAGGTCGAAATAGACAACTTACATTTAATATCGAATAGAGTCTTCATTGGAATATCGAAAATATAAGCACGAATATTACCACACGCTGCCACAAACCGCATCGACGCATCGTCATCCTATACTGAGACAATAAATAGCAACGATTAAATAAACAATTATTGCTTAATACATCCCCCTTGTCCAGAAGCTTTGTGCTCTCGTGTGAGACATGCAAATTCAAAATTTATGATATTCCACCTGATCCTACTCCTCTTCTCTGAAAGCCCATGTACGATGGAAGCTCTGCAAGTCCGGGATCTATGTGAAATAAGGAACTCTATGGCTTAAAATAACAAAAAATGAAATACGATAAGAAGCATAGTGAAAGGTCCCTAAAGGAGTGTTCATCATATCAGTTACTTCTGCTCTTTTAAGAAAAGCTATAGTAACTTTGCCCCACAAATACTATCGTTTCCTATCGGTCTCAACACAAAAAAAATAGCGGTGCCACTTCGATTACCTCCACATTCGCCACTTGAATAATTTCAAGAAACATGAAATCACGCTTTAAAACCGGGAAAATTATTTACGTAAACAGTTAAAAAAGGGTGAATAAAATGAAAAATGAGGTAAAAGAGCTTAATGAATTCCCACCTTGTCCCACACAAGGACCGAATCGCCAGTGACACGAGTGCGCAAATCCAATACCGCTTTTTCGAATTGTTCTCTACATTCCAATACTGTCCACAAATCTTCATTCGTCCTGTCCTTACTCGATCCAGGATCTAAGAGATTTTATCTTAAACAGTTCAACAAGCTCACAGCTTAAATCTTCAAAAAATAATTTCCAAGAAAACTTCCACTAAAATCAGCGACGAAGAAAAAAACCACACATGTGGAAGGTTTTGCTACCTACACATAAAACAATACAAACAACACAATAAATGACTTCATAAACTACGAAAAAGTTCTACCAAATTCACCACAGACTTCACCAATATGAGATGGTATGAAAAATATCCTCAATTCTTATACGCTCGGGATTCATCGCAGATTTACTTCTACAGTCAATGCGAGCGGTTATAACTTTTCAAATGAGGATTCACTTGAGTGACCACACATGCCTGTCACAAGGCTGTCACAACTCCTACAAAAGGTTGCACTGAGGAGCTCCAACTGAACCTCGAGGTCCAAATCGTGGCACCTGAAGGCACTAGTCACCTCATCATCGACGACTTTTCATTGATCTTAGTTTTTCGGATTTGCTGCAGCTATGAATAACAACGACATATTACATACTCTGATTGGGAAGGTTGTCCCACTCGAGTGGTGTCGGCTTTCTACGGCTCTTCCATAAATCGCTCAACGTTAGCAGAACCTCGATGTCGTCGTGGAAAAACTGAAAATCCCTCTAACACTAATCTCACTATCTGTGTCGGTCGGTTCCTCGAGCAATTCGCATTATTCCAAAATGCTCAAAATAGTATCCAATACCCTCTAACGTCTCCACTGCCTTTCGCACCCTTAAGTTCCAATAAAGAAGCGACTGCCACTACTCAGCACATTAGGACTTCGCTCTAGGTATTTGCCAATAAGGAATAACCCACAAAATGCAAAAAAAAAAAAAAAAATAATTACAAACTCTTCGAATCTGCTGTAAGCCGAAAAAAAAATCGCGAAACTCAACGACACTACAACGTGAACTCATAAAAACGGTCCCAGAAAGAGTATACTAGATTCGCATGACCCTTTCGACTCTACGTACGTATCGACTCTCACTTCGAAAGGTCATATAATTCCCTCATCACAGTGTTTGAATGTTTTGCCCAAAATTACTCCCTTTCAATTAATGATCAAGAGATTTTAAAAAAAGTTTCAACAAAATCAATGAAATTTTCAACTCCAACTCGCTATGAATCAATAGTTTCCGACGATTAATTACTTCGATGCAAAAACCTAACCCGACAAACCTATGATGAGCGCCCTAAAAGGAAGCCAAACCCCCACTGATCACCAAAGAAGCCCTAAGTCTCCTTTACAAGCGAGTACTGCAAAACAAATTTGCAGGGGTGGCATCGTACCTTATATGTGATAGGAAACTTTAACAGAAGTGAAGTATTTTCGAACCTTGCGGAATAGTGTCTGAGGATCGAAATTATGGCTTGCTGCCCATGTCCTCGTGCATACTCTTTCCGGTTCTTCCGAACTACCATTCGCTATTCCATCAACGACATCTCCGTTTGTTGTGGCGTCTCCTTCCCAACATTTCTCTTCGCAGTCCTCTTTTCCCTCTCTTATCCCGTATTGCCTCATTTCTTGATCCGGTCTTCTATCCTCATCGTTTTTCAAATCCGGAGATACCTCATCGTCAATATCCACCTCGCCAAATAACTGACTTAATTAAACAAAGCTAAATTTAAAGTTCCCTATGAAAGCAAACTTTTTCTTGATAAATCAATTGTGCACGTATTAATAGCAAATATACTAGCATAATATTGCTCATATTCACCACATTAATAGTTGTTTCGATCACATATTAATGCATATAAAGGAATTAAAGAAACTTCCAAATATAGATGCATGATAAGATAAAAACTAAAATTCGAAAAGAAAGACATGAATTATTTGAGCAGAACACTCGTAATTATAATCCTCAAAAAAAGTTTCCGCTTTCTTATCTTTCATCCCAAAAATTTACATTTCCTTTGATTCGTTTTGATCCATTTGAGGACAAATTTGCTTCCTGATTCCTCAAATATACACTACGCTATACAACTAAACAATATGAACGGTTCGATCTCAATTATACATTGCTAATAAAAAAGTTACTTGAGTATTTTTGAAATTAATGACGCGTTTTCAAATATCTTCATTTAGATGTTTTCCCATCAAAAAATCGAAAAAAAAGATGGGAGAAAAGAATCACGGATGACCTTTTTTGCAGGTGAGCAAATATATCTCAAAAATAAGGCATCCAACAAAAAACTATCTGCTCGAAATTTCACGAAAAGACGGGGCGATAGGAGGGAGGGAGGGGTTGGAGATCACCGGATTACAAGCGCTAAAGAATAACCCTACTACTTAATACTTGCCAGAAGTAAGACAGTGAATAAAAGCAAGCCGAAAGGGGTTTCGAGTGTGAAGACACATGGCACTATCAGCACATGGCGCTGTGTGCCTTTGCTTCTCCTCTATTCCCCCCAAAAAGTGAGGAAACGCTGTACAAATGGTTTCTTCGTTCGCTTTGAGTACGAAAATTTCGGCAAAAAAGAATGCTCTTCTCGAGTTCCGTAAAACATTTCTTTGTCGGATACATACGTAGAAGATTGAAAACATCTCTCAAAAATTTGAATATGCAAATTTCGGCTATTTTTAAACGCCCAAATTAAAATACGACGCAAAACACAACACATAAAGCTCATTTTTTCAATTCGCTTAGTTTCAGAGTTGAAATGAGTACAAAACTATAAATAAACAGCGTATATACAATACCCATAGTCACAACTAACGCTCACAAATACGATCACTCCACATTCTTCTATGGGAAATTTGCAATAAACATATGAAGACTACGAGCAAACATTCAATAACCTGTTCATTCAATAACAAATAAACAAAGAATGAAGTAGGCAAACAATGAAGGGACCATACTTGAAAAGATGCTTCGCCCATACGACACAATGGATCGGCGCCGAAGGGGTATTGCGGATCGTGCATCCCGCATACGTCTTCTCATTTGCTTTTTGTATACATTCATAGCATTCGGTCACGTCACGTAATATTACGCTTACCTAAAACAAACGGAAACTGCTAGTACTTCATATCGGCTTGCATTCTCCCAAACAGAAATGTTCACTTGCGTATGCAAAACAAACTGCTTTAGAGCATGAAGAAAGCCTTATACACATAAGAAAACGGAAAACCCTAAATGAATGGCAATGAGAAATCCACACATGCGATTGAAAATACGCACTTGTGGGGAAGGGGAGAGGGGAAGAGGAGAGGAGATAAGCAATTACTATTTTTTGTAAAGGCTCATTTCCACACAATATTCCTAGAGGCCCCTATACTCCTTATATTTCTAACATCTTGTGATATAACTTTTTCCACAATTTGAAGACACTATGGAAGGAGATAGAAGCGCTATTAATATAGACTATCTTTCTAAATAAAACTACCGAATGCTCAGTACAGCAAATCATATCAATAACATTTCTGCATTGGGCGAATAACAAAATATTACTACATATATTGATATACTGATACATCAATGCGGTTCACGTGAAAGATATATACGATCAAAACCTATTGTAAGCTCAAAAATGAACTTTTTCGAATCTTCGCCAACCATAATGGAAAACTTTTTCCTTTTTCTCAACTGGAAAACGATTTAAGCCCTCTTCGCTTACTTGCACTCCTTGCTGTTGTTAAAAATTATATCCTTTTGAAAATCCTCTACCCTAAGGTGCACTAGAACCAGCCTACTGAGTGAACAAATCTCTCTCTCGACCCCTCCCCCCCCCCCCTCCAACAGTTTTTATAACCGTAAGCAGAAAAAAGTTACCTGTTTGTTAATGGTATTTTTTTGTACCGAACGACCCCAACAACACTTACGACGTAATATTTCCCTTTCCACTGCCCTAGTAATGTGCAAAATAAATATGCGTGTAAATTTAATTACCTCGTCCCTTTCATCAACAAGCATTATTCCTTTGCCACACGGAAAAGCTGCACATATCATCAGCAGCAATTGATTGGGATCGACAATGACCACAAAATAAAACCAACCTGTCCAATATAACCAGAGGAACCACTCTCGATGAGAGGAACACGAGCCGCTAAACAGAGACGATTGACGTGATTTCGCGCTGCTGAAAGAAATCACTTCAATTTCCGCTCATATGTTGCTATCGAAGATGTGAACGAACTCCCTCCCAATGTCACTAAGCTGGAGAATCCATTCATTTCTTTCCATTTTACATTAAACTTATTAGCTCTCTTTTAAAACTCCCAAACTTAAAACATTTTCAAATGGTTTCAATTTTTTCCTCGCTAAAAATTTACAAGCATTTTGTTGCAAGTTCGGACTACCCTCTCTACTTCTTATTGAAATTTTTCCATTTTTTGATCATTTAATTTGCAGTTTTACAGAAAGAATATAAACAATTACAACGGACTCTTTCCAGTTGCTTTGCCAGCCTCCACTCACATTTGCCCAACAAGCAACTAATTGGGACTGAGATAAATAAATAAAAATCCCTCAAAAATTGCGCCTTTACTAAACATACCCCGATTATCAAGCGCGCCCAATACAACCGCGAATTGCTCGAAGAAGTCCACGTTGTACTTCTCACTAAAATATCAACAAATATAATAGTGAGCGACAATATAAACAATAAAAAAAAACATGTCACCACTAAGCATAAACCCAAACACTTTTCATTCCGTTCTTCAAAAGGATTGATCGATCCCGCCATGAAAAAACAAAAATCCTACTATCAAAAAATAAATAAATAAATAAATAAAACTGTAGTTCCATCGCGTTTTAAGACGCCGACCATTCGTATACTGCAATTTCATCTAATACATCATAAGTATCCCATTATTATCACAACTAAATAACACCACTCAAAAATATATCGCAATTCTATGATGAAATACTTTCCTTCAATCGTCAAACTTGAGGAATTACCTATGATCTGAACGTTCTCATACACAAAGACCTTGTATAATGCGCCACTTATTGAAGAACCACGATCCACGCAGCAATTACATAAATGCGCTCAAAAAGGGCACCGAAAACTTCACATATTTCACTATCGAAAAGGCTAAACGAAGGAAGCGGCCCTCTGGATGAATACTGCAAAACTACCCCCTACAAATTTTTACGAAGACGAAAAGAGAGACAACAGGAAACAAAAACCTGAGAATAGAATCATGGTGGCATGTGATATTAACGTTCGGCACAAGTGCTCGCACTGCCTGTGCAGCTATTTCCGCCTTCGATTTGCCGACATGCTCACGACGGAACAGAAACTGCCGATTTAAGTTGCTCACATCAATCGTATCCAAATCAACCTCAAAATATCCGCTTCAGGGTGCGTATGACCGCCTTTACCCCTAATAAAGACAACAAAAAAGGAGAAGGAATTTCCTCATGATTTCATCGCAATCGAAAAAAGCTACCGCAAAAACTAAAAACCATTCTCTTGATATGATAACAATCTAAAAATATTATCGATATTTCGGTACTGCGTAAAACTCGATAGCTGAAGTATTCTTCGTGGATGGAAGGTAATGGACACATAGCGCATTTTCGATAATAAACAACGAGGGAGACGCGGAGATCGCATTTTTCAAATACAGACATTTTAAAAGAAGATAATTTCAAGGTATCCGAGTCCCCCCCCCCCCCCTTGCCCCAAATAACGTTTTCCGCTTCGATAATTTTCTGTGACTATGCAATTGCAGGAAACTCTAAATGACCACGCATGAACGAGCAATTCTCAACAAATCTGCTGCTTCAGAGGGTTAAATGCAACGAACGGCAAAGTGGCAGGTATGCTATTTGTTGCATTATGTAATAATTACAGGAGCAAAACTTATGAATATAAAAAAAACAATTTCTAAGCGGTAATGCTACTCAAAAACACCACTGTCGCGCTTGGATCGTTGAAAAAATAAACATCAGACGTCAAAATACACCTAAAATTGTATCCAAGTGCATTTTATGAACCTATAGAAAAACCAATCATACTTTTCTTGGAACTCCGGTAGAAACTTACAACGCTTCTGCTCAACTACGGGATGCTATTCTATCAATATTGCGACTAAGTTTCACTCTATCAGCTCCTATAGGAAACCATAAAATCCGCAATCTCCCCTCCCTTTCTGTACTGGAATTAGCTGTACTGAAATTTAAAGAAATTTAAAAAGCTATACTGAAATTAAAAAATTAAAAAAAAAGAAAGATTACGAGAGTTTTTCCGATCAAACTTGATAAAGCTGTAATTACATAAAGTGAAATCACCTTACAATTCGTACACCTTACATAAAAGTAATATGAGGTTAAGGACTAATTGTTGCGGAAATGAACCATCCCCTTTGCTTGTTGTTAAGAATCTCACACACCTTGTGATGTCCAAACTTACATCACTCACTCACTCTCGGCTCAAACCCCTCTCCCTCTCTTGCGAACTTGGTTGAGCGTGGTACCATCTCTCAGTTTAACCCCCTTTTTCCCTCCTTCTATTACGTACAGCGTCATATCACCTCTTGGCTCGTTTTTTTCCCCCACTTAGTTAATTATCATAAGACCTCGGCTTATCGCCCTTCTCTCTGCCATGCGCTATGTGAAGTTTAAATGCCAACTAAGGTCTTTAAAACCTGCCAACATTATTGTGAGGTTCAATAAAAGTCGACTAGTACAAATTAAAGGAAGCCGCCGATACAAAAAAAAAGAAATATCGGCCGAGCACAAAAATTAAACGAGAATAAAACTTACAACGTCAATATTTGCGAATCCGGCAAGCACTAAATTCTTTAGCAGTTCACAACCGATACCACCTGCACCCACCACCAATACTCGGCACTTCAACGTCGATAGAAACGAATCGCTACGCCAACCCATCGTGCAATAAATTAAGCAACAATTTTAGACTCCTAAAATACGGTCTGATTGGTCATTGGTCAAGAAAAATGGTCACGTCATACACCGGCAAGATCATAGATCATTCAAGTTTACTTCAAGTCGATAGAATTATTTGACGCCGATATAAAGCGCCTTCATCGTGAAAGCATTCAAAGAGATTTTGCACTGATCAAAGTTATATACGCAGCAATATGCATAGTCAGTTAATGGCAGGTAGAACTTTCACCTGAATCTATTCACAAAAAATTATGGCGCACCTTTCTATGTTTCAAAAACAATGAACTTTCGAAACTTTTTTCTTTTGGAGAAACTTGAAAAAATCATTCACATAAATATTGCTATCAATGAACATTTTTAGCTAATTAAAAATGAATTTTTAGCAATAAAAAAAGTTGGCAATATGCCAGGTAAAAAAAATCGTTCCGAACAAACATGATCCATGCCGCCGTCACAAATGCATTCAACGCGTAAATTTCATCCATACAAATCATGGGTGAAACTCGAAAGAAGGTGGTAAACAAGTTTCCTGAAGTAAAGAGGAAAACATGGCATTCTTTGCAAGGTATAAAGGTATGATCTGTGATGTACAAAGGTAAGGTATAAAGGTAGGTTTGTATCAACCCAAACAAGGAGAGTAACACCTTCAAATTACAAGCATTCGCAACAAACATCACCAACGAGAGACTTGATTTCCCATAACTTCTCCACCTTATCGATAAACTGATGTAAAATGAAGTGAACATAAACGACTTCATTATTTTGGGATTAAGGATTGCACGCCGCTCTCCATCTTATAGCACACAATCGTTTCGAGAGAACATAATGGGCGCCAACAGCGCCAATGACGTCACTTGCGATCGATAATATTTTTTGGCAAGTTTCCAGCAAACCAATATTTCTATGTGATTGCGAAATGATTAGAAATTTGTTCTACTTTTTGTGCATCTAGCAGTTCGACTAGGAAGGGAATACGATGGAAATCAATTATTGCAAAAAAGAGAAATTTGCATATTTTTCTGGCTGCAACTTAAAAAAAAAATCAACAATTGAGGAAAATAATAAGTCTGCAAAGTAAAAACCGCCTAAATTTCTACAGGACGGAGAATTTGATGAGGCATCCAAACAGGTAAAACACCTATACGGCCAAAAGGTGCTGCGTTAAAATCCAAAACAGAATGCAACGAAGATGGAAAATGCTTTTTTTGGAGGTGTGTACAACAGACTTCTGGAACAGGTAATATCGCGTTTTTTGAAACACCTGAGTACATGACCTTGCAGGCTTGATCACCGAAGGACAGGAAGGAGGGATAGAGTGGCATAACAAAGGACCCACATCTGTCTGCTAATGTTTTTTCCGCTGTGATGGTCGTTGTATCACTCTTCCTCGGTGACGATCCATATGTCGTGTCGTTTTATGGTGCAAGAAATAATATTGCATGCAGTTTGAATGCCACAAGCATGAACCTGCTGAAATCCCCGCGAGCAATCAGAAATGAGGTAAACCGATTTCACCAGGCAGTTAATAAGCGCGAGGCGTGCACCAATTTCGACGCACATAAGGTTGCTAGAAGCTTTGCACTTCTTTTAAACTGGTGAAGGTCGTTGAAATGGTTCGTCGCATCGTTATGACCTATAACGAAATGCGCGGTGTCTGCAAGGTCGGTTCATACCCAGGGGCAGACAGATGGACAGACAGACCGACAGGCACACGGATATCAGATACAGCACGCGGGTGGACATTTTAACTGCAGGGACTCCCGGTTGTGCTGTTGCATTTACAGCGGAACCTCTGCCGAGGCTATGGGAATTGACTAGGGCGTGCTCCTTGCGTTTCCGACAATATTTTCCGCTGTTGATATGAGGTGAGGGCTGGTTGACGACTGTTCATTTACCACTGCGTAGGTGATGGATCCTTCATATGGTCGCGCTGGGAGGACATTTATTCATACTCTGATATGCCAATGATGACTGAAAAAGTGTTGAGTTCTACCGTTTGGTCTTTAACCATGCCTTGACTAGGCTGTGGGTAATTCGAGGCGGCGGATCAAGAAACAATGCTTTCATTTACATCAGTGCTTAACGATACCTCCTTCCTTTCCCCTCCCTTCACCGCTTCCCCAACACCTGTCTGGGTAATGTTCTGTCCGGATTAGTCTCTGATCGATAGCCCTTCTCGCCTATGTGGGACTGCCGTCAAGGAATTGGTTACCATTAATAACGATTGCAAGTAAACGTACAATGAATGTCAATTCGTTCGGATTATATCTTTATGAATATTTTGCTCTTTTTTTGTTGTTTATACTTATATAATTTTTGGCATTGCAGTAAATATTATAAAATAAAAGTAAATTAATCTTTATTATATACATAATTTATAAATATTTCACCTAATTTTCCCGTTTTTAGAACGTTAAAATAAATAGATAAAATATAGTAATATGAATATATCATGCATATTCTCTAAAAACAACATTTTGGCCAACCTTAAAACGAAGGAATAAATCTGTATTCAATAAAAATATGACACTATAAAGCCGCTAAGCAGTTAGCAAGAAAGATAGGTATAAAAAAGCAAATAGGCTTATGGATTGCATCAATGCGGATGCAGATCTCCTTCTTTCTTTATCGTTGATCACCTCGTTTATAGTCACTTAATTTGCATTTTTTTTTTCGATTTAACCATAGCAATATGTTTATCTTATAAGAGTTGTCTTATCCGATGTACTGCGTTCAGCAGATCCGATATTGTCCATTATAACAACATCCGAATCTGAAATTTTTATAAGACAAGCTATTTAATTGCTCAGGTGTATTTTATTTTTTGCAGGATAATTAAAAGGCAATACTTAAGTAATTCCCCTGTAAAGTTCCATCAACTCATTCTTGCCATCCTTGTCAAACAATCACTCTTTGCTAATTCGTTAAAAATGTTCACTAAAAAAAAAAAAAAAAAACTAAAAATGTCAAAAATTTTTTCCTCTCTCTCCTTTTTATTTATGTGCTCTTCTTGATGTCACGATCATTGTTATCTCTTCGAAATTATCGATTGCTGATTTTTTTTTTCGTTCATTATTTGTTGGGGTGAATTTATTTATTTTTGATTATTTCACATTTGTTGCTTCCTATTAATCTATGTAATATTATACTCCTAAATGGGATATTATGTGAAATTGCTAAAAGATAATATTTCCGACATCATATTTTAGAATTTTTATTAAAGGTAAAACATCCACCTGTATTTTTCACCGTCAAGAAATTTATGATTGATTCACCAACCCTCTTCCCTTGGAGGAAGCAAACCGCATCCCCTCCACCTATTCCTCGGCATATTGCTAGCAAGAATACTTTTAGCGTTTCCTAATCATGGACGTTTTAGCACTGTGCCTCATGTACATATCATTAGCTACTTTTTTATAACGTGTGCTATACAGTTAAGAAGATTTCATCATTGACGTTATTAACGTAATGCACAGGTGGTCGATGAGGTAATGACACGTCGACAGGTGATGAAGGCATTGTTGAATAACACCTCAGCACATCCTGTAAATGTAACTGGTTCAATCGAACCGGCTAATAAAAGGAGCATATCCGATATATCCTACGAGGCACTGATATTCGAAGGTAAACTAGAGTCATTACATCAAATCACTATTTGGATGCCTGATCTGCAATGTCCTGCTTGCACTTTTCAGGTTTATTTTTATGCTTAATTACGTTGTTCTATGATTGATATTTCAAGTAGCATTTAAATAATGCTATTAGATATAGGTTGATTATTGAAAGTTTTTTTTTAAAACCTGCCAGACATTTTTTTGCGCATAGCTTAATATGGGAATAACAGATATCTTTACTCAAATTTTTATTGCACATAGCTTCTCCCATATTTGGCATTGAATTCGCAATAAAAATCCAAACAAAAAAATAGATTTTTATTGTAATATTAATGTTTGATGTGAAAGAAGCTATGCGTAAAAAGCTAATTATTTCGGTATAACCCCTAAGGCAATATCGACTAGCGACGATGGAGCCACACGCAACACAATGCTGCCTGAAAATAGTGGCGAATCGACTGATCGTGCTTTTGCCACCACTCTTGTATATATACATCATGAGCGTTGCCAATAATGAGTGCGCTTATTATGCAAAAAGCACTATTCTGTGCTTTTTTATTTTACATTTCAGAATTTCTAACATTTACGTAAGTTTGACCTAAATTCGTTGCAGTAAATGACAGCAGGTAATATCATGGTCGAAAATATCCTTCGTCAAGCATATGGAATACCTAATCGGATCGTATAGAAAATGGAACAAGAATCTAACAGTTTCCACTAACGTTAATAAAAAATTTTTATTAATATCGTTGGGAACAATAAAACATTTTTACATACTGAGTTATGAGGAAATTTTAATTGTAAGTATACAATATTGATTTACATTTTACGTCTCTTAGGTAAATTTTTTTCAATTCATAAATATCTTTTCGAATGGGAAAATATTTCTACGAAAAATCGCATTAAAATCTAAATTTCATCATCTTTTTCAATTGCTGATCGAAAATACATTTATGCATTAATTAATGTGCAGGACCATCACTTCAACTTTGAAAAAAAAAACAACTCTATATTGAAATATACAAATTATCGAGTTTCTATTTGGGTTTGAAATTGTTTTTGCCAAGTTTTCTTAGTACAAAAGGAGAAATTGTATATATATATATATATATATATATATATATATATATATATATATATATATATATATATATATATATATATATATATATATATATATATATATATATATATAGAGAGAGAGAGAGAGAGAGAGAGAGAGAGAAATGTTTTCCCGCTTTGTTTTCTTTCTTTCTTTTTTTTTTTTTCAAACTGCGAGAAATATTTTCTCACCTGAGTGGCCACTTTATTTTTAACGTTTTTTTACTTGTGCTGTTATCGTTGTTGACCATTTCCCAGCTGAATCTTCTCAGTGTTTCCTTGATCCACTCTGTACTCAATGGAATAGCATGAGAGAGAACGGAGGAGGTGGCAAGAGGGAATGGAGCAATTGGGGAGTGGGGGGGGGGGGGGTTAGGGTACATAGCCTCAACTTGGGATCACAGCCTATTGCATCTTTCTTCTTCTTCTTGGAATTAAAAGAACTCTATGTTCATCGTTTTAAAGGATGTGGATGAGGACAAACTAATTGCTCATATGATCGAATGTCGTGCTTTACGTAAGGATGTCACGGAAGAGCTTCTCGAACAGGACAAGAACGACTATCGCCTCTTTGAAATGATTCCGAGAGATATCTATGATCGATTCTCGACGCTTGCCGATAGAAGAATTGCGTTCTGTGGTCGTACGATCGATCAAAATTGCTATATTGGTGCACCAATTGATTCACGCGTTGGACAAGCAATTTTAGCTGGAATGCAACCACAGCTTCATTTGCATAAAGATAACAAAAAGCAAACGGGAAGAAATATCAACTATTCAAATACGATCAAAATCAAGGTAAATTTATGCTCAATTAGAACACCTGAGAACGTTTATGATTTCCATTTCTTTAAATGTTTGTTTTCATGCTTCAATTTGGCTCTTTATTAATCTCAAATTTTTCATGATTCGAGAAATTTTTCGTCCATTCATAGATGGATGGATATATTCTGTAAATAAAGGTAGACAACAGTGAAGAAGGTATGAAGGTTTACCTTTACGTAATGTCTATAGGTAGTAGTGGGATTCCTTTTCTCGTTCCCCATATTCCATATCCTTCTTTTCCCATACTTTTTCCCAGCCATTCTTTTGATGTTTATTCTCCCAAAAGGGAGGATAGAAATAACTTTTTTTTTCGATGTTGTTTTTTATTTATTTGAAATAATATATAATATCTGTACTGTCACATAAGTGTTTCAGTGGGAGTAGAAGGTGAAACAAAGGTCAGTTTATTCTCCCATATAGGTGAACTTCGCGTTGAAATGCAAAATGCCACCGGTAAGATTAGGATTTTGGCGTCTGATCTAGAATTATTGGCAGCTGCATAATAGATGTCGGTATTTTTATTAAGGAATTGTTTGAAGTTAACTTTTAATGTGTTACAATATGATCCTTAAAAGTAAGGAAGAGTTTTTGAAGCGATGCTTTGCAGCTGTAAATTATCTCTGCCACATTCGTCGTTTTTTTTTGTGTGTGTGTGTTTATAGGCAAAAATGGTGAAGAATAACAAAATTATGAATATTTATTTATACAAGGAACCAATGAAGAGACGTAATGCGGCAACAAGATTCGCATCATGTGCAAAAATGGCAAAAAAGGTGAGTTATTATGGGTTTTTTAGTTTTATTTTTTAACTCTTGATTGAAGTTTGAAGCTTTATTTTATTTATTTATTTATTTATTTATTTTTTTTTTCAAAAATGGCAAAATTTTTTTGAATATTTTTTTTTAAGTTTTTAGTTTTATTTTTAATTGAAGGCTTCTCAATTATTTTGAATAATTAATGAAAAATTTTTGCTGTTATTGAAAAATTCGAAATTTATTTCCTCGAAAATAAATGTGGTCAACTAAAGTTTTTATATGGTTATTTTTTTTTCCCGCTCAATCACTCATTGGAGCATTAGGGACATTACTATGTTCGAAGCACCCTACCCCTATCTAGGTGTACTTTGGGATTTTCGATCGGACACTGATGCAGCAATCAGCCAGCTTCGTTTGTGCAGGGCATTCGATGAGGGATGTTGGTAATTCCCTCACCTCACCCCCGTTCCCTTCGTCCATCCTTATGTGGCCAACTCCCGGTCTAGAGTATTCGAAGATGGCGATGAGGGATCAAAAATATGCTAGTGTCGGAAACGCTAATCGACTGCTGTTATAGTCCGTCTGCGCCAAGTGGTTGAGGTGAAATTGTGCGCAAATAAGGTTGAAAAAACTTTTTAATTTCAGATTTGTCGTCCATTTGTGATTGACCTCACTTGTATTGAGAGAAGCAACGATCCTGAAGCGTTGAGGCTATATGCTGGTGCTTTGGGCTATGAGGTGGACCCTTTCGACATTGAAGTGGACGATATTGCGGACTTGGCTAAAAAAGTTTGCCAGTCCACATGAGCATTTTAGTGCATATTGGTAATATTTAATAATGAACTATTTAGGTGAAGACTCGAAAATTTTGAATTATGTGTGATGAGAAATTAATTAAGGGGAGGGGAGGTTAAGGGGGGGGGGACTTGAACGCAAAAATTTGTTGTTCGTTAAAAAATTAATTCCTCTGACATTTGAGATCTTATCGGTAGTTTATAGAAAATTTTACAAATTTCGTTTGTTAAGCGAATTATTTGGGGGGAATTTTCATATCGGTTTTGACAACTTTTAATTAAAAAATTTGGAAACGAGCCAAATTTCCATTTGCCTGATTGCCGTTTGTTATTACTTTATTTTTTTTTCGGTCACTTATTAACGTTGAGCAAAGTTTTACGCGCATTTTTTTTTATTTGTTCAATATCGTGCAGTTTCATGCTTTGCTCATATATCAGTAATTTTTACTTAGGCATAAACCCACTGGTAGTACTGATCAAAATTGGAGGGGAGAGAAGCAGGAGGAATGGGGAAGCTACTGGAATTTGTTTCACTTATCGGCTTATTGAGTGCTACGATTGAATATGGCGATTGCCAAAATTGCGGACAAAATTCTTTCTTTTGATGTGGCAGTGGTCAAAATTGTGGACAAAAATGACTTCTTGACAATTACTCATTACGTTGATTTTTGGCCATCTATGATTCTTTGGTTTTGGCCATAATTACTTGATTTTTGGCCATCTAGACATAAGTGGTCGAATTTCAGAAAGACCTAAGGGGGGGGGGGGGAATGCATTGATTTATTTGTGTTCGCAAACGTTCATTCGATCATATTAAAAAATGACCACAATGCATTTCTTATTATTGTGCATTTATTATGTGCATTATCTTGCTTAACGGAATATTGTTACAAATATGCACACATTTTAACATGTTTTTGAGTCCGTATTATTGTGGGGGTTTTTTTGCTCAATTTTTTTTGTTTTAGCGATGAGAGGAGAAATAAGAGGAAGTAAGGTTTTATTAAAATTTGATCGTCGATTGGGATATATTTTGAAAATGCGATAAAATTTGGGATATTTCTATAAAAGGTCTGAAAAAGAAATTAAGGTATCTATTGGAAATTTCATGAGTTTTATGATATGGATTTTCCTGTTTTGCGTTCTGATTCTGTTGCCTGAAATGGTAATTTCTACGAGGAGGGAGAATGAAAAATTGAGAGGGAAAGTGGATGTGAATAGATTCCTTCAAGGTAGATAATGTTTTGCGATGAAAATCTCAATTATTATTCGGTTGTTCTTTAATTTTTCTGCTGTTATTCACGTTAAGTCGTTATTCTTTCAATGTTGTTTATGTACTCTGAGTATATAAAGTGAGCACTATTGACTGTACCAGTGATCATTGTATCAATTAATAGTCCTCAATACGGAACTTACTAAGAGATTTTTTGTGAGGTTGATAGGTTTATGAGGTCAAAATTTAAGAGTATCAAGTCTAGCAGTTACAGAAGTGCACATTCGCTATGGACTTGCCAATGAAAGAATTGTTGACGTTCATATTATTGTAATGATCATTTTATAAAACGGTTGTTTGAAGTGTTAATAAGCGAAAATGTTCTAATGACTATCATTTAATAGGACCGGAATATGGTAAGGTATAGTTGGAGCACACTTAAGAGCGCACACAATTAACGATAGGTAAATAAGTTAACGACAGGTAAATAAGGTAATAAAATTGACAAATATAGAAGCGAAAAGGTATCGTTTAATTCAGTAATCCATGAAAGGTGCACTCTAAGGAAATTGTAGTTGCAGTGTTGGTCACAAAAATGGTAATAGTTGCTGGTTGTTCGGTTGTTCTTCTCTAACCGTGCACATATTAAACTATTGCCAATAATTTCGGAATTATATTGTGAACTATTTTGTTGATGATTTTCTGCTGGTGAAGTTTTTTGATAAAAATTATAGCGGAATTTTCGAGTCATCCCAAATGAGGGGATGAAGATTTGATTCAAAGAGACAACATGCACGAATTGCAAATATGCAGGTAAAACGTTTTATATTTATCATGTTGGGTTTCAAATTTCAGAATATGATTGTTTTTTTTCTCCAGGTGTAGATATGCAACAACATCAGAAATTTTATTAAAGGTGTTTTCTTCGTAAAGCAGCAGCTCTTGCACGTTTATTATACGCGTCGATATTGTTACGAATTGGACCTCTATTCCTCTCATTGAACTGAAATAATTTGATTAGAAAACAATTTGAGAGTGGATAATATTGCAACAAAATATAAGCAAACCTGAAAAGTGCATTAGAAGGAATTAAATAAGAAAATTGCCCTTTTTCTGCTGTTAGGATACTGCAAGTCGCCATATTTTTTGATTTATTTAGTAAGAACCGTTGTTGTGCGCTTTTTGTGAGAAGAAAAAAAAAAGGTCACCGCGGCTAAATTACACCTGTGCAACATCCGTTTGTACCTGTTCAATATGTTTACTCTGTAAACAAGTGAAGCTATATGTTTTATGCCAAAATAGTAAATTCGAGTCCATTTTTTTGATCACTAACAAATATTGATGAGAAATTTTCATAGTGATCGATACCGTATTTGAAATCTTGAGTAATATTCAATCAATAAATTACTTTTTTGATACGCTTTTGATAAATTTGCATCTACGATCGTCATCACTTATCTATTCGTCATCACTTACCAATTGATCGGTTTGTATTGAATCGATATTCTTCGATAATGATTCAGCGTCATCGTTATCGACTTCTTCGATCCTTCCACGTTCATCGATGATTTGTTGCCATTTAATCGCCTCATTATCGGATACATATGCATTTTTTGACGATCCATTAGAACCTTTGCTTAGTCGGCGATCGTTCCCTATACTTTACTTTAAATTAGATGTTTCTATTTTCCCGTATTTGTTTTTCATCATAGAGGCATACTTTTCTTTATGGATAAATTAATGAGATAAATGGGAAAACAGGCCAAGGTGGGCTGGCACGATATGCGTTTTTTTGCAATATGAAGTGTCTAAACTTATCGTTTTCATAATTTACCGACAAATAACAACAAATGCTCAATAAGTGAACTTCACTAAGGAGACAGACACATGCAGACACATACAAATATATAAAGATACATATAGACATATACAGACACACACACAGAAGCAAACTTATCGCAACAAAAAGCGAAATATTCTATTCAAGTGGAATGCGCAAGATGTATTTTTAATTACTAATTAGATGACGACATTTCTTCGGTTAATAAAGTGCTGAAATTTCTTTTTGCATTATATGATATGGCAATGAAACGTTTCAAACTTAGATAAGAATGACGAATAATTTTGAAAATTACCATATAGACATACATAAATACGCAACTTCTGATATACTGATAAGTTTTCACAAAGTAATACCTTATAAGTTTATATATTTTAATCTAAAATTGATAAAATATATACATATAAATTCGAAGAATTTTTATTAAAGCATAACTATAGTTATCACCGACTTCTAAGTAAATTTACATAATACAACAAATTTATGCAAATCTATTCAGTGAAATGAATATTGCTCATTCTATAAGCTCATTGCTGGAAGCTACTCTTCACTCATTTTTTTCTAGGTTTAGATCTAGTCTTTTACAATCGCAACAGCTCTCATATTTATGCAAATTTTTCCCCATAATAAATCAAACTTCATGGATTTTCCCCCAACAACGTAAAAAAATTTCATAGAGCACTTGTAAAGGTCATTTATCAGTAATCAGTGACATCAAGTCGGGTAATCAAAATGCCCATGAACTGAGATCGATGATAACGTATAATCATTGCCTGAGGGCAACAGTTACGGATTTATAAAATCATTAACTATAATGATGCTATTGATCTCGCTATCACACTAAATTTGTCGAAAAGACCGACCATCATATGTGCTATAGCTATCTTGCCGATTAGCGTTATCAAACGGTCGCGGTCGCGGACGCCCTTTAGTGTGCTTATTTCCGGTTTGCCGATTTCCTTCTTCGTTTAAACGATCCGGACATGGACAATATTCTCCATCAGCACCTTTAAAATCAACCAAATAAGAACGCTATTATATTGTAACGAAAATAATTCAGCTCGACGAGAGTAATTTTCTTTTCAGTTCATCAACGATTTGATAGCGAAATCCATCGAATTAAATAAATATAAAATATAAATGATCTATTCGCTTATGTTCTCTTATCATTTTAAACATAAAAGGACTCCACTTAAAAAGGAGCGCATTTATCCATGCAAATAGCTTTAAATAATCAACCTTGTATGACTTTAAAATTCGACAATTTTCGTCAGAAGCAAATGCGCCACAAACGGCATTCAATGGCGAGATATCTCAATTATCACGGACGTATTTCATTACGATAAGTGCGTATAATTGAAACTTACCCTTCTGGCCTGGTATTCCTGATTTTCCTGGTGGTCCTGGACGTCCTCGCTTACCAGGTGTTCCACGTGGACCTTCTTCCCCTCGTGAACCTGAAAATTATTTTTTGAGTGCAGTTCAAATAAAGACATCTCTTCTTTTATGCGTACGTTTCGCAAAGAGGTAAATGCCTTTAGGCGATCTTGAAAATTTATGCAACAACAATAAAACTTTGAAATATAAAGCGACAAAAGTGCACTGCATTTAAATCCTTCAAAATTTCTGCGGCATAAATCACTAGTACATAAAATCGAAGACAAAAATATCCTATAGCAGAAATCATTTGCTATTTGATGCATTAATTGCCATTTCTGTTAATACAAATTTATCAGATCCCTCAATCCCTCTCCACATATATCCTCAACGATTCAACGAAAAATTGATAGTTTAATATACAGAAACGTTATCCACAGCGAATGGACACCGTACGGTATAGTCAACCGCTTGACGGCGCAATCATAATTCACCGTCTTATGCACCGATTCATTTGGTAACCTTGGTTACTTGGCTGTTTGGCCGCTTATTTTTACCGATTGAGTAATATAGAACATATAGAAATGAGCTTCTCTTAGAGAATAATTCTAGTTTCGTTTAAAAGGACAATCGGCAATCGGCACCATGACAAAGACTGCCCTTTATGTACGGTCCGTGCTGGATCCTTCGAGGTATCGCAGGTGCAATGCTGCGATATTTGACTATCAATGAATGGGTGGGAATGTTGCTGAGGTCATGCCACTTTAGAGGTGGAGGTCGACGAAACTGAATTTCCATGAATTGGCTTCAAGAAATTGAAACTTTCAGTTGTTCCATAATATCCGACCATTGTGAAATGTTTAAACAAGATGACTGTAGGTGTAGGTAAAAGTGATGTGGCTTGATTTTCTGCATGAACTCGTTGTGTGCAATATGAAGAGGATTCCAACCTGCAGGCGCATCCTCTCCACGCTCACCCGGTATTCCTTCGTCACCTTCCGGTCCGATCGGCCCAGTTTCACCTTTTGGACCACGAGGTCCTTTTCGTCCTTTGATTCCACTTTTTCCGGGTGGTCCTTAATTACGAACTGATTATATCACAACGAATATGCTGCGCGTCTTATTCTTCAAAGTTCGATGATATGAAACGTTAAATTGGAGTGATATTTATGCCACCTGTGCAAAAAGGCACAGAAGATGTCTTGCAGCTCGCTGCACCTGAGGCAGTACAACCCTCCACTCTACCTGATTGGTATTTTAACAGCTATTGCACTGGTGCAGTTTTACATGTGCCCACATATCTAACCCATAGAAAAGAGCAATATGAACCTTTGCGGATCAGACGAAGTGAAGGTCTCTTCAATATGTGACTCTATCTGCTTGAGGCAAATATCACTAAGATAAAGAAATTAACCACAAACCCTTTTCCCCTCGTGGTCCCACATCTCCCTGATAGCCACGATCTCCTTCGGGTCCTTCATCGCCCATCACTCCATCGCGACCTGCATCTTGTTCTTACAGAATTCATAATCATATATGAATATGCAGATTGCAATAGAAGATGTTTCTTCCACGGAAAAAAACATGAGAGGGGCTGTTACATTTTACCGAAATACGATGAAACGAAGTACTACACCTTACTTTTTAGTCGTTTGGGACAGTGATGGTGGGTGGAAGGGCGTGGGCGTTTTAAAAGGCCAATACTATAGACTTCAGTAATCTTACACAGTACCATATGCAGTAACTATTACCTAGTAAAATCTCAGTAATTGAATGTTCAAAAATAAGATGAAAATATACCTGGTTTCCCTTGTGCTCCTTTCTGCCCTTTAGGGCCTCGTGATCCTCGTCTTCCTTTGTAGCCAGGTAATCCAATGGGACCAGGTGGACATGGAGCACAAGATCCGCTCGTCGGTTCTATTGCAATACCATCAAGACCTGGTTTACCGGGATAGCCGTCAAGCCCGTCCTCACCTAAGATAACTAGCTGATTTACGCATTGTTTATTTACACTAAACGATTAGAGAAATATTGAGAAAGGATCAAAGACATTGAAATATAATGGAATTGGCATTTAACAAACAATTTAAATTACCATATTAAAGAATTTAAAAAAGTTTTTCAATGGATAAGTCAGTATTTTACTGCTATTTCTTCGTATAAACGTTCAAAAACAAGATGAAGACTACAAATGATATTGATTTAAAAATCTGAACCTATATACCACCTCTGCTTTTAATTCTCTCAATAATATACACATTTAGAAGAGAATTTCCTTCGGTTCTTACTCATTTGTTTGTCCTCAATCTTTATGAAATTCGTTCCAGGAACGTTGCTTTTCTCGAATGGATGATTTGCACCGTACAGGTGATAATTTGGGTTCAAGAGTAGGGAAAGCGGTAAAAGAGAGGAAGAGCGATGGGCAGGTAATGAATTTCGATATATTTTATGGATTGTATAGTATAGTTGAAATTGCGAATACAATTAAAAATAATAAAAATTAGGCACTTCATATATAGAATATAACATTTGGAGAATAGTTAATTTTTTAAACATTTATATCAATATTACGCTGAAATTGTTTCATTTAGCACAAATAAAATACTCTATAATTTCGTCAATAAACTTCCCACTCTCTTAGAAAGGCCTTTTGAAATAAAGGAAAGCAACGATACTATTGAGGATTGGAAATTCATAAGTAAATAACTCGAAAAAAAAAAGAAAAGAAAATAGATTAATTAAGTAGAATAAGAATGAAAAATAAAATAGAATTAAAAATAGATTAATTAACTATCAGAGTACGTGTAAGCAGCTTTCACCCTTTGACATAGATACCTCTTTCTCCTCGATCGCCATTTGATCCTTTAGGACCTGCTGGGCAACTTTTACCTGCTGCTATTGTCTCTGGTCCACCAGTTGATCCACGATCTCCGTTCGATCTTTCATAATCAGAATAACCATCTGGAAAAAGAAGATTGCTTTAAAATTCAACTTAAAAGAGTCGTTCATTACCAATATTAATTGGTTATTGATAAGCGAATATTTATTTATATTGAAAGATTTCATCGAAGAAATATATTTATGAACTGAAGTGGAAATGAAAATTTTCGATGACCTTCAAAAGAACCCTCGATAGTAATTTACATATAATTTGTTGAATAATGAACTCACTAAAAATGGTTGGACGGATAAGTATGGGCAGATTCTAATATTATGATCAAAGTTCATATCACCACCATAGAAACGCTCTTTTAACCCGCCATTGACCGCTGCATAAAATTACGATCTTCCCCGATGGTTTTTACCCAAGAATATCGGTGCTGCCAGTTAGTGAAATTATAAGCGAACCCGAATGATTGCTAGTTTCATTGAAACACTTCCACTTTATGATTTAGAGCTTTAAAAAAAAGGAAAATCAAAAGTGATTACCGATATCAGCGCATTAAAAAAATTTAACTTTTCACTAATCGCCAGGTAGGTAATAACGAAAACTTTGATCGCCAAACAGGTAACATCTAATTAACCGATAAACAAATAATATAACTTAAAATCACATAATAGCTCTAATTAAAATCTGCTAACACTGTCGTCTTTTCCTTTCAATAGCACGTATATGACGAATAATTGTACTCTGTTGTAAAATTTCCGACCACATTTTATTGGAGATTTCATTGAATTCATTTCGATGAATCGATAATTCCTCTTCGATTAACGCAATCTCATTGATCATTATCGGATATACGATAGCGAATACAATGAATGCAATACCCGATAAGATAACAGCTAAAGAAACCGAAAAACGTAATTGAGAACAACCCATCTAAAATAAATAACTATTAGAAAAATAAAGAACTATGTCAAATTTTGCAAACATTTTTCAATAATATAATGAGAGAATTTTATATTAAGATTGCCCATATATATATATATATATATATATATATATATATATATATATATATATATATATATATATATATATATATATATATATATATATATATATATATATATATATATATATATATATATATATATATATATATATATATATATATATATATATATATATATAATTCTCGTTTAGTTAGACATATTCGCTTAGTAGTTTATAAATTTTTGTTAACATAATCGAAATATTTCTCTGAATTAAAAGATTATCCGACAATATTGGAATAAATCATTGAATAACATATAAACGGCTGAATTGAACGAGAAATTTCATTGATGATAAAGTATTTAAAAATAGCTCGATAGCTTCCGGAAATATTGCAGCATCGTTTCGTTATAGATAGTAGTATACCGATTATATATTCGAAAAAAAAGAATATATGGTTTAAAAATGCTTAATAACTATAATTTGAAATAATCGCCACTGAAAAAAAAGCGAATTTTCAAATATATTTGAAATAAAACCTAAACTAACACATCGTTTTGATCAAATCTAATCATTCAAATATCAATGATATCTTATTTTAGTATATTCCATCGTAATATTCTATAGAAAAATAATTAGCGAAACATCTAAGCAAATGAATATTTTCCGATCTAAATGATATTAATTCAGATTTCGATTAATAAAACAAAAATTCAACACCATAAACAAGTAATTTAATTAAAGTGAGAGTCTTGAACCCGATCCACAATATTCACATCTACTGACTATACGGATAGATATAAGTAAATCGTGATTTGCATATATCATAGAGGCCGAGTAATCAACGTTGTAGCTCGATGAGGTCAGGCAATAAATGCCACAACTCGGCTTGTAGACCGATGAGGGTCGGATAGCAAAATTTAATTTAGTGTCGAGGATAGTAAATCCAAGAACCTCTCAAAATTTTGCTGAAGAATGTCTGATTTTAGAAAGAAGAGACAAAGAAAGATATAAATAAAACGATCAAAACGTTTCATCAAATACACAGATTGCTCTGATGGAATATCGTTGTTTAAATAATACGTGCAATTCGAATAAAAAGCGCTTTAAAAAAAATTTTCCAATAAAGGAATTTTCAAAAGATCGAATTCATTGATTAGATCAAACGAGAATATTGTATATCCTTTCAAAAAGAAAAAAAAAACATCATGTAATTAAGTGATAAATCGACGCCCGTCTACAATTAAATCGTTCTTGATATGTAGCTCTAACTTTAAAAAAAAAAGATGCCTTCAAAAAATTTTCGACATCGGCGTTGTTTTATCAAATGAGACCTCATTGAATGTGCTCCATATGAGCAACGATAATTCATCAACGATTAAAGGATGTTCCTCAAATGTCAAACGCTCGCATAAGGAATGCATCCATCCTTATCGCTTGTTAACGCAACGGATAATCAACAAATCTCAAATTCTTTAACTATCTCTATTCGTCTAATTTATCCACTCGTTTCATCTCATCAAATGAGTTCATTATCATGTATCGACTAAGCAAATATATTTTAGATCGATGAAAAATACTTATGTATTTTCGAATTATTCAAATTCGAATATTTAAATTCCAATATTTAAATTCCAATACTTCAATTTCAGCATTCCACTTGGAATCCATAGAATTTATTACAATTTATTGCATATTCCTTGTAAATATTCATTCTCTCTTATTAAATGAAATGATCACTTGAAAACGATACCTAAATTTGAATCTTTTTTTATAGCAATAAATGATATGACGAATATAGAATACTTTTATGAGTTTATAACCCCTTAAAAACTTTTTAAAGGGATTAATAAGATAAGGAGGAGTTTTTCTCAAAAACTCCTCGCAAGTAATAAAAATAATAGAAAGCTTTATATTTTTAATAAGCAATAATTTCTCAACTTCAGTAATTCAAAGAAACGCCCATTGTGAGGTGAATTTATTAACAATGTGGGAAAGGATGAGAAGAGAGGCATTAAATGGTAACCAAACATGCAAATGTTTCGATTGGATGGCCGCAATCACCTATGCAAATGTTTCGATTGGATGGCCGCAATCACCTATGCAAATGTTTCGATTGGATGGCGGCAATCTTCTACCTCGACGAAACGCTAAATACTGATATTTCGATAGAAACATATTGAAACATATCGATAGAAGCATTTCAATACGTGCGACAAAAATTGCGCTTCAAAAATTCTACATCCGGCCGCGAGTCGAAACAAAATGGTTTAATTAAGTGCGAACGGGTCAGCTGCTTAATAAATCCTTGACAGCATCCACCGTTTAGCATATTTTTGCCGATTCGTATATTTGCAAATTGCTTTATAACGAACGTCCAAGATGCCAATATTTATCTATCTCTATGCCAAAAATCAGCATGGAAAACAAAAGAAAAAGAATATGGAACACAAAAAAAAAAAAATGCAAGCATTTTTTGAGCGAACAATTGGTCGTAACAAATATTTCACATCTATAAAAAATATTATGGAATTCTTCTTTCGGCAAAATGAGGCTATTATATGCAATAAAATATCACCTCTCCTTATTGCAATATTCTTCGTATAAATTCACTTATTATCAATTTCTCATCTTTTATCTATTTAAGCAAAAACTTCTATGTTTCACGTTCACAAATTTGTACTTCACCCTTTTAACGTGCACAATTTCATCCGTTACGTTTGCATAAATGAATCAAGACTCCTTATATAGCAATATAAAATGCCATTTTATTTAATCATACATCATCGACAATGATAGAGGATCTTCTTCGTTATTTTCATCAAAATCTTTACTTTAAAATCTAAAGGATGTAGATATAATGAAAAACTCTAAAGTAGAAATAGGCAAATACGCGAAACTGAACTTCATGTACAGACTCAACTAAAGAAATCGCTCTGAATCGAAAACCAACGTTTTAAAATATTCTCATCGAAATAAATGCCAATCGAACGAATCAAAAAAAAAAAAAAAATCATATCTAGCAGATAACTTTACTCGACTATCCATATATGTATTGCACAATTCAAAGAAAGCTATCATAAGTAATTTCTTCTTCTCAATTAAATAAGTCCATAAAAAAATTTTCTCTAGATAAGATAATATTTTCCTATAGCTAAAATATTTGAAAACTATTTTAAAATAATACGCTTTCAGATGCTTATAAATAAATAAGAGGATATAAGCAATAAGTTTATTGATGAAACTAATGAATATTTGATTTAAATTTCAAATAACATAAACAAAACGATACAACCCCAAAAAATTAAATTATTACTCAGAATATAATATCAAAAACCAAGAGACTAAACCTTCTTCGCACTTACGATAATATATTCGATGACAATAATGAAAACGAGAAATAAATCACAACACAACGTGCTCTATCATTTTTCCTCTCTTATAAGATATAATTCCTTTCATCTTTTTCCTTTGGACAATATGAAATTACCCTTCTTTCTTGAGGAATATAAATCCTTCTATGAAATTCTTCTAGAGATGTTATCAGGCATATGCGCTATCTTCGCTTCCTGACTCAACAAAACGAGCGACGGCAAACCTACCATGCGGCACTTTGGCGTAAATATAGTTTAAGTCTACGACCTCTGCATATTACCATTCCTAGCGATCCTAGAAATGCCAGTCGTGTTTCCGAACTGAGCCCAGTCCCCTCCACCACGCTCCACAGAAATATCCCTTCTAATGAGCAAACCATGAAAAAAGAAGC
Source organism: Ascaris suum (assembly GCA_013433145.1). NCBI lineage: Eukaryota > Metazoa > Nematoda > Chromadorea > Rhabditida > Ascarididae > Ascaris > Ascaris suum. The sequence goes on along the minus strand of CM024182.1, from coordinate 1,740,736 downwards.
CATAAAAGGACGGGTAGAAAAAATGCCGGCTAAGGGAGGTATAATAAAAATAAACATTTTTGCTGAGATGAGTGTCCGCACACTCAAAGCAATAAGAAAACACATGTGGTCCAGCATCAAAACAGGAAAAAGGTCGTACTATAGCAATCTACCTTTGCTTGAATTCCATCAATATTCCCCAGCTCTGAAACCTGTTCACCTGTGCACAACAAACATTTATTAGAACCCTCTCCAACTCGAATACTAGTCCTTATTCGCTTAAAGAAGTACCACAATTATATTCAATAACTATACAACCAAATTTAGAAATTATAATCTCCTTATGCCCTAGCAAATATTTGCCTTCAAGAAATGCATCAACTAGGAGAAGAAAAATCAAGATGAAAATAAACACAACTTCAGAAGACCTGAACCTCGTCACCTCTCCAATTTCCTCTCTGAAAGATGTATAACTGTCGCTAAGTTTATCATCGAAACCTAGGCCCGACTTCGTTTCATCAACAGAGACCTTTCGGCAGTGCCCCTTAAATTCCCCTCCGGGACCTTTACCTTTCCTTTTCCAGCCATGCTAAAATCCATTTGACAGTATTACTCCGCTCAGACAAAATATTATTGACGAAGCGACATAGAAATCGAATTAAGGTTGTGCGTTGCGATGATTTTTGCATATTGTTGATCTTTCGATCTTCCGACTTCTCATTTAGTACCAACAAATCAAGAACTTCGGCGTCAATTCAATATAACCTTCCTCTCCCCCTCCCCCCTCCCCTACTCCAATATCTGCGGAGTCGTAAAAATTGTCCATCACTTTCTGAGAGAAAGAAATACAAAAATGGCTACAGAGTTTAATTTAAAAAATCCAGAAATGAGGTACAAATATTGTTTCATTTTACAATATACAAGCTAGTGGCAGTAAACACATAGCAAATCCGTTTCAAATGTTGGCGTCAAAAAAAAAAACGAATTTCAAAGAAAACAACACCATTTCTTTCTTTTCAGATGATTTCGTTTCATTTTTGCGGCAAATACATCCGCCACAACATCACCAGGCACCTTAAAATCAACAAAAATAATTGCAAGTAAAAAATCGCGCAAAAAAAAGAAATAAATATCAACAATCCTTAAGTATTTCGATCGATAACACCTCAACGAAGTTTACCAACTCTGTTCCTATTCCCCAATGTTCTCACTTTAATAGAAGCAAGCCTAGGGCTAAATAATGGTCGATTAAAAATATCGAATGTCATACAATTGAGTGGAATTTGAAAGCTCTATATAAATCACGATGCAAACATATATAGCCCAAAAGGGGTGGGGAAGGGTGGGGGGAAAGTAATCCTTCCCTTAAAATTGCTAAAAATCAAGTAACAGAAATGAGTTAAAACGATCACAAAATAAAAATAAAATCGATAAAAAACAACACGCATTTTCTGAAAAACTCTCCATGCCCCGTTCCACATTTCACTCCCCTAACCCTCTTACAGCCGTTGCCTTTTACTCTAATTTTAAAACATATGCATTCAAGTTGAATGCATGCATCGTATCAATTCTCGCACCATACAACTATGTCAACTACAGCATTAAACGAACTTGCAAGCTGATATCTCTTCGATTCTTGGTGAGTGAAACGGAAACGAAATCCTTTAAGTAAGATTGTTACTCTCCCCGAAATGCCATAATAGCTCATATAAGTTCATCCCCTTCGACAAAAAATTTCCCCTCAAAAAAACAATTTTTTCTTCAATAAATCTTCCCGGGGAAAAAGCCAAAAAAGGTTTGTTTCCACACGTGCGAAAACCACCATCTTAACCCTTAATAAAAACCTCTGAGGCTCAAATGACCACTTGACCTGATTGATAGATCGAAACTTTTTGCCTCACAAATATGACTGCAGTTGTTAACGACATTTACTACATACGCTGAGCGCGAATATGAAATTAACTTCAACTCGAATGACCTTTTCAGCTCCTAATTATCCATATACGGAAAATTTTTGACTCAACTCCACGAGGCGTGAATATATCTAAAAATATATGGAAGGAAAACACTTTCAATGAGATTCCAGCAACCACTGAAACTCCAACACAGGTCTCGCTTCCTAAGCGTTAAAAGAAATTCATAAACCTGGGAATTCCATACAAAGTAATTCGATCGATACGTCAGGCGGTCATCGACTAAATATACTTCCTTCCTTTATGTCGACTCTTTAAACCTTTGCGAAGCAACGCGGAGTCAAAATAAAGGTGAAAATAATACCTGTTTAAATTGAGCGGTTGTCAATTCGTGTTCACTCATCGATGACATTGTGTCGACAAGTGCGGCCATTGCAAATGAATGACGATCACACTGCGACACAACGGTCGCCATCTCGAAAAGCTTCGCTTTGCTCATCGTATTCACCTATGAAATTATGAGGACAATTCTATGGGAATAATTTCAGGTCGGGTAAATAGATAGGTCCGGAGGTGAGCATACTGCAATGGTAATTCCAGGTAAGTATCGTAGCTAACACCTTATTCCGCCCCCCCCCCCCCCGCCCTTTTTCCCCCACCTCATAATCCTCAAAACCGTAAGTAAGCATAATATAATAGGACCTCTCTTTAACGGTGAGCAAATTTATTGAAAGTAACGATTAAAATAAAATTCGACAATAGTAAAACGGAGCAAAAAAAAAATTCATCGTTCAAGTTTAATGAGGCTTAATGCGCAATGCAATATGAACTAAGACTAAATTTTCAACACCAAACATCAAAGATCAAACTACAAATAAAATAATATTGCTGGAAAAAAAATAATGAAAAGAATGTAAAATTAAATTATGCATAGATACCTCGCGAGCAATGATTTCTTCACATCGTTTCACCACCATTGGCATATCAAAGCGAATCGCCATTGGTAATACCATCGCCACATTCAAAACTGCAAATGACGTCATTAAAAAATTCTGCCTATCCCCTTCCCCTCCAACTCAATCAATTCTATTTCCATTACCCCTTCTCTCCACTATTACTATATTCAAAACTAATAATAATGATGCTTTATATTTTTTCGACTTTCCCCTCCCTTCCCTCATTCTTCCCTCCTAACTCAAGGAATCCTTTTTTCATTAGACAATCATGGCTTGCTAATGCTACATATTTCAATTCATTTTATTCTTAGAGATTATTTGAGAAAATAAACTTTATAGACAATTATTGGCATGAATAATTTTCTTGATAATATTCAACTCATTAATTTCGACATTAATAAGAGCTAAAGAAAAAGAAAAAAAAATCAACGCATTCGAATATTTAACTCTAACAAAGATTTTTCTTAAACGCTCAATTAGTACATTAAAGAGAAAAATAAATCAGAGAGAATGCTATTGAAATTATTACGATATATGCCCATTGCAAATGCATAAATTCAACACCCCGATTTTAATTTCAAGAACAATGATTAACCATAGCGATCTTCAATTGTAAGCTACCTGTAAACACCTCCACTTTTGTGACTACCTGCAAATTACTTCTCTCATATACTATTAAAGAAGTTAAAGAAGTGAATACTTAGATTGGAATAAAAAAAATTCTGTGAATATTTAGATTGGAATTTAAAAAATCTTAAGTCTAGAATTGTGACCTTCGCCTTTAATTCATTTCACTCCTTACTTTCCCTTCCAACGATATACCTAAACGCTGCTTCCCAGTACCCCCCCCCCCCTGCACCCCCAACGATATGTTTGTCAGTTCCTCTCAGTGCCAGAAGCGGACTCTACAGGAAGGTGTGGTCACATTCAAGATCTCACAATAAAAAAATTATAAAATCGCGCAACCTAATCTCAACTATAGAAGTTAGGAAAAAAATTATTTATTTTATGCAGTTAATTCAGTTTCTGGATCGAGGAACACAAAAAAGGCCACCCATCGATTAAAATACAGCGCTTAAAGATGCGATTCTTATAGATATACTAATAACGATCAAATCGCATAAAATAAACCTAAAGTTGATATTCTACTCGAAATTCTCTCATCTCGTCATTTAATGTTATTTTCAAAGTCTAATTAAACTATGAACTTCAAATTATAAGCATAAAGATCCGCCTATATACCGTTAAGACTCACTAAATAATAGTCCAATCATCTATATTGATTGATTCAAAAACATAAGAAGCGAAGATTTTTGCATGGGAAATGATTGCAAAATAAAAGAATTTAAATAAGCCTAATAAAAGAATAATGAAAAACTAGCCGGTAATTGGTTTCCGTTTTGGACAGTAGAAAACGACACGCATAAGTTCAAGAAAATCCTCATAGTTGATATCGGATGGTAATTCGAAATCTTTGATTGCTTTCTCACCAAAAAACATCGATGCGAAGAATGGAGAGAGTTCGGCTAACCAACCACTATTAATATAAAGCACTCGATCTGTAAAATGTAGAACATTTATTTAATTATTTATTTATTATATCTGGATGAAATGTAAATATATCACCTAAAATAATATGAGGTTTATTTTTAAATCTCAGCAATAATATAAATATTAGAAATACCTTGTACAACGATACGAGTATTACGATGTGGTAAAGGTGCAGAAAAGTCATCATAATTGAATCGCATTGCAGAGTTCGTCGATCGTGTTGAATAACTCCCCGAAAGGATTTGCTCCATATCACGTCGAGATATCATAGCTCTAAAATATTACATCTCACTATCTACCAATAATAAATAATAGGACCGGATCGATTGGATTACATGAGCGGATCACGACAAAGTATGAACCGATTTCAACAGCAATAACTCACTTAAAAAAGGGTCGAACATTCGAAATTTCGTCACTCCGGAAGATTGGATGAATTTGTTGGGTTTTATAATAGAAGAATATCGTTCGAGTCAAAAACGTCACTTTTTTATTTAAAATCTTGCTTTCTCACGATGATCCTTTCGATAAAATCAACATATTTGGATAGCACAAACCTCCTTCCCTCACCTCTCGTCGGTCATTTGCTCTTTCTTTCCAAAATTCTCTCACTGCATGGCATGGAGAAGCAATAGACGAGGGACTACATGCATGACGCTGATCCAGCTCCGGCCACGCATCGAAAAAATTTATCCAGCCATATTCAGAGGCAAAGGGTGCCCTGGCCGATTCGAAGAAGGAAATTAAGCGCTTGTCATATATAAACTGTCACATAAACTCTTACTTCCTGTGGTACTATAATCTATTACATTTTCTAATATTCCATCCTCATTCTATTGTCTCATCATTATTTTCATTTTCTTAGTTTGATCGAACGCTTATTTGGCTCTTTTCGAAATTCATACAGAGTTCAATTTAATTTTATTGCTTAGTTTTTTTTTTTTTTTGGTAACTCCTAAAGGGTTATGGCTAATGCCATTGAACGTAATTAAATGAATTTTCCTCCATTATATATGAAATAAACACCCAGGGGTTTACTATCGCAAAGATTACTGTGTAAAATTACTGTCCCAATAAGTAGTAAACATAATGTGTTCACTAGTGTTCTATTTGCGTAAATAAAATGCATATCTTTACTTATTTCACTTGATACGGAAATCTACACTGGCGCCAACACTTAAAATGCTTTAAATACTAGTTTCTTTGAAGAACATATCCGAAAATATTGGAAAGAAACAGGTGTGCAGCAAAAGACTGTGAAAGTGCCAACCGGAAAGTTAACGCAATGCAAGAACAACCGTCGTTCTGGATCAACCAAATCTTTCATGCTTATCGCTCCCCTCTTCCCCCCCCCCCCCCTTCCGGATCAGTGCTAACAGTCACACCTGATTAAACCTCCACCTTGTCAACATATGATTATGAAGAACTGATAGACACAGCAAATACGCATCAACTACAAAAAAGCACTCATACATCCATCGTAGAAAATAAGAAAACAGCGACACTCGCTCACAGCCGCCCATCGCCAACTTCAAGCACACCAATAAAATCTCTCAAACGATGCAAATGGCGAGCAATCCCAGTCATTTTGACCTTTGACCAGTGGATGTCAATATCGACAATCGGTTATTGGTTTGATGATCGGCTGGCTGAGCACCGGTTGAACAATTTCGATTTGCGTGGATCGAACAGTTTCGATTGGTCGGATGTTTCTTGGGTACCGGTGATCATTTTGTAAAAGTACTATGACTATATAAAACAAAAATTAGTCAAAATTTACTTATTTACTACTTAATTACTTAATCTACTTTACAACTGAATACGTCTGGAATAACCAAAATTCCCTAAAAAATATAAAATTTTTGAGTTATCAGGAATAATAGCTTTATGATAGAGATCTCATTTATTGCAGCATTATTTCCCTGCCATTTGAATCCGCATCATTTCACTTCATATGTTGAGCGGTTTTGTCATATATGGAAAGGTGTCGCTAAAGATGTAAATGTTCATCAGAATTAGATATAAAGTTAAGTGAAAAAATCTAAGAGAATATGAATGGGAAGCTATCTCCATCAAGAAAATCTTATAATTTTTGCATTAAAAAGTTGATTTTTTTTTCTTTTCGAGTAAAGAAAACCGCTTGACTATTCGCAGATTGTATTTAGCACTATATCGGATAGTATTCAAACGTACCTTATAGTTAATGACGGATATTTTCAACCATATATTGACCACAACGAGGTACGTCCTCTTTTTTTTTTCAAATTACTGCACGTGTATTTTTCAGAAACCTTGTAGAATATTTCTAATATTTTTTCATTTTCTTATCTTGGAAAATACATATATTAATTAGAAATATGAATTTTTGTTGAAGAATTATACGTATAAATTAAAGCAATACTCACAGCTTATACAATGAAATATAAACACTACAAGAAAATGTTTTTGTAAAATTTAGCATATTATTATTATTATTTTTTATTCTTTTTATTATACTCTTATTTAATGCAGTAAGTAATTGTTATGAATAATCATGAGTCTAATTTAATTTACGAATACAAATTAAATCTATATTCAAATGCTGAGCAAATATACGAATATATATTGAAGTAATTCTATTCTATTCAAAAAAATCTCACATTTTCCATACAAATAACAACGAAATGCGGTATTATTACCATCAGTTTTCCTCTAAAATTATACCATGATTACGGTATAAACCATACAAAGGTTTAGTTTTTACCATGTGCACTTGTTTTTTAATATGAAAATCCCATTAAATAAGATGAAATCTTGAAATTATCCTACCCCTTTACTCTTATAAGAGAGAGAATCTCGAAGATTTTAACCCAATAAAATAAGTTGACCTGGTATTGATAATGGTAAACTTTAATATCAAATTTTTTGTGGGAGAATTTTTCAAAAATTTTTGCATATTTAATTATTTCTCGTTAATTTAAAACTCTAATTGAATTTAGTGGAACGCACGATAACAAGATATCCTATACTATCCTCATCGGCATATCCCTTCCGCATCATTTATTTCTTCTTGAGGCAATTTTCCTCTACATTCAATATTGTCCTTTCCCTTATTTCGCTTTCGTTTTCAATGGGTTCAAAAATCTATATGCAACAAATTTCAAAACGTTTCAAAAAAGAGATTAATCTAACCTTCTAAGATTTCGAAAAATTGGACAAGAAAATAGCCAAACGTAACAACTCGATTCCCACTCTCTATAAAAGTTTGGGAATAATTGAAAACTCATTGAATATTGCGTTCAATCACAGCAAATAATCGATTACAATGCAAACTAAAAGTGAAATGCACATCAACCTTCGTAAAAGAATTATTCCTGCAATATCTTTTCGCATCCGAATTATTTGGATATATCTTCCCACTTCTTTCGAATAAAACTTTATTTGCCAATTGTTTCCGCATAAATCGATATTTTGAGGAGAAAAACTCGTTGAAGGTCTCTTACTAAGAAAAATATTTCTCCTGTTTTTCAATAAATATGTATCTAAAATTGTTTCAAAACCTTAAATCATTAAATACGCTATTCTCAATCCTATTCATTATCGAGGAAATTCTCAATCCCTTCCTCAACAATGAAAAAATTGAAGCTTCTAGCATTCTATGCAATATAATATAATATTTTCGCCGAAATATACGAATAATTTTGAATTAAAAATTAAAAAAAAAAATAAATCGCTAAAATATAAAAAGTTTCTAAAGTTGAGTCTTAGTAAAATCTTATCGACGCATAAAATTCGCAACTAATAAAACGTGAACGATTAATTGCATTGATAAAATTATGATGCCAGTAAAAAAAATCTCCATAAATATTTCTTCATTGATCTGTAGACTTCATAATTAACATAAATGAAATATGCAAAAATAAATAAATAAATAAATAAATAAATAAATAAATAAATAAATAAATAAACAAATAAATAAATAAATAAATAAATAAATAAATAAATAAATAAATAAATAAATAAATAAAATAAATAAAGAGATTAAGGGGGATAATAAAGTTCAATAATACGAATAATATAAAAATGCTCAATACAATTCAATATACCTATTTGATGCTTATTTATTCAACCAATATTAAAAAACAAAATTTTTTTTTTCATTATCGAATTCCATAGTTTTATCATTTCCGCTTCTAATTAAGCGCATATTTATTGCTTCATTCTAGTAAATATTCGATTCACCTATCTTCTTTCTTTAAGTTCAAGACTTATATAGTGCGACATCGGTCAAACATATCGGATTAGCAATGTTCGTAAAAAGAATAAAAGAGAAAAAAGAAATTCCCCAAATCTCCTCCCTTCTGCCAAATTTAAATGAATCAAAATATTTCCACATTTTCTCAGCAAAAAAAGAGAAAACGAAACAACAACAAAAAAAAAACCCCCCACCAAAATATAGAGAATTATTCATTCACTATCAAATTTTCAATTGATGGAAATTAAAAAAAAAAAAAAAAGACCAAAGATATTTTCCCAACTATAAGAAATTTTTCTAATTAAAACAAAACAGTATGTTATTCCATTGTGAATAAATCAAATAAATTAAACACAAAAATATAAAGAGGAAAATAATTGATTATGAATAAAAACGTGAGAACAATAAAATAGAGATCAATATAGAGCTGCAAAATTATATAAATGCAGCATTATAGCTCGAATATTCACGAAAAAATTGACGTAAAAATTAGTGCAACATAGAAAAATTTTCCACGGAGAATTTTATTTTTTTTAAGGTCGTTCGGCGAATTTCTAAGTGTAAAAATTGAAAAAATTATTGAAAAAAAGCTTCATAGTTCGATTAATTGAACATATTCTATCTTTTCCGTTTAAATTTCCTGCATTAAATAAAAACCACAAAAGATTTCAATCTTACCCATCATGACCTTAAAAAAAACTGACTCCCAGTTCATTATGACAAGTTATATCGGCGGGGATGGGGAAGGAATGAAGGGTGGGGAGGGATCCCGTTCCTATCTTTGGGTGGCAACTTTTATTGTCTGATCATTCTGTCGGCCAATTTGAATTGCAGAACATTTTAAATTTTATGAATTCCAACCTATGCACTGAACCTCTTCGATACTTGTATAAAAATATGATCACCGGGACTACAATCAGGCAGAGATCAGATCCATAAACTCCCAAATCCACTCCACGGTACGGTATCTACAGCGCTTGCTAATCTCAAGCTAATTCAAAGTTTTCATCTCTGATCACAGAGTGGTCCCATCCCTGATCTCGCCTTTAACGAGGGAAGACGAATAGGTTGAAATCTTCTGATTATGACCTAAGATAAATGCTTAACCGGATTTTAATGCTCAAACGTACTACCTATTCGAGATGTCACAGACATCTGCCCGACCTTTCCCCTTCCTCCATCATTGGCAGGGAGATCAGCGATGTCTGGCTACGATCAGAGTAAGGGGAACCATCATGCAGACCGGAAACTTCACATTCTCTTAGAGAATTTCGAGAATTTAAAAGCTCGATCCGCAAAGCCTGGACGCTCGAGCAATGAAGGTTTGAGATAAGGGAATCCTATGTCCTTGGTATACCGGAACCCTCAAAACTCGTCACACTTTCCGGTCTGCATGGACGAAATTGATATCCGTTCAATGTTTCTCCAATTTCCGCTAATGGAAAGCTGGTGGCAAAGAGAAGAAATCCTTTTCATCTCCAATAAGCCGACGAACAAAGCGTCACATACCATACTTCTTAATAAACAATACACTATATTGAAAAAACAATTAAATAAAATTCCAAGCGAATTTCGAAAATATAATCTTTTTCATCCACATATCTTGATTTATCGAGTTTCTCGTCTCATATCGCAGCCTATCGTCATCCTTATGATACCTCCTTTACAGACGAGACAGATATCACCAGACCTCCTTTACACATGAGAGAGAGAGACCACATTGCGATCCCACAATCACCTGTGCATTCTTCCCATTCCAATGTTCGTACCGCATCACTATACGCCAACCTTACATCCTTTACCAGTAAACCGCATTTAGCACACCTGAAAATTATTTCGTTTCAAAAGATGAACACACATTGACACTCCAAAATATCGAAAAAAACGCGAAAAAATATAACGGAAAATAAAGTGAGCTGCTTATTAAGCATATTGTTTTGTGTTACTTACAATCCATTTAAATTAAATTCATCGAAATTTATTTCGACTCAAATTAGAACCGGATAGTTAAGTTATACATTTGTGGGGTAGCTGTTGTGTGCTGATCCTTTTGGATGCTCAGCAGGTTATATGAAGGTATCATCATGTAATATGAAGATGTCATCACCTAACTCAGAGAGTGACTGTAAATATTCGCAAAAGAACTTCCGGTCTAAAATTTATGTCGCATTAGCGAGCGGCTTAAACAAAAACCGATGAAGGAATTAAATCAAGAACAATTTATTTTTAGAGAATTTTTGATTCCAAGAAAAAAAATTGCAGAAATATTGAATTTGGAAAAGTGCCAAACAATTGAACAACTACTACTCTTCTATGCCTTACAAAAATCAAACAAATTTACTAGCAATATTTTTTCCCGCAAACAACTAGTAACACCATAGGGAATGCTATCTTCTCCTGGCAAAAATTCATACACAACACCGCCAATATAGCAGCCCTCTATTCAACGCTTAAATAAGAACGAAATTAAGCGTTCAAAACTGTCCCCAATTAGCATATGACAACATATAGAGACCATAAAACCTCCATATATGAAAGAACACCTTAAACGAATAAAACAAACCTTTCCACAGGCTTCACTAGCCGTTCCACTTCCATCATTACCATTTCTTTACAGCTAACCGCATTCGGCTCAACCGCATCATTCCTGTTTTGATCCTCCGTCTCACTGCAGTTGTTTACCGTCAGATGATGCAATCTAAGGTGGCGATCACCTCTGACATAGCCAACATAAACCTAGGTTAAGGTTGCTTAGGAGAAAAAAGAAATGTGGATGGTAGATCAACGAGAAGGAAAAATCCATCCATATTTGATCCTGATAATAAAAATTTAAAAAAAGTGACCCCAATATCATAAACCAGTTTTTAGGGTCGTGAAGGAGAAATGCAATCAACAACCACATGTTAACATCTCTAAGTTAATAGACCAATACGTTTCAGATCAGAAATCAATGACTGTTTCACTCATGATGACGCCGCTAGATACCTTTAATCAAAAATGCTTCACCTGTACTTTTACGTTACCTTAGAGAAAACTACTTCATACCTTGCAGTAGCAAATATATACAGTACGTCTAATTGCAATGATTTGATAATAAAATGCAGACAATTAAATACTGTCAACATTTGCTTCCTATTTCTTGCACTATGAATATTTAAATAATCCAAAAGAGAAAGTGTGTGAGGAGATTTTGCAGTCTTAGGAAAATATAAGTTTGGAGTGATACGTGAAACCGCAAAAAATACGTCGTGACTTCATTTGTCCGATCATTCGCCAATCACACACATTGGTCAATCGAGCATAATTAACTGCGTAACGCAACTGTTCAATAAAATCAACTCTGACAGTGCAATACACCAAAAGTGTTAATCCTATCGCTGAGATTTGCCAAACAAAAGTTCTGTGTCGTATACTTGTCGTAAAACATAGGTACAGCACTAACCTCATAGGCAGCCTACTATTTTTTGAGCGTACGTCCTCTCGAAATGTTCCCTCTCCTAGTGGAGATGTGCGTCGCTGTCCGCTATCCCCAGCTGCAGTTGCACTACGCTCTTCCTGAAAAATTTAGCACCTCACGAGATCACAGAGAAGCGTAAGAGCCGGATTTCGATAACCGACGTCATCGAAAAACGCATCCTATACCTTCATTTGGTAGGCCACCGCGCTTTCTAACCAATAGGAAACAAAATTCCTCGCCAGATGTTGAAAGTGTTTATTCCAGATGCTAAGGGCAAAAAAAATTACCCAAACCCGGCCTTTCGATGATGAAATTTACAATTTGAGGCAATGGAATCCTCCTCCATAATTTACGGCACATTTCTGCAATAAATTTAACAGCACCGTCAATTTTTAACGCAGATTTTCGACGTCTTGAAATTTTATTTGCCTTATAATCCTCCAAAAATTGAAATCATTTTCAAAAATATTTGCTTTTTTATTTAAATTTTCTCGTTTTTTTCGTGAATATTATTAATATTATCTTTTCTATATTTTAAAGAAATATTCTACTTTTGTTTTCACTTCCATCAGTTATATGCAAATTGCCAATTGCCTTGATGATTCAAGTAGTGGTGAGAAACCTCCCTATCCCCACCTCCCCCTCCCCTCCTCTAATATACATCTTACGAGGATCTTTAGAAAATTTTATAAGTCCACCTAAAAATAATCCATAAATGAATCTACAAACTTAGACCATAAACGTGAGTTGAACAATCGGTATGGCTACTTTTAGGCGCTGCATCTTCCACGTTTGACAATCGTATTGTTTTTGCGATGTTGTTATCGATACGACCATTATTTGCAATAACTCTCTGTAAGATCCCATGCCAGTTTCCGTTCGCAGATTCACCTTCATGAAATTGACCACCCGATACAACATTCATGTCCAGATCATCATTAATTTTCACTTGCCGAGAATATTTGGATTCCTCATTAATTCTGTCTTTTAAGTTTTGCAATTTCCGTTTCTCATCGTCGAGGCCACTCCAAATCGATTCATTTTCAACTCCACTATAGCATAAGATAGATTGAAGGCCCGAGACTGTGCAAGCATCGGTTTGCTCCTTCACAATACCTTTGCCAGGTAGCTGAGAATCTCTGGATGATCCTTCCTGCGCGCTAATCGAGATCTACAAGGCGCAAACGATTCCTGTCTCCCACCTAGACATCCAGTCTGCACCTGAAAATTATTCAGACTGTATACAATTGTTTCATATTATTCTTTGCAGGCAATAAACTTATCTAAAACGCTTCAAGCGTTGTTGCACATCTCCGTATTCTACACCACTCTCGAGTATCATTGTAATAGAACATACGGATACACATCACACGATCTCTTACTTTCAAAGAACTTGATTTCTTGATGAGGCAAACTTTTGCCGATTACAAAATTCCAGCAGATTAAAAAAAACAGCCGTTAGGCTAGGTTCAGTCTTCTCGTTTTTTGGATCCCAGCCGATATCACAAATAATGCGCCAGTCGATCGGGGAAAGCCGATTACGGTCTTTGCTTCACTCCTATTCCTTGAGTTACAGTATGCATTAACACTGCTACAACATCACTCATATAGCCCCCCCACTTGTATTTCAGGCAAGTTTAAAAGCCTTGCATTGAATACTTAGATTCCACCAAAAATTCCAAAGTCCCTTCGATTCTCTTTTTGCATTTTCGAATGCATTACAGCGAGGAAGTGGAATGTGGGAGGATGTCTATACGTCTATCCGATTATCTTATAATTCCATCAAAATGACGATGTTTAAATTCGACCGGCATAAATTACGCAACAATTTGGCCACCGATAAACTTTCATATTTTCCTAACCATCCCCCTTAGTTCTCCTTTGTTTATCTACCTACTATCTCATACTGCCAATCTCTGATATTTACTCGTAAATCTCAGAACGCAAGATGAGGAGGCGGGGGAGGGGGGGGGGAAAGGGTGCAGTGCAGGAGGCAGGGGAAAAGACGTAGAAGATTGCATCAACTCGAAGCGAATTTCGCTTCAAATTCGTACCGTTCAAATTTTCAATTAATTTCATGGCTTCATTAAATCACATCCCAAACGGTTTTTCAAAATAGGATAGGATCTCGACTCCAGAACTTTTGAATCACAATTTCATCGAAGACCTACCACACACATATACAAGTTACACATCTTGCTTAAATCGTGAAGTCTACAAAAAAGGTGTCGAAAAAAACTTGCTTACATCATAAAATAAAAAAAAAAAATATCGGGCAACAAAAAAAATATTATAAAGCAAGCATCATATATCAAGAGAAACAGTAAAACCCCTTAGCAGTTTATCCAACTGATGGTCTGCGTTAAATTTTATAGGTCACCGCCGTTGAACGTAATTATCGATCACAAAGATGAATCGATACTTGGAGAGGGAAGTATTAAATTATAGAAATGAGTGGATCACTTAAACTTTTACATAGGAAATTCCAAAATATCTATATTTGTTGTACCTGTCGGCAATGGATTCCCTTTTGCCGGTCCATTTGTTCAACTGAAGTGGATATAGCTATATGGGGAAATCCATAGAATCAACTCACCTATTTATTTAATGAATCTTCGTTGGAAGCGTCCCTCTTCAACTGTTGTCCTCTTATTGCACCATGCTCATGACCAAGATGATCCAAGACAAATTCCACATCCAATGCACCAGTTCCAACTTCACCTACAATCATAAAACTTGTACAGTGTGTTTGCACTTTTCTTTTCTTGCGTAGATTCCGCCTTCCAGTTTCTATTGATCGTGACCTTCCTGACCTTTGAAGTTCCAATCTTTTATTTCAAGTCACTAAGTTTTAACTATGCAAATTTCTTTAAAATTTCCTTCTTTTATGACTCCTGTTCATATAGCTTTTGTAGGTTTTCTCATATTACGTTGAAATAAATAAATTAAATAACAAAGGAATTTCCAGTCAACAAGGTGTTACATAATCAGCTTATGTCGTTCTTCTGGCTCCAAATATTTCACACATGCTCATCCATTCAAATGCGCACGAAGGTAAGCATATTTTCCCTCAAATTATAATAAACTCAACAATACTAACCTGTGCAACGCTACCTGTTGAACAAAAACCTTCAATGCCATAGCATATATATGAGCATCATCATAGCGATTATATAATAGAAACTTTCACATATATTTTTAAACGGACTGTAAAAAATCACCCCCCCCCCCCCAAGGTTAACGCCATCTAGGCTTTCCTCTATCCACCTAGTCGAATTTTTTATTAAATAAACTAAAGTACCAAAGTCTCGATAAGATAAATTGCAGTAAAATTTAAAAATTGAGGTATTATTGAGGGCTAAAAAGCTTCGATTTTCTACTATCGAATACACGTGCAATTAAACGATAGTTTTTGTGCTAAATAAAATGACTACGATATATACCATTCCCATAGAACATAAAGTAAGCACTCCATGACATGTAAATATGCCCCACTGATAATGATTCAAAGCCATAGAAGTAGAAGAGGACTATGCACACAGCGCGTATAAAACTTCATTTTAGGAGGCGAGTAACCGCCAAAAGAATGAGCCCATCAAAGCCCTCTCCCTGAAAACCTACCATCACCTTCCACCTAAACCCCCTCCCTCCAAACCATCTTCCCTCCACTCACTTCATCTCCCAATCTTCTCGAGGTCTAAAACGTGAGCAGCCTGTTTTCCTCGTGTATCACCTCTTCGGATTTATTTAACTACGACAACAAAATGTTTCAGAATCAACTTTCTGGGCTGTTTCCTCGTTTTACCAACAACTGATACCATCTCATATACATATCCATTTGTTTTGCCGATCTTCTAATCTCACCGTCTTTGCTGTATTTCCGATCATAAAATGTTTTTTAAAATTCATTCAAGAAATTAGCTCAAAAAAATATGCTTCTTGAAAGGTACAATCATTTTTTAATCAAAGAGGACAGGCAGTGAATAAATATCTTTGATGACGTTCAATGATTTCATCCTCTTCCACTCCAGAAACTTTATACACGTGATTGAGATATACCACTTAACCTCTCTTAGGTATTTGCATACTAATTAAATAATTCAAAATTTACCTGTTACAACGTAGTTAAACTGTATTAGGTCATCTTGATTCGATGGAAAAATATTCACCACTTTCGCCGCTAATATGATCGATCCATTCATCGAATTGTTCACATGATTCGATCCAAACGTTTTCGTTGAATTTTAAAATTTGCACCATCTTTGCGATGTTCTTTTACCGCATTTTCAACGAAAATGATTTTTGCGTTAATAATTTCCCATCACATAGAGGACAAATCACTTTTCGTAGTGCCATCTAAATTTATAACGGAAATTAAAAATTTTGCTCGAAATTTGAAAAATTTATAATAGACGTTCTTTTTTTTCTCTAAATATTTCTCAAATAAAATTATCATATCACCAGATGCGTAAAAAAAAAAAAAATTCACTATACAATTTAAAAAAAAAAAATGGAAGTCGCAAAAATAAAAATAGAAATTTCGAGCATATTCCCCCTTTAAATCTTAAATTTCATTCAGCAATTATTTAGTTAATCAATTATTTATTCAATAATTATTATCCACCTAAAATTTTTTTCTCTATTATTTTCTATGATATTTTTCACACCGGAATAATGAAAATTTCTCCATCGGACTATTTTCTATTCTCCATGGTTTTTCCACCGGATAAAATTGTTCTCTATGAAAAATCTACCGGACCAACCGGATATCCCCACGTGGATTTTTTCCACCGGAATAATAAAGTTCCAAAAAAAAAAACGGTAGAAGGAATATGACGCTATATGGAAATTGGCGAGAAGATAACATTTAACAATTAAAATCCAATTCGAAATACCATCGCAATGCATAACATATTTGAACTTCATTACCTAATTTGAAACCTGAAATTAAATTACCGAATAAATTCAAGAATTACCGGAAGACCCAAAAAACCGGAAATCTTTAAAAGTATATATTTTTAACAAAAGCCAATAAATAAGCATATAGCTATGATTGAAAACAAATAGAGAAACACTAATATATAATCGTTTCAAATTTTATTGATTTACCAACATGTTCAACAATACAAATTTAGCTTTAAATGAGCACAATAGTCGTTTGAGCATTAAAAAAATATCAATAGATAGTGAATGAATGCGACAATAACAGTTGAAACCATCATCGGTTGACATGAATATTGCCATATAATATCAAGCATTTTCCCTCCGATGCCATTACTTAATAAATTGATAAAAGAATAAAATCAAAAACATTACTTGATTTCCAGCATCCGATATTGATAACAACAAGCTTTGTAACGGCGAACAAATATGCATACACCTCGAGAAAGATGCTTAAATACATATATAGTTGGATGAAGACGCTTAAATAAAATACACATGGATGAAGACGCTCAAATATGGTGCACAGTTCGACGAAGACACTCAAATAGGTGTACATTTGGATGAAGACTCTCAAATAGTTGCAATCTCAGATGTGCTTCTTCCCGATTGTACTTTATAAACCTTAAATTGCTAGTTTTGCATTTAATATTCCTTTATTCGAATAAAAGATAATGAAATCTAAACTCCTATAATTATAATAATAAATATCTCACTAAACGAAATTATTAAATCAAATTGTCAACAATTCATTCACATTCAAAATTATTTGTATCTATTCTTCTCTTTTAAATTCACTAAAGAACTTTGTAAAAAGGGAAGAAAATAAGGAGGAAGGAGAAGTGGGAAGGAACAATATTGCATATATACGAAAAGTAAATGATGTATGATAGATGAGATCACTATAAACGAAAATAAAGAGTTGTATACAAATATGGGACACTTTTTGATAATATAATTCTTCAAACTATATAGGCCAATAATTTAAATTTTCTTTGGAACATTTTTTAAAAAATTTAAACTTTTTCTCAAGGAAAAAAAGAATTTTTCTTTTTTTTTTTCAACCATATAAAGGTGTTAAATTCTTATCAAAAGAATAAATAAATTTCAGAAATAAATGAATTTATTCCATATGCAAATAATAATTCCATCAATTCATTACAAAATATTAAATCAATAAAGCTGAAAAAAAAAGGACAAACTAT